>OY730480.1:36317215-36895980 GCA_963422695.1 Xylophagus ater | reverse complement strand
CCAAATGGTATTATTTAAAGACGAAACAAACGCGTAACGTTTGAGAAAACAAAACTTGACAAGGAAAGCTTCGAGATTCCATCCTTTATAGCTATATCCACAACGTTAACAGAGGTGGTACATATAGAAGTCGCCAAGCCACAGGCTGAGGCTAAAATTATAAGTGGCCGCAAGAACGCACAAGAACCTTTGGACCAAAATTTAAAGGTAAACGTCTTGGAATATAAAACAGAAACTCATAGGGAAATTCTTATTCCGATTCGATCCATTAAAAAAGTTCTTACAAAGAAGGGATAGAAACAAGATAACCCCCCTTTTCGAGAGAAGTGTATTTGGGAAGTTGCTTTGTCGAGCAGTTGACGAGAAAAGTACGGTTTTTACCTTCAAAAAGCACCCAAGAGAGAAGAATGAAGAATCATTGGTTAAAAACGAAAATCATATCGAAAGAAAACGTCCTTAAACCTCAATGTTCCCTAAACCATATAACGGTACAACCCAAAAATGTAATAACATTACATTATTCGATGAAAACAACCCAGTTGAGCACCGCGAGCTCAAAACAGGTCACAATATAAAAAATCATAAAACTTGAAAAAGAAAAATTTTGTATTAAATCCAATTCAATTCAAATTAAATTTTGATTTTTAGTAACAACCAATTATCTATATTTTTTCTTCCCCCAACAAATGCATTAGATGCACTGGTATTAGTTAAAGATGAAAGATTACGTCCATGTAAATGGTTACTAAGTCGTGTCATTGAACTACAACAAGGTGCAGATTCATTAGTGAGAGCTGTGACCTAGATAGAAAAGTCTCTGGAACTATTGACATTGATGGGAACTGCAACTTAGCCTCTTATACTTCTGGTGCAATATGTTGGGATAGTGTTGTTGTCACTCATGTAATGGAAATCATCATAATCGATTATATGAGTACTGTTCGATTAGAGGACAACCAAGTCATACTAAGAAAGGATATTACCTGCCCATTATTAAAAGGAAAGTGTACCGATCCTGAAAACGGGATGAGCTTTTGGAACATGATTCCTGACGCCTTTTGCGAACCATTACAATATGATGCTTTGTGGCAGTAAAGACTAAAAACTTTAACAACTACAGTGCACCAATCTGAAATCTAGTTTACACTGTCAATTCTGGTGACACCGTCTGTGCATTAGAAATTAAGAAACCTGTGTCAGTGTGCCGTTTAAATGGATTTCAAACTGAACACCCACGTTTGGTAATAGTACCAAAAGCTTCGGAAAAATATTGGTTTTGTAAGAGAACTGTAAACACTAAAAGAGATTTGTTTACGTACATAAACTCTAAATTTATGTACACCGAGCCCCATATAAGACTTCAAGTGGAACGATTGTATGCAAATATCTTAAAGAAGAGGTGCGAATTAGAAAGAGATATGCTACGCACACAAATCAGCATGGCACCTCGTCATCCAGCAGAATTTGCTCTAATGAACATGAAAAAGTTCGGTTATACTGCTTTACCTCGGGGAGAACTAATATATTTAGTCAAATGTCAACCGGTAGAATTTATGATTCGAAAATCAGATCGATGCTTTCTGGAACTACCAAATACATATGATGAACGGAATTTTTTCATATCACCAACCACACATCCAATTCAACAACACGGAACCAAAATACCCTGTTCAACAATGATGAGTCCAGGATATTTCATAAATGGAGAATGGTATGGGTTCAATCCGTATATACACCGCCTGAAAACACCAAATGTACTAAAGCCATCAAGTGTGTCTGACTGGGTGTATGAGGATCCTGAAGCTCTCATAAAAGTAGGTATTTACACCATGGAGTCCATTGAAGAATTGCGAAGACAAATTATGTATCCCTCGGAATGTCAGGCAATTAGCAATATTTTAACGCAAAGAGTGCTAGGAACAAATTTCGACAACCAAAACGTGAATATTTTGCATCCTTTAACTCCAGAATCTATGAACGTGTTAGTCAATTTAATTGGAGAACATGTCTGGGGAACATTCAGGCTTTGAAATATTTGTTCGGGCTTTGTAGGAATATTCATGTGTAGACGAATAAGAAAATTTTTAATCAATATAAAAATAATTCAAGTGACTTTTGGCTGGAGTTGGAGAATTTGTGCAGCTTTTTGTAATTCAGTAACTAATTGCCTTTTACGTCAATACTATTAGAAATGAAGAATCCAACGTTGAATTAACAGTTGTGACAAACCATGATCAAAGATCACATATTGAATTGCCAAGCATCAAGGTGAAAGAAGATAACACCGTTCGTTTATCGAGGAATATGAATTTGCAACATTTCTATTTATCCTCCTTCTCCCAAAGTAAGCTGATAATTTGCACCTACTTATATACTTCACGCAGCATCTACTAGGCGAGTTGAGGCGCCTATTTGTTTGAGCCGTGGGCGGACCAGGAAAGTTCCAGGACTGTTTCCCATATGATTTGTATGGATCGCCTTCTTCGGGTAAATTGTCATAGATTTGAGGGGCATGGCAGACCAATGGAAAGACAGTATGAGGAAGTGGGGATGGAATGGCATGGTTTTCATCGAAGTGGGGCACGTTGTGTGGGAGAGGAGCGTGGTAAATGCAGTCTCTTTCTACCTAGGCGATGGCGGCGCCGTGATTTATTGTTGTTGGTTTGTGGAATGGGGAAAAAATGGCTGGGTTGTTGCCACACCCCTAAAATGGCCTGACTGGTTTTTAAACATGGCTGTCGTCCAATAGTTGTTAAACATGGCGACACATTTGTTACAAAAAAACGTGTGGGGTAGGACAATATTTTGTGGGAAAAAATATCGTAAGGGCGTGGTGTGGTATTTAGGACATGTGTTTTTTGACAAGTTTATGGATATGCTTTCAAGCTGTATTAGATTACAAAATTTGCCATCTGGTAACAATTAATTTTTCGGGGGTAAATTTATGGTTTGATCGTCGTATCTTATCCTGACAGGTTTATGTGCGTGGGAAAAAATCGTCATGAAAGAATTGACGGAGGGAAATGTGAGTCGAAACAGATGTTTTAAAAAACATGTTTTATCGGTTTATGCTTTAAGCATTACTATCGACACATGTGGCAAATAAAACTTCGCGTAGGGGTAGGACATAGCATAGTATTTAAGCACCAAGTTATTATTAAGCCTACTATATTAATATTTTTGTTTATTATATAATTCATAGTTCTTGTTACAATTTCGTTACATATATACATATTTATTTTCGTTAATAAAATAGTTCCGTTCACACATAGGATTTATTAAAAGAAATTTTAATAGTACGGACGAAAGTAAAATGTTCAAAATAACCAGTGAACGGGAAATTTTGTGCGGAGATTTAACTTGACCGGGTATAAAATTAATTTTCAAATTAATTTGATACCTGAGGATGAAGATCCAACGCCTTGGAATAAATCAGCGATAGAAAGTGTGGCTAAGAGAGCCACAAAAGGTTTCGGACCGAGTGATTCGGGTAGTTTCACATTTTGTGGGAAAAGTTTTAATGAAAGAGGCCCTGGATGGGTAACTTTTAAAGCTGTTAGTGAAGTTAAATTTGAGGACATTTGGGAAATGGTTTCCAAAATTTTTCAGAGTAATTCTAGAGGAATTAGTACCGATAAATATTGCTAAAATGCAACATCGGTAAGAATGCCTGTGAGGAGAGGCCGAGAACGGAAATATAATAATTTCGATGAGGAAGGCGCAAAGCGGGGAGGTATAGTGCAAATTAAAAATAAAGACAATTTGAGTTTACCGCGTGCAATTGTGGTTGCAATATCAAATGCTAATAATAGTGTTGACTATAAAAAAAATTAGACAGAATGATGAACAATTACAAACACAAGCTGTTGAGAAACTATTGGCGAAAAGTCATATTAAAGTACCTACAGAAGATGCTGTAATACCTCAGTTAATCAAATTTCAACCCTATTTAAAAGACATTAAAATAACAGTATATCGCTATATCAACAACAAATGTATTGTTTGAAGGCAGTAATGACGGTAAACGAATAAACTTACTGTATCACGACGGAGACTATAATGTGATCACCTCACTAACGGCAGCCTTTTGTTGGAATTAATATTGTAAAATATGCCACGAGAGGCACGACCATAAAACTAAACACCGATGTAGTGTAACCTGTCTATGTTTTCAACAGACCCCCCGCCTGTGAAAAGGTGTTAAAAATAAATATTACGCAGCTTGCAATCGATATTTTAGAGGAACTACATGTTGCGAAAATCATGTAAAAAGTGTTTGTGGAAAACTAAAACGGTGTATGGAATTCCTGAAACGGTGTAAAAGGCACAGAATTCATGTGTGGGGCAAAATATTTTGTAAGAACTATAAAAACATGTCGCGAGTAATCACATGTCCTTTAAAACTCCAAATTCAAATAAAATGGATCAAACTGACAATTTTTACATAATTTACGACCTAGAAACGCGTCAAGAGAAAGTTCTATGTAAAATCAACGGGGGAAGCAATAAAACTGCATGAATCGAATTGGCGAATTTTCTGCAAACGCTGCTGCGTATGCATTAATAGTGAAGGACTAGAGTTCTGTGAAAAGTGCGGGTATAGAATTGAAATTTTCAAAGAAAGCATTATTGAAAATTTCTCAAAATATGTATTAAATGTGCGAAAATTCCATAAACGCGTCAAAATGCTTGCACATGATCATGCGTTTGATCACCAATTTATTTTGAACTATGTGCTCCACTGATATTACTGATATTACACCAGAAGTGATCATGCGAGGTACAAAAATCATATTAATGATGATCGGGAATATAAAGTTCATAGATTCCTTGAAATACTACCCGATGGCACTCTCGAAAATACCACAAGCCTTTGGCCTGGCAGACAAATTCAAAAAAAGGTGTTTTCCCCACTTATTTAATACAGTAAGAAATGACAATTATATAGGAAAATTACTAGCAGTTGAATTCTATAGTCCGAATACTATGAATCTTGATGATCGAAAATGCTTTCTACAATAGTATGACGATCACAAAAATGATGAATTCAACATGCAGCGTGATCTAATAGATTACTGCAAGAGCTTGGAGATTCTAGCGGAGGGTGTCTTAAATTTCGCAGTATGATGCTACAGGAATGTAACGTATGCCCATTCGCGGAAGCAGTAATGATAGCGTCTGCGTGTAACCTGGTATTCAGACGTAATTTTCTTCGGTCGTATACAATCGGTTTACTATCCAAAACAGGCTATCGTGACAATCAAATTGCATCGAAGGTGGCTATACAGTGGTTGCTTTGGGAGGAACAACAACTTAAAGTAAAAATCAGGCACACGTACAACCAGAAAGAAGCTGTTATAATGGGGGTAAAAGTTGATGGCTACTGCCAAGAGACGGGATAAGTTTATGGATTTCACTGCTGCTAGTCTGTCTCCCACGGAATCGAGAAGCTATACACATTCGAAGATAAAACTTTAAATTCATTAAAAAGGGCAAAATACTTCGAATGGTCATCATCACTCTGCGAAATCAAATACTTCCGCCAAGCCTTATTCCTTCTGTTACACAATGAACGTATTTCCTTGTTGAACCATGTAGGCGAAGAAGATGAATTTTTCATTCGGTAATGGGGAACTGATGACACGAAGGCCGTAAGAATAATTGTATAAAACTCAGTGATGCAAACTTCTACATTTTCATTGGCCAGAGCACTGTCAAAGTCTATCAGATTAAGTATGTTTGAGAGCAATTGAAAGTTTGACTTACGAAAATTAAATCCGTAGGAGTCATCTATGTCTACAATCAGCCCTGCACCTTCCAGCGAGAATACCACCGGTAGGGGAGGATGGTACTTGTCAATACGAACTATTTCAGAGCTGCGTTGAACAACACAATTAGTTGCGTCAGTTGTAAAAATCAAGTCAAGTTGTTTGTCAAGAGAATTAAGTACACCACTAATTTGTTGCAAGCCACAAGCTGTCAAATTATCCAAGAATATGGATTCAAAATCAGAACTAACATTGGTTGCAGTAAGAAAAGCTTCGTCATCTAACTGTGACCAGTGAAGGTTAGGGAAATTGAAGTCCCCAAATACCAACCTATTATCTTCTGGCTCCTACATATAATATAAATGGCCAATTGCCTTAAATAGGAGCTGATATTCTGCAATCGAACAATTAGAGGGAATATAGGTGTTCGCTATAAAGATATTCCCATGCTGAATGGAGATTTTGATGCAAGCAATTTCCAAAGACCCCAGGTCAGCAATATGGACCAACGAACTTTTATAAACATTACGAACAGCTATCAAAACACCCTCTCACATGGACCTCAAGTCCTTTGAATAGCGATCCCTACGAAAATCTTCAAAGTCTGAAGAAAATAACTCGCTACTGAGACAGCTTGAATTTAACCAAGTTTCCGTCAAAACAAAAACATCATGTGAAAATGAAAAACTAGCAAGGAGCAATTCGCGCGTTTTAGTGCGTCCCCTTACATTTTGATAGTAAAGGGACAGGCATTTGAGTTTTTTACACTAATATTTGGCATATCCACAGAGTTCTTAGCCGGAATATTTTTTTTCGGATGTTTACGTTCAAACTCTTTTACGAAGGCGGAAGGAGGCTAAAATTCATATGAAACAACGTGTGAGAATTTCTGAAAGGGAACAGTTATCCTGAAGGATGAGATTGGACTAGATACCTTGCTGATTTTCTCACATCTAAGGTTGGAAGTATCGCTTTATTTTGAGCCGATATAACGTAAAGTATTCAGCACTTGTCACCGGATCAACTCTTGAAAAGAAAATACATTTTGGGACAGGTACCGTTTTCAGAACCTGAGAGTAAGTAGGAGGATGATCCCTGACCAGATTAAAATGACTCAATAGGAGAAACCATACTAATAGTTCCCTTTTTTAGGTTGTTTTTCCTTTTGATCTTTTTTTTGAAACAGGTTTCCCCGAAACTGAACCAATGAAGAAGAAGAAGAATCAGAAACAGTCTCAGTGCTGGTGAGAAGGTTATTCTTAGTAGCAACTAGATTGTCCAATGATTTGCAATTTTCCGAAATATCATGCTGCATCATTGTACATGCAGATGTGAGTTGATCAAGTTTTCCGCCTTTATTCCTCATATCTTCCATTATTACACTAATGTTAGATACTTTATCATCGATGCATTTCACCTTATTCGCAATATACGCTGAATCTCCATCCGAAGCATTGCAATTAACGCTAATCAAATTCTTTTGTGTATCCGAAAGTTTCAGATATTTAAAAATGTGGCATGGTTTAATTTCACCACATTCATCACATCTGAACTTATTACTGTTATAAGAAAGGTTCACACAAGAACGATGGAAATGACGATCATCTATTCCACCATATACGATCGTCACTCTATCTGATGTTTTTACATCTATATAAATAAAATCGTTTCTGTATGTTTGTACAAAATCGATAATCTCCGAAAACTCTTGACCAATTGACTTGAAATTTTTATAGAACATTCCTTAGGTACATGAACAGGTTCTTACATACTTTTTATTTACCTATGTTACACCTGTAATTAGTGAAAAAACGTTAAAAAAAATCAATCTCTAACAGATAGCCACAAGCATCTAATAATTCATCGCCTTTAATCGTGATTACTCTTACTCACACGCGCATACGTCAATAAAGTATAATACAGTTATAGAAAATAAAGATGGGCGTAGTGGCGGCGTTTAAAATATCAATTCGGAGAGACAACACTGTAAATGAGCTTAATGCTTATGTATTCTGGAACATCAGAATTGCGAAAAATGTTTGGGTTATTTCTTCCAAAAACAAGTTTCTCTTAAGTGTACAAAATTGAATTATTCGCTTTAGATACTCTTTATTGAAATGTAACGAGCAAATTATATCTCTAATTAGCGTAAAATTTTGTAAACCCATAGCCGAAAGCCATTTCATACGTATTTTATGGAAACCTTAAAACAAAAACAAAAAAATTTGGAACTGAAAATGCTGAATTTTCAAAAACACCGACGAATTTTAAGAATTGTAACTATTTTGTGCAAAATATGACTGTCACTGGTAGTTTTCGTATTAATTTAAATAAAAAGAAAGTGGGATTCAAACTTGATTCAAAAAAACAAATTTTTTACTAAATTATGAATTAACATGATCTCTGTTTGATGAATTATAATTAAATAAAGCCTATAAAAACATTTTTTCGTACCGCAATAATGAAAATTCGCCCATTTTAATACAAAATATATCAAACTTAAGAAACAAACAAAGGAAATTCCATAAATTTTTTCCCCTCTGAAATTAATAATACGAGCTAAAAAGATATCTTTAAAAAAAGGTTTATTCCTCCGCTTGCTTGAATTTCTATTACGGGCATTGAAAATATGAATTCGGAGGCGCAATACTCTAAATGGGCTGTATGTTCATGTATTGTGGAACCTTCGAATTGGAAAAATGTTTGCATTATTTATTTCAAAATTCAAGTTTGTTTAAAACATACAAAATGAAATTATAAAATTATAATCTACTCTCTACTAATTGGCGCAAAATTTTGAAAAAACAGAGTCGAAAGACATTTAATACGTAGAGTCTCATTTTTGGAAACCCTAAAACCAAAAAAGCATTTAAAAGTGAAAATGCTGAATTTAACAAAATCTTGGATGAAATTTCCAGCTTGGCCCGATTTACAATACAAAAGCTCTCACTTCCTGGGCTATCGCCGGTGGATAGGCATGATATCACAGCACCTGTTTTAAGACAGAAGCTGAAATCGCTGATGGATTTCATGATAAAACATTAAGTGTTTGGGTCTGTGCGCTGCTGGATGTATACACTCAGTGGAATGGCAAAAGACAGGATTCCCAAACATACATATACTAATCTGCCTCTATAACAAAATCACTTCAAACGAAATCGACGATATAATATCCGCTGAAATACCCGATGCCGATATCGATAAGGATTTCCATGAAGTTGTGACGAAAAATATGATGCATGAACCTTGCGGTACACTGAATCCAAATTCACTACGCATGATAGTATCCATCACAGTTACAGGAGACGATGGATATCCTTTATACAGAAGAAGATCAGCAGAAGATGGCGGTAAATTAACAACCCCTAGCATATTCGATGAAACTAGGTTAGGCAAACTCTACAGCGTGCAACCCAATCAAGATAAATGTGGCCGGTCCAACGTCTTTCCAAAAATTGAGAATTGTGAACGGTGTTACACATGCCACTTTCCGGAGCACATATCAAGTTCTGAATTTATTGCAGAACGACCGACACTGGGATGTATGCCATTAATGACGCGTGCAACACGTCACATCCACATCAAATTTGTGCATTGTTTGCAATCATATTGACCGTTTGCTCCCCTTCGTCTGCAACGGAGTTATAGGAGAAATTTAAAACCCAGAAGGCTAAAGGTATTGTAAGATCTCTGGTCTTACTCAATAAAAGAAATATTTTATTATTTAATTTTTATTGTTGCAGGAACTAGTCCTGAATTATAACTGAACTGGGAAACAATTTGTTCATCTATTTATACAAATTTATATACATTATGACTTGCTTGGTCAATTAGATTATACTATAAATATCAGTAAGAAAGTCTTAAATTAAAATTTACAGTGAATAAAGTGTTGCCACATTACCCCAGTACTCCAGTATTAACGAAATCTGTCTGGAATTTGTTCTCTTCAGCTGCTTCTTGTTGTTATGTTAGAGGTTGCTTTGATACATGGTTTCAAAGCTGGTTGTTGAGATGAAGGGCTTGAATTTGGTTGTGGTAATGCTAGTATCGCTTCTAGTTGTTGAGGTATTGATAGGTCTTCTTTTGGCATAAAAGCTGGCTTGAGTCTATCAATAGAAATAACTTTGTTTTTTCCTTTTACTTTGAGTGTAAAAGTTTTTTTATGTCTTTCCATAACAAGGTAAGGACCATGATATGGTGCTTGAAGGGGTTTCTTGACAGCGTCGTTCCGAATAAATACGAGAGAACATTGGCTGACCTCTTGATGAATAAATATATTTTGATTTCCGTGATGTGATGTTTGAACAGGCTTCAATTTGTGCATAAAGGTTTGTAGTTGATCCACGAAAGTTAACGGGTTTGGTTGAGAATTTGATTCTTTAAAAAAATCTCCTGGTAGCGTCAGTGTTGTATCAGAAACTAGCTCGGCTGTGGATACATCTAAGCCAGTGAGTTGTACTGACCTTAGACCTAGAAGAATAAGTGGAAGTATATCTACCCATTTTTGTGTCTGGTAACCGATGCCAGCGTTCTATCATTCCGTTTGCTTGGGGATGATATGGTGTGGTTCGTATCGGCTTGATTCCAAGAAGTTTAGATAGTTCTTGAAATAGGTTTTACTCGAATTGGCGTCCTTGATCCGTGGTTATTTCTTTTGGTACACCAAAACGTGAAATCCATCCGGTGAGAAAAGCTCGAGCTATTGTTTCTGCTGTAATATCGACAAATGGTATAATCTCGGGCCATCTTGTAAAGCGGTCTATGCATGTGAGAGCATATGTGAATCCTTGCGAATATGGGAGAGGTCCGATGATGTCAATATTTACGTGAAGAAATCTATCATCTGGCATTTCTTTGTACCTTTGCCTAATTGCATAATCTTGAATATGCGGAATTGGGTAACGGTCAGGTATAGTGACAGCATTTAAACGTCTGTAATCACCGCATGGACGACAATCACCATTACTCTTTGCGACCATATACAAAGGGCTTGCCCAGCTGCTTTTTGATGGACGACATAAACCTTGATCCACCATGTATTGAAATTTTTTTTTGGCTATTTTCAATTTATCGGAAGACAAATGTCTTGGTTTTGCAAAAACTGGTGGTTCCTTAGTTTGAATATGGTGTGTAATTCTATGATTACCTTTTTTAAAGATCCAGATTGTGTAATATCAATGAATTCGTTCAATAGTTTATACATTTTTGAACTGGGTGAAATTGTCTTTAGGCTTAGTGAAAATGTTGAAATAGTCCTCCCTTTTGAGTTGAGCTTAGTTAAATTGTCAATTAGCTGATGCTCATGAACATCGACAAGTAAATTGAAGTGACTCAAGAAGTCTCAACCAATCGTTACTTCAGCTACCATAAATGGCCAGTGAAAAGTGCGATGCAGTCCGAGTTCTGCAGTAACAAGTCGTGTACCAAATGTTCTAATTTTTGTACCATTGGCTGCGTAACGTTCGAGCGAGCTAGGTTGTTTACGCTTTTCGTAACCACTGAAATATCAGCTCCAGTATCAGTGAGGAACTGCAATCCTTTCAATCCTTCGGTAAGAAAGAGGCGACTTATTTGCAGGCCCGAATCACTTGTCGCTAGTTGTGACCCGATTCTTAGTTTCCCTCATGGTAAGTACAAGGTTGATTGCACTTTGTTGCCTTCTTCCCGTACTTCTGATGATACCAGCATATACCTGTCGACGGTGTTGACTTAGTTTGGTTACGGCGTCTTGGAGAACTTCGGCTTCTGTTGAATTCCAGTTTAGTAATTCTTTTTGTTAGGTCGCTAATTTGAGATGCCCAATTTTCAAGTGATGTGCAAACATCATTTACCTCAGGAGTGTTTGTTACTTCGGAAATTTTGTCTGCCATTGTTGCTCATTTAGTCACTTCATCAGTACTTATTGACAGAATTACTTGAGTTTGTTGTGGTAAATGTTGTAGCCACAGTGATCGGAGCAATTCATCATTGACTTTAGATATCGCCAGATCTCTCATTTGTTTCAGGAGTTGTGAAGGTTTTCTATCACCTAGAGTGATGTCTCGAAGCAATTTATTTAAATTTTTCTCTTCTGAGTCCTGAAATGTTGTTAGTAGTCTTCTTTTCAACTCGGTATACTGGTTGACTGTTGATGGTGCCAGTATAAGATCGCTCACTTTTGACAAAACATCACTCTCAATAGAAGCAACTACTGAATGGTATTTAGTGCTTTCGGAAGTGATGTTCGCATTTATAAACTGAGATTCCAGTTGACTGAACCAAAGGGCTGGATTTGTCGGCCAAAATGGTGGAATACGTACGAAAACACGATTGACGCTTTCTCCAGCAATTTCTCCCCTTGGCATTTCACCTGTAACAAAAATTTATTCTGAGACCAAAAATTTCCTTGTTCTGGGAGTCTTGCTTTATTATAAAACAGTCACCGGTGCACACCGGAGAGTTATGGCTTTGCCTTCACTGTACGTCGAGGTCACCAATGTAAGATCTCTGGTCTTACTCAATAAAAGAAATATTTTATTATTTTATTTTTATTGTTGCAGGAACTAGTCCTGAATTCTAACTGAACTGGGAAACAATTTGTTGATCTATTTAAACAAATTTATATACATTATGACTTGCTTGGTCAATTAAATTATATTATAAATATCAGTAAGGAAAACTTAAATTAAAATTTACAGTGAATTAAGTGTTTCCACAGTATTTTCCGTCGAATATGCAAGGAAATTTCAAATATAAAGATGGATTTCACAGCAGAAATCTACAACGAAGTGCTGATAATGATTGAAGATTTGTGCTGAGAAATCGCTAACAAATTCCTCAGTCAATTGGGAATGCCATCACCGAATCTATCTGCTGCTGCTTCGTTCGATGTAGAAATGCGTCCTGAACAAAATTAAAATACGGATGCCAACCCTTGAGCAAAAAGGCATTTACGATCATATAACACAAACTGTCAATAACGTGGTTGGAAAAATCTTCTTCTTAGAAGTGCAAGGAGGAGCTGGTAAAATGTTCCTAATTAACATAGATTGATTCTGGCTGCAATTCAATCCCAAAATTACATAGCCTTAACTCTTGCGTCGTCCGAAATAGCTGCGGCATTGCTACCAGGTGGAAGAGCTGCACAATGGCGCACAAAAAATCACTTGAGGCTCTTGACTTGAAGTCTAAAGAAGAATTGTTTGAAAAAGTATTTCCCAATATCGAAACCGATTCCAAGGATCACCATTGGGTAAGCAAATGAGCTATTCTTGCGGCCAAGAACAAAGATGTCTACGAACTTAACAATATTATTCAGTCTAACATTGAAAGCGAGGTAGTCACATACAAGTCAGTCGACAGTGTTATGGGAGCAGATGAACCGGTTAATTATCCACCCGAATTTTTCAATTCACTCGATCTGCCACCGCAGAGCTTTCAAAGGTGAATATGTCCTCATTCCTCGCATTCATATTATTCGAACGGAAATGCCATTTAAGAGATTTAAGAGTTAAGAGATTCCAATTCTCCATTCGATTGGCGTTTGCAATCACCATAAACAAAGCTCAGGGCCAATCTTTAGAATTGTGCGATTTATATCTAGACACGCATTACTTATCACATGGACAATTTTATGTTGAGTGTTCTAGAGTCGGCACAGTCTGCATAGAGAATGGAACAACAACAAATATTGTGTACCCACAAACACTGTGAAATTAAACATATTAGAAACGTGCGCTTTCTCTATTCCATTTAACCAGACTGAGCCACAGCAACACGTGGCCGGGTATAGCTAATTGCATATAAAACATGAAAACATCTTAATAAGCAATAAAAGAAAAAAGACAATACAACCAAAAAAAATTGAGATACGGCAAACAGGAAAAAAGCGAAATTAAAAGGAATAAAATAAAATAATAACCTTGAACTCAACTGACCTTACAAATAAAAAAAAATAAACTGCAAACAAACAAACAAAAAAAAAACAATTGTTGATTTAAGAGCAATAAATAACGTCAAAATTAAAAATTAAAATAAAATACAAAAAAAGATTAAAAATATACCTAGGTCAGTTATCATATCATACTTCATACTAATAATATTATGAAAAGGGAAGATTTGTATTTTTGTATGTATGTTTGTAACGAATAAACTCAAGAACTACTGGACCGATTTCAAAAATTCTTTCACCATTAGAATGCTACATTATCCCTGAGTAACATAAGCTATATTTATTACTAGAAAAAATTAGAGATCCCTACTAAAACTTAAATAATGTAATATTTTTGTATGTCTGTAACGAATAAGTAAAATTTAACAAAAATTGATGGCCTGATTAAGTGCAAAATTTTACCACCACAAAATCTGCATCATCCTGTCTTACCGATAAAACAAAACCCAAAGTTAATATTCTCATTATGCTTCACGTGTAGCTTAGAAAAAAGGGAAGAGAATTGCACTCGTGAAGAAAATGAAAGGACATTAACTGGAACATGGATACTGGATGAGGTAAATAAGGCCATTGATAAGGGTTACAAACTGCTGGAAATTTATGAAATATGGTCTTATGAGGAGACGGAAAATAGTAAAGAAACAGATGGCATCTTCACAGAAATGATGAACAAATTCCTAAAAATGAAACAGGAAGCTTCTGGGAGGCCTAGTACATGTGTTACAGTGGATAAAACCCAAGAATATGTTAAAAAATTCATTCAGAATGAGGACATATTATTCGAATCCGAAAAAATAGAAAGAAACCCTGGTTTAAGGTTCACTGCTTAGCTGATATTAAATTCATTTTGGGGGTAAATTTGGTCAGAGCGAGAACCAATCGAAAACCTCTATAATAACACAGCGAGCAGAATTATATATACTTTTATCGGATCCATATAAAGCAGTTAACCATATTTTTTTTTGAGACAGTAAGTATGGCTATTTTCGTGGCTTAAATGATAAAACCACAATTTCATTCCCATTCAAATTGCTCTCTTCTACAAGAGGAATAAATTTCGCCACTTTCATCGAAAATGTCCTTCAGAGTTTAAAAAACTGTCCACAACATTAAAAAGTAGGCTCTTTGGCTTTACTCAAACCGTCATGGAGTATCGTGGAAATTCACATTCCCACATTTCTATTACCTCATATCCCAACAATCGAAGCCTTTCAGTTTTAAATATCATATCGAGAATCAAATGTTTCGCCTTCGTCTCCATAAAGACCGTGGGATGACCGTGGTAGTAGCAGCAGTGAAATTAAAAAATTTATCCCGTCTCCTCGTAGTAGCCTTGAACTTTTACCCCCTTTATAACAGCTCCTTTCTGGTTGTACGCGTGCTTGATTTTTACTTTACGTTGGTGTTCCTCCCAAAGCAACCACTGTATAGCCCACCTTCGACGCAATTTTATCGTCACGATAGCCCGTTGTGGGTATTAAACCGATTGTATACGACCGAAAAAAATTACGTTTGAATACCAGGTTACACACAGGCGGTATCGTTACTGCTTCCGCGAATGGGCATACGTTACATTCGTGCAGCATCAAACTGCGAAATTTAAGACACCCTCCACCAGAATCTTCACATCGAACTTGCAGTAATTTATTAAATGACGCTATATGTAGAATTTGTCATTTTTGTGATCATCATACCATTGTAGAAAGCATTTTCGATCATCAAGATTCATAGTATTCGGACTACTGAATTCAACTGCTGGCAATTTGCCTATACAGTTCTCATTTCTTACTTTGGGGAAAATATCGTTTTTTAAATTTGTCTGCCAGACCATAGGCTTGTGGTATTTTCGTCAGTGTCATCGTGTAGTAATTCAAGAAATCTATGAACTTTATATTCCCGATCATCATTAATATGATTTTTGTACCTCGCATGATCACTTCTGGTGTAATATCAGTCTGGTGGAGCACATAGTTCAAAATAAATTGGTGATCAAACGCATGATCATGTGCAAGCACTTTGACGCGTTTATGGAATTTTCGCTCATTTAACAATCTAAACAGTTGGTGTTTGTAATTGCCCGTCATTCTGTCTAATTTTCTTATATTCATCATTGTTATCAGCATTTGCTATTGCAAATACAATTGCACGCGGTAAACACAAATTGTCTTTATTAAGTTTAATTTGCACTATACCTCTCCGGTTTGCACTTTCCGCATCGAAATTATTATATTTCCGTTCTCGGCCTCTTCCCACAGGCATTCTTACCGATGTTGCAGTTAAGCAAAATATGTCCGTACTCATTCCTTCAGAATTACTCTGAACAATTTTGGAAATCATTTCCCAAATGCCCTCAAATTAAACTTCATTAACAGGTTTAAAAGAAATGCATCAAGGCTGCTTTCATTAAAACTTTTGCCACAAAATGTGAAACCAACCAAATCACTTGGTTTCAAACCTTTTGTGGCTCTCTTAACAACACTTTCTGTCGTTGTTCATTCAGGTATCAAATTAATTTGAAAATTTATTTTATACCCGGTCAAATTAAATCTGCGCACAAAATTTCCGGTTCACTGGTTATTTTGAACATTTCACTTTCGTCCGTACTATTAAAATTTCTTTTAATAAATCCAATGTGTGAACGGAATTACTTTATTAACGAAAATAAATATGTATATATATAAGGAAATTGTAACAAGAACTATGAAATATATAATAAACAAAAATATTAATAAAGTAGGTTTAATAATAACTAGGTGCATAAGTACTATGCTATGTGGGAATACAAACTATGCTCTGTGGGTATTGTTAATGACGCCACAACATGTCAATTTGATGATGACAGTTGGTGCACATATTTTCTAAATACCCATAAACCTGTCAAAAAACATATGTCAATGGATGAAATATCCCTAAATACCACACTACTCCCTCACGATCAGATATGTATTCCATAAAGAGTTTTCCCACCCCACGCGACGTTTTTTCTGATCGCCTTTAAAGACATGTCGATAATCGCACTTGTTCCACATAATTTTTCCAGTAATTTACCCCCGAAAAATTAATTGTTACCAGATGGGAAATTTTGTAATCTAATACAGCTTGAAAACATATCCATAAATCTGTCAAAAAACACATGTCCTAAATACCACACCACGCCCTTACGATATTTTTCCCACAAAACCTTGTCCTACCCCCACACGTCTTTTTTTTACCAAATGTGTCGCCATGTTTAAAAACCATTGGTCGGCAGCCATGTTTAAAAAACCGACATCCCATTTTAGGGGTGTGGCAACATGCCAGCCATTTTTTCCCCATTCCACAAACCAACAACAATAAATCACGGCGCTGCCATCGCCTAGGCAGAAAAGACTGGACTTACAACGCCCCTCTACCACACAAAGTACCCCACTGGACGAAAACCATGCCTTTCCATCCCCACTCTCTCATACTGTCCTTCCATTGGTCTGCCACGCCCCTCAAACCAGTGACAATTTACCCGAAGAAGGCGACTCATACAAATCATATGGGAAACAGTCCCGGAATTTTATTGTTCATCACGACTCTAGTGGCGCCATACCTACTAACCTCTTGTTCCAGAGTTATCACGATGTCAAACATGGAGGAAATGCCGTTTGATTCGGCTAACTAATGTATGCTTCAGGTGCTACTTCACAATGATAAAATGAATTTTAGCGTAGAAACCACAACGTTTCACTGGCCGGGAAAATGTTGGACTTCAACATAGTGTAGTTGAAATATGTTTTTCAATTTGATTGAGGGCAATGCACGCACCTGTGAATTTTTTGTACCTTTCGCAATTCGGCATAATTATAATTATTAATTTGGTAAAATGTTTTTTAGTTAGTTTTTAGCCAATAGTGAAACCGTGCATTGCTCGCCGTAATTTTCGTATTAATTTTCTTAGTAATTTTATTTGTTTCAAAATATTTGTGATTATAAATTTTACATTATTTTGATCCAACATTTCGTGTTTCTTTTTCAATAAATCCTTTCGGGATTTAGCACATACATTGAAATAAGTCACATTTAATATTGAGACATAAACCTAAAGAAAAAATTTTAAATAAATACATGCCATTCGTTTTTGCAAAAATAGCAGAATTTTAAAAAGAAAAATAAATAAAACCAATTCTCTTGTAAATATTATATTTTGAAAGCAAAATTGCCATTCACTAAAAATGTGACTAATTGTTTCTTAGCAAGTACATTTAACATGCATGTATCCAAGTTATAAAAAGTCGTTCATAAATTTTTATAAAAAAATTATTCCGTTTTTTGATTTTTAGAAAATAAAGTGTCTGAAAATATTGAGAATATGAAACCTGCAACCCTCTAAAAAGCAACAATCGGTAGAAAACTGAATTAAAAACAAATTGAATTTTTTATACGAAATTAGCAATTTAGAAAAACGAAATATACTAAAATTTTGAAAAACTTTTGTTAGCTTTTAAGAAATTTATATGTTACAAAATTTTATCGCCTTTTTCAAGTAAATAGTTGTATCTTGTTTAAAAAGGAAATACAATTTTACTATTGCAAGGGAAAGGTATGTAATGTCATATCATCCCTCATAAAAATAATATTAAACTCAAACACATTTTGAATATGTGTAATAATGTTAAGTTTACTTTCATTTACGCGATAAAATTAAAACAAAAAAGTTCAATTGAGTTCGGGACATATAATTCCTCTAGAATAAAGGAAAGTAGTGAAATGAATTGTACAAAATTACAATTGGTTTCGAAACAAATAATTTATCTAGAATAAGAATAAAGTTAAGCAATTAAAAAACTGCATATTAAATCGCATTCGATTTGGAAATATATAAGTCTTAATTAAAATAAGACCTAGTTTTCGAGTGTTAATGGTAAGAACAAAAAAATTACCAAAAAAAGCAATCGAATGACAAATAGACAAAAGTCGGAATTTTCAATGATATAAAAGTCGATGGTAAAATTCCCAAAAGTCAGTCTTAAAGCAATTCGGAAACAAGCTAGTTAAACACTTTTAAAAATATCTGATAGACGCGGATGACTTAAAGTTGAAAAGTCATAACCGATTTTTAAGTTAATTGTTTGAGTAGTAGATAAAATTTTCAAAGAGATTTTGAATGATGTAAAGTTCGTTTTAGTTAAATTAAGTGTAATTCAAAAAATAAGAAGAATGTTGAAGTAGCTCGAAAATAAAAAAAACAATTTTAAAGTTAAATTAAGTGTAATTCAAAATAAGAAGAATTTTGAAAAGAATAATAGTACGAATATAAAAAGAAGAATTTTAAAGTTAAATTAAGTGTAATTCAAAATATAAGAAGAATTTTTTAAAAAAATAATATAGTTCGAAAATAAGAAGAAATTTTATGATTTAAAAGGAAAATAAATAACCATAAGCAAAGACTTTTTAAAGTGATTTGGTTTTATTCTAATTCAAGTGGAAAGAGTGATCCGGCCAGAAAAAGAAGTTGGATCAACCAAATTATGTTATGCCTTTTTCTTATTATATCACCGTATCGCGAAAAATTCACCCGTTTGTCAAATTAAAAGCTTTGGGCTTCAATTCTTGAAAGAGGGAAATATTTTGAGAGGGCTTGTGCTCAAACATATAATTAATTACTGCGGTGGAATATACAAACAATTACTACAAGTTGCAAAAGATATCAATTCTTGTCATTTTCACTTCAAATTCTGGAAGGAGCTAAGGGGATACATTCAACATTTCTTTTACCTAACAAGCGCTTATTACATCGTCGATTTCGTTTGAAGCGATTTTGTTATAGAGCCAGATTAGTATATGTACGTGTGGCAATCCTATCTTTTGCCATTCCTCTGAGTACATCCAGCAGCGCACAGATCCAGACACTTAATTTTTTACCATGAAATCCATCAGCGATTTCAGCTTCTGTCTGAAAATACGTGCAGTGATGTCATGCCTATCCTACCGTGATTGCCCAGGAAGTAAGAGCTGTTGTATTGTAAATCATCCCAAGCTGGGAATACCATCTAAGATTTTGTAAAATTCAGCATTTTCATTTTTAAGTGCCTTTTTTGGTTTTAGGGTTTTCAACAAATGAGGTTGTACGTATGAAATGTCTTTCGGCTTTGGGTTCGCAAAATTTTACGCAAATTAGTAGAAAGTAGATTATAATTTAATCATTTAATTCTGTATGTTTTAAACAAACTTGATTTTTTGAATAAATAACGTAAACATTTTTCAATTCAAATGTTCTACAATACAAGAGCATACAGCCCATTTAGAGTATTGCGCCTACGAATTAATATTTTCAATGCCGCCACTGCTTGCCAACAAATAAGCAATAGAAATGCAAGCAAGCGGTGGCATACAAATTTTTTTTACGATCATTATGTATGAAGCACCATTTTTAGCTCGTACTCTCAACTTCGGAGGGTAAAAAATTTCTTGAATTTTGCATTAAAAGGGGCGAATTTTATTAATTGCTGTGCAAAAAAAAGTTTTATAGTATTTATGTTGAGTCTTGCTCAATACTTTGTCTCCTGGAAAATATTGGGTGTATGAATTAGTAATGTGCGAATTGTTACTAATCTCATATCTGTCAAACCCGCCATTTTTTGACAGTGACAGCTATTGTATCTTAAAGAGCGTCAAAAAAACTAATATACTCCATCAGTCAATATATTTATTAAAAATTAATAAATAAAAGATATAAAAAACATAAAGTAATTAAAAATCGGCCCATAGCCGATTTTTTGATGCCCTATGGTAGAAATGGGAGAGAAAAATTGTGAAAACTAACAATATATCAAGATTTTTTCTTCATAACTTTTTTTGCCCTTTTCAAAATTTTCTCTAATTTGTAAGTAACTCAGACCCTGGTAGTATAAGTCCAATTTGCAAATTTTATTCAAATCGGTGTGTTAGTTCCGAATGTACATCAAAAAAACTTTCTGAACAGGCTTATTTCCTCCTACAACTATTTATTTCTCCACTATCCTTAGACTGATATCACTGAAATTTACAATGGTATCGTCTATTTATGTAGTTAACCAATATCATTAATTTAAACAAAATTGCTTTACAAATTTTCCAATTAAATACGAAAAACTATATAAAAAAAACGACAAAACTTTATGGTCACTCTTGTTTCTGCTTAATAACTTCGCTGCCCCTCAGTCGATTTTGCTGAAATGCAATACCAAATCCACTAGAGCAATAACCAAGTAGCGTTCTAAATTTCATCAAAATTGGATAACGCGTTTTTGAGTTATCTTGTCCACGGACGGACGGTAGTACCTAACATGGAGCATTAATATAGGGAATTTTTTTAAAGAATTTTGGCTCATTTTCAAAACCAAATTACCCCAATTAGTTCTGCCTGAATTTCACAATTTTTTTGATATATTTTCTATAAAACATCACCTTTTAAGCGCGCTATAACATAACTTGATAGGCTAATAACTACTAAAGTTATACGACTCTAAAGCCATCTATTGGAAAAAAAACGCCACGAACTTTCTACTTAACGCAAAATTTCAAGGTTTTTTTCTCTATAACTTCGTTTCTACATTCTCAAATTGGCTCAAATTCACAGATGTGCTGCACTCTAATAGCATAAACACGTTTCGTAAATTTGATTGAAATCGGTATATAACTTTTTAAAATACATCGGGAAAACTTTATGAACAGGCTTATTTTAGGTTACAACTATTTCTTTCTCCACTATCCTTGCATCGATTTGACTGAGATTTAACATGGTATCATCTATTTATGTACTTAACCTATGTAATTAATTTAAACAAAATCGATTGACAAATTTTCCAATTACATCCGAAAAACCATAACCAAAAAAACGACAAAACTTTCTGGTCACCCTGGTTTTTCCTTTATAACTTTGCTCCCCGTGGATCGATTTTGCTCAAATGCAATACCAAACGCAGTTAAGGAATAACCAACTTACATTCTTAATTTCAACAAAATCAGATAACGCGTTTTTGAGTTATCTTGTCCACAGACGGACGGACGGACGGACGGACGGACGGACATGCATAAATCGATATAACTTTTGATACCCTGCACAACCATATCCTTGAAATTTTTCTGCGATGATTATTTCTATGCGTTACACACTTAGTGACAAAACTAATATACCCTCTGGTAGTACCTACCATAGGGCATAACAATAAATACCTTGTTTACTTGTTGATCTGTCAAACGAGAGCCATGCTCCTTACACCATATTGAAATAAGACAAAGGTTTCTGTACAGCGGTTTTTTAGTCATCCACTGAACAGAATTTCTCAGATGGCTTTATAATTATAGTTATAATTTTTGACGATTAATTCGTGTATTTAATAATTTACGGCCTTAAAAGTAATGCTACGAATTATAATGTAATTAGCTTTCAGCAAGAAGGAATATTTGATGAAATATTTCAAGAATTCTAACACATAAGTTATAAATTTGATTCAACCTAAGTTTAACGACTTCCGCTCATTTGTATACCCCTGCATTTTGGAACTTTCATTTAAGTTTTTTGATCGAATTTAATCGGAAAGTTGAAAGGGATTACAAAAAAACTTAAAGAAATCATTTATAAACGTAATGACATCAAAATTGAATGGCACCCGATAAAATGAGAAAATAATATTCTCAAACTGTATCTTAGGCTTTACACACCCATAAAATTATGAATAAGTTTTTTATCATTTTATATACAAAAAATTGTCAAGAGGACACAAATACGTTATAGAAAATTCGAAGGGAATAGATTCGGATAAAAAGATAAAAGAATGAGATCATCAGCGAGATATATGATCAAAATTTTTTTTTTTTTTTTTATTAAAGTTTTCTTTTGATTTATACAATAACATATGTAATACAATTAAATATAACATTAAATTCATACAATTACTGTACCCAAACAGCTTAGAGCTGGTATTGGTAAAATAATTATAATAGTAACTTACAATTAATTAAAAACTATCTAATTTGTTTTTTTTTTATTTTTTTTTATTTTGATACTAAAGCTGTTTTGAAATAATTTGCCTTGATATTGTAGGATTTAAATAAATCCAATTTTTAATTTTTTTAATGAATAAATCGAGTCTTGAACTATGTTTTATATCATCTGGAAGATTGTTGAATATAACGATCGAGGATGGTAAAACACTGTTCTAGTGTTTTTCTGAATTTGATTTTATTAATTTGATCATTCCAAGATTTCTTGTATTGTGGTTATGAATATCAGAATGTTTGATTATATCAATATTCAGTTTGTTTAAATTATGAGATATTTTACATATGAATTTCGCCTTTTCCATCATAATAGTATCATATATGTTAAATTGATTAGTAATTAAGTACACATACGATGTTGATGTAAGCCAATCAAGGCCATAGAGCATTTTTAAACCTTTATTCATTAATCTTTCAATTTTCAATAACAAATAATTTGGGCAATGAGACCAACAACTTATATTATAAATAATGTGCGACATAATATACCCATGGAAAATCAAATTTGCTGTGCAATTATTAAGTTTAATTCCAACTCTTCTTAAGGCACCAATCATTGGGGCAACTTTACTGCATATTTTATCTACATGGAGATTCCAGGATAGTTTTTCATCCATCCACATACCTAGGTATTTCATTATATTAACTCTTTCCAATATCGTATCAACAATGTGAATACAAGGACTCATGTCAGGTTTTTTTATCATTTCGAATATTACATATTTGGTTTTATTTTTGTTGATAGTTAATTTATTACCAATAACCCAATTATTAAACTTAGTTAGGTCACAGTCGACAATTTCTTCCAATAATGTTGCCTATTTCGCCATATATAATAGACAAGTGTCATCTGCAAATACTGTATACTTAGCATTAAGTCCAGCATATCTTAAGTTATTAATGTAAAGTAGATACAATGTGCGCCGAAGCACTGATCCTTGTGGAACACCTATTTGAAGTTTTACTGGGTCACTTAAACAATCATTAACTCTAGTTCTCACTACTCTATTAGATAAAAAACTTTTAATAATGTTGTGTGCTGGTCTTCTAATACCCAAATTATAAATACTTTCTAGCAGAATTGAGTGATCAACAGTATCAAATGCTTTTTGAAGATCAATAAATACAACGCATAAATAGAAACCTTTGACAAGAAAGTCTATGATACACCTGTTAACATCAATGACTGCTAATTCAGTGTTGCATCCCTTTTGAAAACCAAATTGATTTTTATCAAAGCCAACAGAATTGATAATAAATTTTTGTTTTCTTTCATTTATAATTTATTCAACAATTTTTCCTATAGTACTTAAAAGTGCAATTGGTCTATTGTTATTTGGGTCAAGTTTAGGACCAGCCTTGTAAATTGGTACAATTGTAGTTTCTTTTAAGGTATCAGGAAAGACACCAGAAGATAGACAATTATTCACCATTTTCACTAAGTGCGGTATAATTGAATCAGCTAACAGCTTTAAATCTTTTATCGTGATACCATCGGATCCAGGAGCAGAAATATTATTGAAGATCTTTATTATTGCGCCAATTTCAGCTACATCCGTACGGAATAAAAAAATAGATGTGTTGGAGATGGAACTTGTAATAATGTCTACATTTCTGTTTTTAATTTTTTTTGATAAAGTAATTCCAATGCTGTTAAAATGATTGTTTAACACGTTAGCGATTTGATTTGAATCGGTAATATCTCTATTTACACACCGAAGTTTATTCAGTTGATTTGATTTACTTCCTATTACTTTTGAGTTTGTTATTGTTAATTTAATGATGTTCCATAACTTCCTTGAGTCATTACCAGCTTTTTCAAGCATGGAATAAAACTGTTTCTGTTTGGCTTTTCTAATCATACTTATTACTTTATTTTTAATTTTAGTAAACTGAAGTTTAGTATCCATATTATGGTGGTCAATCATTCACTTCTTATACAAATAATCCCTCAATTTAATGAGTGAAATTATCTCTTTTTTAATCCAAGTATTACCACGTGTACGAATTCTTTTTATTGAGGTATTTTGCTGTTTAACTGTTTATTAATTTAATCAGCTCTTCTGGTTCATTTAAACTTTTGGACATTAACTTATTTTCAACTTCTATCGCAAAATTCTGATTATTTACAACACTAATTTCAGTATAAGACATTTTTACTTTTTTGGTGATGATTTTCTGTACTGTTACAATAATAATTTTATGATCAAAACACGCGTTATGCTCCATACTTGATGAAAATTTGGTAGAGTGGTCATTCACATCAGTTAATATATGGTCAATTATTGTAGCAGTCGTTGCTGTATTTCTAGTTGCTTCAGTTATTTTTATCGGATTGAGAATTGTAAATCCATTTGCTTCAATCATTATTTTATAATTCAACACGCTTTCTGATTCTTCAAGTAGATTTGAATTTGTATCAGCCAGCATCAAAAGTTTTTGGTACTTACTCATAATATTATCAATATGTGGAAGAAATTCGTTACAGTTATCATTTGGAGCTCTATAGCAATTGAAGATTTTTAATTTAGGCGTAGTATTGATAAGCTCGATTATTGTTGAGTTGTATTTGGAGTTAAGCTCAGATATGTTATATGCAATATCCTGCCTAACAAATATCACAGTACCACCACCTCTATTTGAGTCTCTGCAGTTATAAACTGCTAAAAAACCCGGAATGTTATAAAAAGGTATTTCATCAGAATAAATCCAGCATTCAGTTCCAACAATTATGTGTATGTCATTATTGTGTTTAAATATAAATGCTTCAAACTCATATAATTTATTTTTCACACTTCTGGCATTGAAGTAGGCTATGTTTATATTAGAAAGCATATTGATGCCCATTTAGAATAAATTAATAGTAGATTAAGCAGATTTAGTAATTGATTAAACATAAGCAATTCTTAGTCGATTTGATTTAAGTAAATTGAGATAATGTGGGCATAATCTACTATATGATATGTGATTGAGATCAGAAAGTGCTGAATTATTTCTTACGCAGTTGATGCATTTTATACGTTCTTTATTGAAGCAATCATTTTTTTCATGATCCCCAGAACAATTTCCACATGAAATTGTACCTTTACATTCAAATCTTTTATGATAAAATTTCTGACAATTAGAACATCTAGGAATATAGATATACTCACGAACTCGAATTGCTTTGTAGTCCAAGTTCAAAAATTTATGATCCATAAGTTTACTGAACGTGGATGGAAGAACTTCTAGTATATACATAAATTTATTTCCTAATTTCTTCTTGTAACTAATTTTTATTAAATCATCTTCATGAATGAAGTGGTTTAAGGCAATAAGTTCATTTGTCAGATCATTATCATTAGAAAATTCTGTCTCGATTCCCATGAGAAGAATTTTTGGATTCCTAAGAGAAGATATTTTCGCATTATAATCAGTTCCTAGTTTTGCATTTGCTTGATATTCAAGTTTTTTACTGTACTCCTGTGTTTCGACAGCAAGCACAACACCTCCATTCCGTATGTACTTTATGCTTGTGATGGGAATTTTCGTATTAGTTGGTTTTAAGTTTTCTTTCACAACTTTCTCAGTAATATTTGATCTCTTCGTAGTATTTTTTGGTATGATTATAACACCTGGGCAGTTATATTCAAGAGACTTATCATAAAATGGTTTCTTCACTAATAACTCAGGTCTGCCATATGGTGATTTCATTACATCAGCATACGTTCGTTTATTTGCTTTGATGTTTCCATCCGAACCTAATTCATTAGGTGGTTTATTTTTTTCATTTGCTTCTAAGATATTTTGTAAATCAAATCTCAAAAGCTCTATTTGTTGCACTTCTGTATTCAATAAGTCAATTTAGCAGAATTCTCTAAAAGAGTTTTGCTAGAATCAATAAAATCATGTTTACGCGAATTTTTAAGATTAGGCATGTCAATGGGACACATCCAAAGAACCATATTACCAAGGGATACAATATTATTATGTTGCTTTTTTGTTACTTGTACGCATTTGCAGTGATACCATTGACCACATAAACCATCACAACACAACGCCAAGTCATCTTTTTATATCCCCTTGCTACAGATCGTACATATATCCTCTTTAATACTGGCATCAAAAAAAAAAAAAAGTTTGAGTCATATTTATAATGTATAAATATTGTTGAAAATGTTGAAAATGTTTCAAATTTAATAATTTTCCAATATTAATATTAGTATTGTGTAACAGTTGCCCGTTGCTAGTTGCTAGTTGCTAGTTGCTGGTTGCTGCTTGCTGGTTGCTAGTTACCAGTTGCCAGTTGCAGGTTGCTAGTTGCTGGTTGCAAGTTGCTGGTTGCAAGTTGCTGGTTGCTGGGTGCAAGTTGCTAGTTGCTAGTTGCTACACTCGCACTATGTATATAATTATTTATCAAGCATAGAATACTGATTATATTTTCCAATCTGACACAATTTTTTTTTTTGTAATTAATAATTATTATTAATTAATAAAATTCACATGAATAGGAACAGTCACGGAACTTTATTGCCACAAGGAAATGGCTTCTTATTTTTTTATTGCTATATTTTCAATTATTAATTTTTTATTCGTTCGAATTCACTTACTGGCGCATTATTTACGTTTTTAAAGCGTTTGAAAACTAAATTTAGTGTTTTAAATATCATAAGGACTACATTTTGACTCAGAAGTCAGTTGGTCCATTGTTAGTTCCAAAGATCCGTTAGGACTCAACTATAAAAGGGTGAACCGAATCGATATTAAATCACTAAGTATTTTCAGCTCAACGCAGAAGGGAATCAACTATAAGCTAATGGTGAGTATAGAATTACAGAAATTGCCTATGGTGAAATATAGATATGAACACTTGGAAATTTGCAAAGGATATTTCGCCTTGCAAATTTTCAATCGGGCATTGATAACGGATATTCGTAGCCTTATCAATTTTCATATTAAAAACAGTGACGGATACTTTAGCCTTATTATTTTTAATCGGGCTTAATTCTGGATAATCGTTGCCGAATTAACATTAAGTAAAGTAACTTGATAATTTTATTCACGAAGGTTTTACACATAGACAATACATTTTAACGTACAATCACGGACATTTTAGCCTCATATTCTCTTTTCAAATCACGGATAAAATGGCCGGATTTTCACTCGCAAAATCACGGACATTTTATCGTGATTCTGCTCTCAAATCACGGATAGAATAGCCTGATTTTCTCCTCACAAATCGCTAATAGAATAGCCGGATTTTCACACGCAAAATCATGGACACTTTAGCCTGATTCTCTCACGCAAATCACGGACAGAGTAGCCTGATTTTCTCGTCACAAATCGCTGATAGAATAGCCTCATTTCCACACGCAAAATCACGGACATATTTTAGCCTGATTCTCTCACGCAAATTACGAATGGAGTAGCCTGATTTTCTCTTCACAAATCACTAATACAATAGCCCGATTTTCACACGGAAAATCACGGACATATTAGCCTGATTCTCTCACGCAAATCACGGATATTTTAGCCTGATATTCTCTTCTCAAATCACGGATAAAACAGCCTGATTTTCACACGCAAAATCACGGACACTTTAGCCTGATTCTCTCACGCAAACCACGGATAGAGTAGCTTGATTTTCTCACGCAAAATCACTACATTTAGCCTGATTGGACTACGGATAGGGCCATGATTTTCATACACAAAATCAGGGATATCTTAGTCGAATATATCATCACACAACTACGGATATTAGCCTGATTTTTGTACACAAAAGCACGGATATCTTATTCGGATATATCATCGCACAATCGCGGATATTAGCCTGATTTTTTTACACCAAAGCAGTGGTATCTTAGTCGGATATATCATCATACAACTACGGATATAAGCCTGATTTTCTTATGCAAAATTAGGGATATCTCAGTCTATATATCGTCCACAATCACCGGATTTAGCCTGATTTTTCTTCACGGAAAAACCACGGATTATTTCGCCTGAATATTTTGCACTTCTAATCATAATCATCGTCGGATTTTCTTACGCTTATTACGAATGATTTCGTTTACGGATTTCACATCACTATATTGAACAAATAGCAGCCAGGGAAATTGCTACGGCAGACACCTTGAATTATTGAGACCACAGGAGGACACTTAACTATGTTTTATGAATTGTTAAAAAACTCAAACAAATTACATATTTTTTAAATCAAATAAAACTATTTATATATTTCTTTTTACAAACAAAGCAATCTTGTTATTTTAGCAACTACCTATCCGTTTAAGGGGTTAGGGGTAGTCAGAGGCACGAAAAAATGAGAATTTTCAGTACTTTTTTTTGCTATTAAATCGTGTTATTTTACAAAAGTAGTAATATGGCATTATTATACAATGTTTTGACTTGAAGTCACGAAAAATTCAAAAAAAACAAAATTTTATTTCCAAAGTTATAGCTGTCTGTGTTGACCCAGTTTCAAAAAAAGGTCTTTGCGGTGACAATCATAAGTCCTTGGAGATTCATCTAAAATCAATCGGATAAAAGAAATTAGTTTTATAAATAGATAATCCTGGGCCTGATCGAAGGATTTTTGTTTTTTTCAAAAATTAACAAAATGGCGGCCTCAGGAAATTTTTGTCTAGATTTTTAGGAAAAAATCAACAGTAAATTGGTCTAAAAAAATCGAAATTTTTGAAAAAAAAAAAAATCCTTCGATCAGGCCCGAGTTTATAATGTATTCTAAAAGCTGTATAAATTTCATTAAAATCTACTGAGCGGTTTTCGAGTTACAGTTGTCACCAGTTTAAAAAACATAGTTTTGAGAAAAACGCGTTTAAAGTTTCTTGCAGCTGCCGCTAGCTACCTGCTCCGGAGCGCTTTGAAGTGCCAGAGCTCTCTTTGTTATTTGTCGAATAACTCAAAAACTAATGATCGGATCAACTTGAAATTTTCAGAGAATAATTTTAAGATATTATACTTAACGAAAATGCAAAAAACCAAAAATTGATTTTTTGAAAATTCTGACTACCCCTAACCCCTTAATTTAGTGATTAATTTGTGTTGAAGTTACGCAAGTATACGTAAACACAATTTCATCACTATAAATGTTTAAGTCGCGGACTTAACACTTTATTTGATTAGAATTAATCAAACGGAAATTATGTTAATTCATAATTTAGTAAAAAAAAAATTTTTTTCGAATCAAGTTTAAATCGTAAATCCAAGCGCGAAATCCTACTTTCTTTGTATTTAAATTAAAACGAAAACTACCAGTGACAGTCATTTTTTGGACAAAATGGAGGCAATTCTTAAAATTAGTCGAAGTTTTGGAAAATTCAACATTGTCAGTTTTAAATACCTTTTTTTCGTTTTAAGGTTTCCAAAAAATGAGGCCCAAAGTATGGAATAGCTTTCGGCTATTGGTCTACGCAGGAAAAAAATTTATAGGCAAATACATATTTATAATTATTATTTAATAATTTAATTTTTTATGCTTAAGAGAAACTTGATTTTTGGAATAAATAACGCAAACTTTTTTTGAAATTCGGATGTTCCAGAATGCATGAGCATTCAACACATTTACAGTGTTGCCCTCCGAATTCAAATTTTTAATGCCGTCCTGCAAGTGGCCCATCCGTATATTCTATAACCTAAGAATTCAAGTGTGTGCTTCAATTTCCCCTACTTGTTCTCTTTAATCGTAAATGAGAAACATTAAAATGGAATGTAAAAATGTCAGAGGTGTGACATAGTTATACAAAAAGTATATAAGTATATAAGAACTTTCGGAGATTAGCGATTTTGTACAAATGTACAGATATGATTTTATTTATATAGATGAAAGAATCTAACGACCTAAATGTAAGGGACTATCTTTGTCAGTAACTAAAAATTCAGCGCATGCATTTTGAACTTAATTAAATGTTATATCTGAATTCACGTCATTATTGTAAATATGTTTCAAATTGAAATTGTCTTTTTTAAATATTAATATAAGATTAGCATTATCACGAATTAAATGTTTTGGTATATGAGTATATGTTTGGCATAAGTAAAAACTACCAATCTTATTACGACGACCCATACAAAAATATGATCTTCCATTATTTTGTTTATCGCATGCAATATCATCAAAAATATAGATGGAATTAGATTTAGCTTGCTCGGGTACAATGACGTCATCATTATTTTAAAATCTATAATATCCTAAGCCATTTATGGGAGATAATACGCGTTCCAAATATTCATATTTTGGTTGATGTAAAGATTTTGAATATGTATACACATTTTCAAACTTAAGACCATTAGGTTATTCTAATAAACTTATCATTACATTGGTCTTTCCACAATTCGATGGACCAATGATTATGCCGCGAATACCATTAGCTAATAATGAACCATCTTTTTTCACTTTATTGTTAGTAATTATAACCACATTTCTGATTGGAAGTGTTTCTTGTTGCTTAATTAACCTCATAATGTTATAAAATTGCATATGTTCTTTATTATAAATAGCAATGTTTATATAATTTTCTCGAATTTTATAACAAAACGTCTACTGCACGTGTATAAAATGCTGGAATTTAATAAAAAACAGCACAGAAGTTAAAAACCAAAGGAAGGGAAAGGTTTACTGAATAGTGTAATTAATAAATTACCACTTGAATTATATTTGCCTGGATATCAATATTGCGGTCCTGCGATAAAATTACGAGAACGATTAAGAAGAAGTGATCCAGGAATAAATGCACTTGATCAAGCTATATATAAAGCGTATTCCAAATTTAGAAATATTGAGGATCGACATATAGCAGATCATATATTAGCAGCTAAATCTTGGGATAGATTTAAATCAAGAGAGGGAAACTTAGGTGAACGCGCCAATGCATTGCTTGTGACAAATTTAATGAATGCTAAAGGTAAATTAGGTATGGGTTTATAAAATAGTAAAAACAATTCACAGACAATAAAACACACAAGGGTGTTATTTAAAACAGGAATTCAAAATGCACGAAAGATTTTAAAATTAGAAAAACCTGGAAATGTAAAAGATGCAATTAAACCTTCTCTTGTAGCCACCCGACAAGTTATTAAAAGGAAAAAAATATTAATAGTCCGCGTGTTATTTCAGTACCAAAAGTTGGTGGAGTTTTACCATTTCTCGTTCCACTTTTTGTAGGGCTGTCAGCAATCAGTGCTCTAACATCAGGTGCAGCAGGAGTAGCCAAACTGTCGACGCTGTTTCTAATGCAAAGAAACAACTAACTGAAAGCGAGCGACATAATAAAACTGTGGAATCAATTTTGCTAAGTAAATGAAACGGTTTATATTTGAAGCCGTATACAAAAGGATTAGCATTATATTTAACTCCGCAACCAAAAACTATTAAAAATGTTACCCAATAGAGCTCTAAAAGAATTAGATCTACAAAAATAGGTAAAACATTTACCATATTTTTGAGGTGTATTTATGCTTGATAATTTACCTAAGAAGATCAAAAAATATGAATGTGGTGTTGTAAATTTAGATATTTCAACAGGTCCAGGTACTCATTGGGTAGCACATAATAATATTTAATATTGAATATTTCGTTAGTTTTGGGAATCTTAATCCACCATTAGAAATTAGAAATTACTTAGGAAATAATCTGGGCTATTCTAAACTCCGTTGGAATATAATTCCGTCGGACAATTCCAACGGAATTTTGGTAGCTATTTTAAACTACGATGGAATGTATACAAAGGTTTCCATATGAACTAAAATTTCGAACGAATTTGGAAACTGCCAAAATTAGGTGATTTGAAATACTTTCTGTTGTTTTTTGACTATTTTTTTATTTCTAATAAATTATTTGTTTGCATGGATTCGTTAACTTATTGCCCTACATACTGTTTTTCTTCTGTTCTCAGAAAATTCTTGAATTTTTTGTTCCTGGTTATTAAACTCCATAGAAATGGTTTCTTGGAACTCTTTTTGGTTTCTTTATTGAAGGTTAATTAAGTTTCGGCAGGTGTAGAACACTTTAGAGGGGTGGGTTCTTTTTTCAATGCACCATCAATTGATAACATTGAAGTATCTAAACCTGATAATTCTACGTTACCATTAGTTCCAGGTTGAGATTCATTAACTTCACAATGACTGAAAATTGGACATTTCGTCTAACACCAAAACATTGTGTTTGTTCAATACCAGAAACGCATTGTTCCACGGATGTTAAATTTATTCTAGTTTCTTCCAAATCTGAAAAACTGTAGCTGCATTTTCATTTTTATTATGGTTTAGTTCTTTCTTTACATAAGCCTCATAGTCGAATTAAACAAAAAAAAAATTTTTTTTTATATATATATATTTTTTTTTTATTCATCAATTATTTGTCCTTTTCTAATCGGTGCAGACTTTTTTAAGAATACTCATTGCATTTAGCTCGTTAGTAACTATCTCCCAGAAATTAACTACTTTTCCCTTTTCAATTTTTGCATATCTTTGTTCAATACTTGGATATGCACTAAGTACTTCAATCAGCCATTTGTATTGCTTTTTATTTGTTCAATTCAACGACGTACATTTTCATAACATTTAAAAAATTAAAATTTACTCCAATTAAATTGAATTCATAGCTTACATTTTTATTTTATGTAGACAATTGGAAAATTCTTCCACAATATTTCTGTCGGAGAAAGAAACGTTTAATTTTCGATTCCTACGGAGTTTGGAATAACACATTCCGTACAGAATGAATTTCGAAATTTTGTAGGAGTCTAGAATAGGAATTTTCAGTCCGTATGAAAATTCCTATTCCAACGGAGTTTAGAACAGCCCAGATTATAAAATATAACTATAAATGTTTTCAAAATCATAATTCAGTGATTTGTTGTTATAAACAAATGTAATTATCACAAATAAAAAGCGCTTAATTAAAATTCTTTCATTTAGTTATTAACCGTCATGTCATTAACATTATCGCTTACTGGAAACACGTCTCTACTCACAGCAAAATACCTTCCGCCAATAAATTTATCTACTGATTATGTGTGTGGTTTAGTAGACTTACATACAATTCTATACCAAATATTGATTAAAGAAATAAATTATTTCACATTGGAAATAAAAAATTAATATTCCTGAAAGATTTTATGAAATTGATGATATAAGTCAATATTTAAAGAAAGAACTAAATAAAAAAGTTATAAAAATTTCATTAGAAGCGAAAAATAATACTTTGAAAAGTTAACTCTTGACTTCTGAAGAAGTAAACTTTAATGACAAGAAATCCATTGGGAAACTATTAGGATTTAGTGAACGTGTGCTATCGCCTAATATAAAGCATGAAACAGATTCAGCTGTAAATATTATCAAAGTGAATTCTATACATGCTGAATGTGATATTATTGCTGGTTCATATATTAACCATATCCCAGTATATACATTACATGATTATTGACCTGATGTAGGACCACGTTATAAAATCATATGTGTTCCTCGAAATGTTATTTATTTGCCTGTAAGTGTTAGACAGATAAGTTCTCTTACAATTACACAGATTTAATTAATTTTAGAGGAGAAGCCATTACTATAAGATTACATTTGAAACCGTCAAAATGTCAATATTCAATGTCAGATATAAACAACAAAACAATACTTTTACCAGTGTTCGTACACCTTTACCAGTGCCAACAACATCATTATCAAAAGTAAAACTTTTAACTGCGACTAATAAAAAATATTACCAAACATTAGGTTTCCGATTAAAAGAATGAGTGATATATTGAATATTACACAGGGAATAGGTTATGATAATATTGAAATATGATATGATTATCATACGTACTCACATTTTTTGAATTCATTTGGAAATAACGATGAAATAAGATTTTCTGTACAATATCAAAATTTATATGTTCTACCAAGTGAAAGTTTTATTTATATTGAAGCAAGTTTATCAAAACCAGCATTTATGTTTAATGAAACTCGTTATGAATTAAATGGTGTAGTGTAAAACATCTACTCAATTAAAAAGACCACGTTATGTTATTGTTGCATTACAAACAGATCGACAAAATAAAGTAGATGCAGATGTAATTATATTTGATCATTGTAATATTACTGATATGAAAGTATATTTAAATTCTGAAGTATTTCCATATGGTGACTTAAATTTTAAATTTGGAAGCGAACGATATACTTTGCTTTATGATGTGTATTACAAATTTCAAAAATCGTATTATAATCGTGAATGTCAACCTTTATTATCCAGAGAAGATTTTAAGAAATTTGCACCAATTATAGTAATAGATTGTTCACATCAAAAGGAATCAATAAAATCTGGTCCAGTTGATACAAAGCTTCAATTTAAAACAGAAGTCAATATTCCTGATAAAACCGCAGCATATTGCTTATTACTTCACGATCGTAAAATTGAATCTAACCCATTCACTACTGAAGTCAGGAAAACAATTTAATGATGAAAATTAAATAAATTATATATGTAATTTATTTTGTAATAAATATGACACAAAGTATTTTAACCCATGGTGATGTAGAAATTATTAAAAAGCATGATCCAAATTATCAATCTAATATTGAGTATGTGAATTTGAAAAGTATGAAACAACCTTATCAACTGGTTATTACTTAAAAAGGAACAAGTATATTGTATAAATTATAAATAAATAAAATTGTTTTTTTTCAATAATAAGTCCAAAATGTTTTCTTAATTTTCATATGTCACATACTATAATGACCCCATGGTAAAGTATCTGTTGAATCACTTATAATAATTTTTTTATCATCATATGGACTTAGAGCTAATTTAGTTCGATTTAGTGTATAAATATGATGCTTATCACTTCTAATAAAATTTTGATTGATTATAACAATTTTATGATTTTCTAAACAATTTAAATAATCACTAAAATCTATTTTTCGGTGTACTATGTAATTTTAGCTATAGCTTTTTTAATATAACTACATCCATCAGTTTTGATACTATACATTTTTGAGCTTAATCTAATAAAATCTGTCATTATTTTACCATTCATTTCATCTCTCATTAAACCAATCATTTTCCTATTAATAAAACGTAAACCGAATTGATTGTTTTCATTATAATCACTAGTGTTAAAATATTTTAGATTATTTTTCTTTATTTCATATATGTTTTCATGCTTGATTTCATAAATTAACGAATTTGTGTCCGTATATAATAGTTTACATTTTCCTTTTAACTGCTTTTACATAAAATTATAATGTAAATCATATATACAAATTTTTGATATGTCTAAAATTGTGATTCTTATATATAATAGTTTTTTAAATATCACCTCAGTTTTATTTAATTCAACGGCAAAAAGGTTTTCATCGCAAATTGATACATTTTGAAAATTGGGTTCAGCTAATAATACTTTCGCACCATATTGACCAAACCATTTTGTAACTAATTTAATGTTGCTATAATTTCGAACATTTTCCATAGCTTTTCCATAGATTGTTCAATATTTTAAAATAATTTTTTTCAAAATAATTTTTGCATGATTAGGCATGTTAGTGTTTAAATCAAAATATCGTTTCGACCATGCTGATTGATTAAACTGAAGTGTCCTATGTATTTTTTTTTAAATTAGTCCTTGCGATAAATATTGTTTAAGATTACGAGAATGTATTATATATTTTTCCAACGGATGTAACATTGCTAATAGTTTTTTTTGCTTAGATCCTGAATACATTGCTGATCTTTTTGTTTATCATGTGAAATTTTTGGATATTCCAAATCTACTTCCAGAATGTAACCTATAGGTGAATCATCTTGAATTTCACGGACATCAATATTATTATTTATCCATTTAAACCAGGCATGTCAAACTCATATAATATTACGGGCCACATGATCTATTTTGTATTAAGTTTGGGGCCGCAAGTTTTCAATGTTCAAAAAATTAATAAAATACGATTTTTAGAATGATTAAAAACACTTTTATTTTAATGAACTCAACTTTTTTATTTTGTACTTTTTCAACGACAATCCAAACTAAACTGGCTGAATCAAGATCGTTGTCAGCGTTTTTTCTACATTAACTATCTTTCTTAACTCTGATAGCCATCCTACAATCAAGGCTAAGTGTACGGCCACATAGGTTCTGCGCTTTCCACGCGGAATGAGAAAAATATTAACGCGGTGAGAGGAACAAAAACGGTGAGCGAAAAGTCTCCACACCGGTTATCACTCTTGTCGTTGAACACATTTACATTTTCGCTAGTTTGTCAGTTAATTCCCAAATACAAATACATACAAATTTCTTCACAAATGAAAAAAGAAATCATGGCCTTGTTTTTCGAAAGAGGCGAAGAATTGAATTTCAATTCATCTCTTTTTTTCTATCGTATCCTGCTTTCAACGAACTCGGCTATATGGCCACTTCCATTTAATTACACGCGTATATTTATCGTTGCTCTCATCTTCGAAAGTGCGCGTAGTAAGCGTAGAGCCTATGCGGCCGCACACTAATGTTTACATACATGTTTACAACATGTTTACATTCTCGATAGTCCGTAAGTTAACAATGATCATGTCGACATTTTTCTCCACTTGATTCATGTTTCTTACATCTGATAGCCATCCTACATTAATAAAAACCAAAATCCACTTTCATCCACAAACGATTGAGCAAACACCGGACTTTGTCTTGATCGTCTTGTGTTTAATCACTGTTCGGATTCGGCCGCCGCTTTTCATTTGACGACTCGCGCCAGCATCAACCAAAAAGTTCAAACCTTCCAGCTTCAAGCGTCAAAGCTTGATATTTAAAAATTTTCAAGTCTCCGCGGGCCGCAATGTATGTATTGGCGGGCCACATGCGGCCCGCGGGCCGCGTGTTTGACATGCCTGATTTAAACCCTCCAGTTGGTAAATACTGTGACATAGCCCATCCATAGAAGTTTTTTACATCATAATATATTAAATAAATCGTTTCTGCATCAGAATTGTAGTTAGACATATGTCGATTATTCGCTTTACTGTAACGATTCGAACATTGGCTTAAACCACCACGAATTCCACGTTCTATAAATAACAGCATATCAACAGCATATCAACAGCTCCAACTTTACACGTGTATATTTAAACATAGTATCCCAAGTATAACCTGGTGTTGTGTAATAATGAGCAGGATCGAAGCCGTATGTTTCGATGCATCCATCCATTTCGCAAAATCTTCAAAAACTTCAGGTAAAAGAAATACATCTGTTTTCAAGTATATATATATTATATATATATTTTTTCCAGTTAAATGACAATGATCTCGTGCACGTTGTTTATTTAAAACAAAAGGTTTAACACATATGTGACGGTTTCCAAACATTTGTTGTTCCATTTCACTTTCTGTAAAATTTAGATTCATTGGAATTATAGTACTAAGTATGTTTTGTATACGTTCAACAATTTGTTCTAGTTCTGCTGCAAACCATAAACAACAATCTGTATCCCGATATAATTTACAATATGATAAACTCTTATTATATGAACAATGTAAATGATACCCTACACTATACACTTCATGTTGTTGAATATCATCAGATGTACATTATTTTAATATCGATTCTAAATCAGCATAAACACAGAAGGGTACATACTCTGCATATTTATAATTTTTAAATGACAACCATTATATATTTTCTCCATTAGGAAGCACCACTTTACAATTACTTCGTTTTTCACAATCAATCACATGATTATTTAGTTTTTGCATGGAATTAACGTAATAAAGCCATCTATTACATATATATTTAGCTACTTTCTTTTTAGATAATTGATTATAACAAAGCCGTAATAAAATTTTATCTAGCAAAAATGATGAATATTATTCATATTCGTGATTATTATCATTTTGATTTTCTTCTTAGTTATTTTGAATCATCAAAAGATTAACATGTCTATTTCCATTTTGTTTAGTCAAACGAACTGCCAGAGTTTTAAATTTCTAATGTTTTTCTAAAGTAAACACATTTATCGAGATATCATTCTGCTGCTCAAATTTGTTTATTTGATTCAAAGTCATAGGAAAACGGATTCCCGTTAAATCGAACACATTTAAAAAATTTGGATATAATGATACAAGATGCATATTATTCGATGATGGACAAAGACCAGATATCACTGCCCATGCAAAACACGCATTATCATAATTTGTTATGTTTATACAGGCATGTTTTAATTGAATTTCTTTTGAAAGCTCAATTTATGATGATCTACAAAATTGTTCAAGCTTATTAATATTAACTATTAGATGTATTATTGAGCTTAATCCCCAACCACTATCTCGTTCTTGAAATTCTTCTACATATTTTAATATAAGTTGTTCCATATTTATTCTAATATAAATTGTATTCATTCACTATTTTTCGATTCTTTTGTGACTTTTGTTATTTAAGCTAAAAAGACTTCAATTTTTTCAAATTTGGATTTTGCTATTGTTTTACTTTAGCTGTTAATATTTTTTTGTTTTGGTCTTGTTGTATAAATATTTATTACCCGGTATTTGTCCTTGACTCTTCACAATTTCTTTGTGTCACAAAATTTTTAAATTATTGACCTCTTTCATTCCTTTGACAATATTTTCGAGTTTGGTTTTTGCTACTGTTTAAATATAAATATTTATTACCCGGTATTTGTCCTTGACTATTCACTATTTCTTTGTTTGTAAATTTTTAATTTATTGACCCCTATCATAGTTTTGACCCTCTTCTGTGTTAATTAGGTTAATCACGAGTTTGTTTAAATCATGGTGTCTGAGTTGTGTGGCATGTGCGATCTTAACTCCCCTAAGAAATCAAGCATTGTTTGCGATGGTGTTTGCAACAGGTATTTTCATCGTGCTTGTATTGATATCCTTAGTAATGTCAATAGATATACTTGTTCAGAATGTTGCGAAATTAAACCCTGCCACATTTTGAAATTCTTGAATATCTCCGCTTCCCGTACTGACCAGCTTTGTATGAACTACGAAAAGTTGCATGCTGATTCGGTATTCACAGCCAATAAGGTCAAAGTTATTGATGATAAACTTCTCAATTTTGGTGTTCTCTTGGACGACTGGCATGTCAATTATGATAAATTAGATAAATTGATAGCTACCTGTCTAATGATGCAACACGACATTTCTAAAATTTTAAAAAACTTAACTCTTTACAGGTGATTGTGTCAGCAATCATTGACTCACCGAGTTTTTCGCTTGAGGTAACTTCGAAAGAATCCCGTTTAGATGATAGAATTGCCGTTAAAAAATTAGATTTATTGCACGGTGTCTTTAGTTCATGTAGGTCCTTATTGCGGTCCAATAATGCCTTGATCGCGGAAACTAAAAAGCTCACTATAGAAGTGATTGATTGCTCGAAGCATAACAAGGGTTTGCTTGAAGTTCTAACCATCGTTAAGACCAATATCTCTTCTGCCATCGAACCCATCCTGGAGGTTGATGCTACTGGGAGCTAATCTTCTTCTCATTCAGTTTCTTTTCAAAGTGGTACCGTGGATATGCCTCATTATTTCGTAAACACCAGCAATACGAGGAAACGACCTAAGAGAAAACCCACTATGGATGCCCATAAAATAGTCACTCCATCTAATGTTTCCTCTCCCTCATCGGTTGCTGATATTCCCACTTCGCTCCCTAACTCGGCAATCTTAAAAACGGTGCCTGCCCCCAAAGTCATATTTATTTCGCGCTTGGACCCGTTGACATCCGTTGATGATATCTTAAGTTATATCAAACTAAAAGTTACAGACACCGCTCATATTAAATGTGAGGAGATTAATAAGCCATCTAGCCTAGTCTCGTCTTTCAATATAACCGTCCCTGCTCAGTTATTTATACTGCTAGTTTCCCACGAATTTTGGCCTCCTTCTGCCTTCGTCAAGGAATTTGTACGGAGGGGCTCTAAGTGTGGGCGGGTGCCTAAAATTAATATTAATAATATTAATCCTTCAAAAACGGTGCCACTTGTCCCTTTACCACCAAAACGTAAGAAGACTTCGTACTAAGATACGTGGGCTTTTGCTGGCTAGCCACTTCATACCTCACGATGTTATTACATTGTCCGGAACTTGGGTAAATTCTAGTTTCCACAACAGTGAATTGTTTTCAGCTGAATTTAAGGTCTATCGTAAAGGTAGATATCAGTCTGATCTGAAGTCGTTGGGTGGGGGAGTCCTCGTGGCAGTTCGCACTTCATTCGTCAGCTCTTTACTTTCCATTCCTAATGACGTTGGCATAGAATGCATTTGTGTTAAAGTCTCCTTGTCAAGTCGTTCTATTTTTGTAGCGAATCTTTATATTCCTCCAAATAGTCCCGTTGAGAAATATCAGCAATTAACGAATGCCCTTTTGACGATCTGATTCTCCTTGGTGATTTTAACCTCCCTAAGGTTCAGTGGTCCCTCTCAGATGACATGATTTCATACGTTGGGTCTAACGTTTCATCTGAATCCGAGACTCTTCTTCTTGACCAATTGGTGATTTGTCGGCTTCAACAAGTCAGTGGTGTCAAAAACTCACTTAATAGACAACTAGATCTAGCTTTCTACTCAGATATAGGCAATTGTGTGGTGGAATCCAGTCGGGATCACATTTGTACAGTTGACGATTACCATCCTCCCTTGAATCTTGCACTTTCCCTGGTGAATGATCTTTCTCTTGCCAATATTGAATGTTTGTACAGCTTTAACTTTCAAAAAACCAACTTTGTTCGGCTCATAAACCTTTTCAACAATGTTGACTTTGGAGGCATTTTTGGTGATAGCTGTGTTGAAGTTTGCACGTCGGAGTTTTACTCGTCTATTTTCTATTATTTCGCACTATCTGTTCCATTTACCGGTCGTAAGCACTCTTCTTCTCCGCCATGGTTCAATAGGGACCTGCGATCACTTCGTAACAGACGGAATAAAGATTGGAACAAATACTTTACCACTCGCGATGAAGTAAATTACGCTCAATTTATGTGCCTTTCAAATGAATTCAAAGCAACATCTTTGATCCTGTACGACTCGTATCTCGAGGACATCCGAGGTAATATCCTGACGGATCCACGGCATTTTTGGAAATGACGCAGGAAATTCAGTTTGTTGTGTAAATTAGCCCTACAGGAGACCCTCGTGGCTCTCTCCGGGAAATTGTTTTGCGAAGATGATAGAGTTTTTTCTTTCGGAAGAGGAATCGCGAATCCAGATTGGAGCTTTTGCGGTTTGAAAGTGGTTGTTGTAAAAAAAAGTAATGAAAACAAATGACTTACATAATTTCCTTTTAGCTTTATTTCCTTTTTCACAAATGATCTTTTAGATCTGTTTCTAAATTTTTCTTACAAAAACTTTAAAATTTCCTTTCAACTTTATTTCCTTTTTCACAAACGAGCTTTTAGATCTGTTTCTAAATTTTTCTTACACTTTATTTTTTCTTCTTACAGTAAATCTTTGAAGTTTCCTTTCAACTTTATTCTCTTTTTCACAAATGATCTTTTAGATCTGTTTCTAAATTTTTCTTACACTTTATTTTTTCTCTTTCAGTAAAACTTTAAAATTTCCTTTGAACTTTATTTCCTTTTTCACAAATGATCTTTTAGATCTGTTTCTAAATTTTTCTTACACTCTATTTTTTTTCTTATAGTAAATCTTTGAAGTTTCCTTTCAACTTTATTTTCTTTTTCACAAATGATCTTTTAGATCTGTTTCTAAATTTTTCTTACACTTTATTTTTTTCTCTTTCAGTAAAACTTTAAAATTTCCTTTGAACTTTATTTCCTTTTTCACAAATGATCCTTTAGATCTGTTTCTAAATTTTTCTTACACTCTATTTTTTTTCTTACAGTAAATCTTTGAAGTTTCGTTTCAACTTTATTTTCTTTTTCACAAATGATCTTTTACCGAACTTCACCTTTCTTTAAAAAAAACGCAACGACTCTACCGCGTACCGTATGTTTTTTCTAACTCAAGTTTTTGTTAAAAAAAAGCGTAACGACTTTAATTTAAGTCGTTAATGGCTATCCGATATTTTTAAACTGACTTTTTGGTTATTCAAAGCCAGTATTTTTATAGGCAGAAAGTTCATACTTTGCACTCATTATTTTCTAGGTCGCAGAACATTTATGCAATAGTTCTGGTTTACTTTCTTTCTAGAATGTTTTCATTGATTTCATAATTCATGCCAATAACATGTATTACAAAATCAATGTAATTTTTTGCCGATAATGAGTTTCGAAATGCATCAAGTAATATTAATGCATTTCGCAATTTATTATTTTTCATTCACAAAGTAGAACTTTCGCCGAAAAATATCTACAGTAATTTTTGGTTTTAAAATATGATTTATAACTGGAAGTATGTGTAATGTTTTATTACATTACACTCCTTCATATTGCCGCAAGAAAATTATATTTACTTTTAAACAAAGAATCGAGATACTTTGTTAAAAAGGAGATATAATTTTCTTTATGTTTGCATATATAAAATTGAACGATCGCCCGAATGTTAAGAAACAAGAAATAAAGTTGTTTTTCAAAAAAAAAATTTAACTTATTACTATTTTTTTTTTATAAATTAAATTTTCAATAAAAATAAAAAATATGTAAATTTTTGTTTTGTTTACATTTTTTATAACAATAATTTTTATTACTTAATACTAAAATTTAAAAGGCTTATTGTTTAAATTTGTGTTCAATTCAATTTACAACAGTTGTAATATTTTAAAAAAATGATTTGCTAGGTCAGCATTTTCACATATGAAAGGTTTACGGTTAAAAATTTATGAATGGGCTTTTTATTTGCATACAAAAAAAATAGATCACCTTTTCAGTGATTCATGATTGATTTTTGTTTTGATATCTGTTTGGTATGGCTGGAATAATTGGTTTTTTTTTACGTTTTGTTAAAAATTGTTTTAAAAGAGAATGACATATTAATTTGACCAATTTTTGGATGAAATTCTAAAATTTATAGTGTTTCGAGTTATTGGCAAGAACAAAAAAAAACATGTTATGTTATTATATTTTATAGAAATTTAAAAATATTCAAAGAAACATAAAGTAATTAAAAATCGGCCCATAGCCGATTTTTTGATGCCCTATGGTAGAAATGGGAGAGAAAAATTGTGAAAACTAACAATATATCAAGATTTTTTCTTCATAACTTTTTTTGCCCTTTTCAAAATTTTCTCTAATTTGTAAGTAACTCAGACCCTTTGCAAATTTTATTCAAATCGGTGTGTTAGTTCCGAATGTACATCAAAAAAACTTTCTGAACAGGCTTATTTCCTCCTACAACTATTTATTTCTCCACTATCCTTAGACTGATATCACTGAAATTTACAATGGTATCGTCTATTTATGTAGTTAACCAATATCATTAATTTAAACAAAATTGCTTTACAAATTTTCCAATTAAATACGAAAAACTATATAAAAAAAACGACAAAACTTTATGGTCACTCTTGTTTCTGCTTAATAACTTCGCTGCCCCTCAGTCGATTTTGCTGAAATGCAATACCAAATCCACTAGAGCAATAACCAAGTAGCGTTCTAAATTTCATCAAAATTGGATAACGCGTTTTTGAGTTATCTTGTCCACGGACGGACGGTAGTACCTAACATGGAGCATTAATATAGGGAATTTTTTTAAAGAATTTTGGCTCATTTTCAAAACCAAATTACCCCAATTAGTTCTGCCTGAATTTCACAATTTTTTTGATATATTTTCTATAAAACATCACCTTTTAAGCGCGCTATAACATAACTTGATAGGCTAATAACTACTAAAGTTATACGACTCTAAAGCCATCTATTGGAAAAAAAACGCCACGAACTTTCTACTTAACGCAAAATTTCAAGGTTTTTTTCTCTATAACTTCGTTTCTACATTCTCAAATTGGCTCAAATTCACAGATGTGCTGCACTCTAATAGCATAAACACGTTTCGTAAATTTGATTGAAATCGGTATATAACTTTTTAAAATACATCGGGAAAACTTTATGAACAGGCTTATTTTAGGTTACAACTATTTCTTTCTCCACTATCCTTGCATCGATTTGACTGAGATTTAACATGGTATCATCTATTTATGTACTTAACCTATGTAATTAATTTAAACAAAATCGATTGACAAATTTTCCAATTACATCCGAAAAACCATAACCAGAAAAACGACAAAACTTTCTGGTCACCCTGGTTTTTCCTTTATAACTTTGCTCCCCGTGGATCGATTTTGCTCAAATGCAATACCAAACGCAGTTAAGGAATAACCAACTTACATTCTTAATTTCAACAAAATCAGATAACGCGTTTTTGAGTTATCTTGTCCACAGACGGACGGACGGACGGACGGACGGACGGACATGCATAAATCGATATAACTTTTGATTCCCTGCACAACCATATCCTTGAAATTTTTCTGCGATGATTATTTCTATGCGTTACACACTTAGTGACAAAACTAATATACCCTCTGGTAGTACCTACCATAGGGCATAAAAACATGGATCGCGCAAAGACTAAATGTTAATTTTATAATAAAAAAAAGTTTTAAAGATCCAAAATGTAGGTTATCATTGGTTTAAACAAGAAATTTTTCTTTTTCGCGTTTTATAATTTCTTATATTGTGGTCTAAAAGACTTGGTTTGAGCTCGCGGTGCTCAACAGGGTTGTTTTTGTAAAATAATGTTGTACTAGGCTTAGGGAACAATGAGTTTCTAGGACGTTTCTTATCTATATGGACTTTGTTTTCAAGCATTTCGTTTGTTTTTTGTTGAATTTGTTCAGTTTTCTGTTCTCTTGGTTGCTTATTGAAGGTACAAATCGTCATTCTCTCGTCAACTGGCTTGACAAAGCAACTTCCAAAATAAACTTCTTTAGAAAAGAGGGGTTTATCTTGTTTCGACTCCTTCTTTGTATGAACTGATTTAATGGAACGAATCGGAATAAGAATTTCTCTCTGTGTCTCTGTTTCATATTCCAAATCGTTTACCTTTAAATTTTTGTTCAAAGGTTTTTGTCCGTTCTTGCGGCCACTTACAATTTTAGCCTTAGGTACTGATGTTTCAACCTGTGCCTGGGCGACATCTATATGGACCACCTCTGTGAACATTGCGGACATACCTATAAAGGATGGAATCTCAATGTTTTCCTTGTCAAGTTTTGTTTTCTTGAACGTTACGCGTTTGTTTGGTCTTTTAATAATACCATTTGGAGGCACGCAATTGAACCCTAAATTGCCATCCTTTGATTTCAGACTGGCTTTTTCCATTGCATGTTCTTTGCTTTTGGGGAGCATTTGCAGTGGAGAACTTGTACCTATATTTTGTAATGTGCCGGATGCCGATTGAATTTTAATTTTTTATTTAATATTACTATTTTCTTCGTCTTGACTTTGCGTCGTTTTATTTATTTTCTTACATACTACTTCGGCCGGACTTATTTTAATTGGTTTGGGTACAGATCCTATAATTGAATTAGAGGGGTTCATTGCGGGTTGCTTGAGAGGAGATGAGTAATTTTTCTCCCACTGTTTTTGGGGGTAACATGTGTTTTCGTCATGTCCCGGTTGTAAACAAAAGTTGCATTTATCATTATTTCTATTATTATTATTATTATCATCGTTTGTAACCATGTGTATCTGGTTACTTATATTGTTAGGTGAAAGACAATTACACGTATTATTCGTGTGTCGGTACACACGACAATGATCGCAGTAGAGGGCGCGCATGCGAATTCTGCATTCATCGTAAAGATGACCAAATTTACTACAAAAACCACATTGGATCTGTTGATTTGAGTAAAGGTCATTATTAAAATTTTGGCCATTCGTATCGTTATTATTATTTTGATAATTAAAGTTGCTATTATTATAATTATTATTATTATAATTATTATTGATATAATTGTTATTATTATAACTATTATTTTTATTGTAATTACCGTTTCTATTGAAATTATTTTGATTATTTTTAAAGTTGTTGTTTCTATTATTATTCTGTTTATTACGATTATTATTTCTATTATTCTTATTATTGTTATTATTATTATTATTATTATTATTATTACAATGTCCGGTACTATTACTTGGGAAGTTATTGTAGTGATTCTAGGTAAGTAAATTCTCTCTTATATTTTCTCCAAAATTATAATTGTAATTACAGTTGTTCAATATTAATTGCTCATTTAAAAGAAAATTATTTTCATTTGTTAAACTAGGTTGAAAGTTTCCCTGCAGGTTGGGTGTAAAATTGTTAAAAGATGAGGAGGTTGCTAACGCAAATTGTTTCTCAGCCCCCTCGAGGTATTCAGCCTTTTTAATAAGCTGATCAAAATTTTTAAGTTCATGATTTAAAAAAAATATTCGGTAAGTTGGATTTAGAAGTCCAGCTTGGAATGTAAATACAGCTGTTTCTTCTAAATCCTCTATAACTGATTCATATCCCTCCGGGTGCCTCTGGATTGCTTGGTTTATGCATTCCCTTAACAAAGTTTTCATTCGCCCTGCAAATCCAGATAAAGTTTCACCCGGTAACTGACTTAAGTGTCGTAATTCGTGTAACAAGGTCGGATATGGCTTACGTTCAATTAACTTTTCTTGCACATTATTTAAAAAATCAGTAAAATTTCCCGTCGGAATATTTACTAAAATAGCGGCGGCCCGACCACGGAATCTGAGGGGAAGAATAGATACGAAAATTTTTTGCTCTTCTGCCGAAAGGATTTTATATGTTGTTCGGCAACATCCTATAAATACTGTTACCTCGGATGCTAAATTAGGTCCGAGTTCCGCGCTTAGTAAAGGAATCGAATTGCACACAAAACTGCTTATTTTTTCTAATGACATATTTGATCTTATTGATTAATGCGACTTAAATTCTATTTAAAAAAAAATTTTGTTGAAAATCTGCTGTTGTTAATGATATTTGATGCTTCGCGTACATCCTGGTTCGTAGATTATTGATAATATGGGGAAGTTATCCAGGCTGCTGTTACTGATGATAATTCGTCGATTCTTTTCTTCGAAAGTTCGCTCTAGCTCTTCTTTTGCAACTTCCGGAGGAGAGTTTGAATCAGTCATCCGTTAGGCAATTACACTTGTAAGTTCGTATTTTCTCAGATTTTTAACGCTTAGCGCCTGAGAACTACCGTAGCTGCGCCAAATGTTGTGTAATATGGCCCTACAGGAGACCCTCGTGGCTCTCTCCGGGAAATTGTTTTGATAAGATGATGGAGTTTTTTCTTTCGGAAGAGGAATCGCGAATCCAGATTGGAGCTTTCGATGTTTTATTGTGGTTGTTGTAAAAAAAAAGGTAATGAAAACAAATGACTTACATAATTTCCTTTGAGCTTTATTTCCTTTTTCACAAATGATCTTTTAGATCTGTTTCTAAATTTTTCTTACACTTTATTTTTTCTCTTTCAGTAAAACTTTAAAATTTCCTTTGAACTTTATTTCCTTTTTCACAAATGATCTTTTAGATCTGTTTCTAAGTTTTTCTTACACTTTATTTTTTCTTCTTATAGTAAATCTTTGAAGTTTCCTTTCAACTTTATTTTCTTTTTCACAAATGATCTTTTAGATCTGTTTCTAAATTTTTCTTACACTTTATTTTTTCTCTTTCAGTAAAACTTTAAAATTTCCTTTGAACTTTATTTCCTTTTTCACAAATGATCCTTCAGATCTGTTTCTAAATTTTTCTTACACTCTATATTTTTTTTCTTACAGTAAATCTTTGAAGTTTCCTTTCAACTTTATTTTCTTTTTCACAAATGATCTTTTACCGAAATTCACCTTTCTTTCAAAAAAAACGCAACGACTCTACCGCGTACCGTATGTTTTTTCTAACTGCACTCTTGATTTTTTAGAAAAAACGTAACGACTTTACTTTTAGTCGTTAATGGCTATCCGATATTTTTAAACTGACTTTTTGGTTATTCAAAGCCAGTATTTTTATAGGCAGAAAGTTCATACTTTGCACTCATTATTTTCTAGGTCGCAGAACATTTATGCAATAGTTCTGGTTTACTTTCTTTCTAGAATGTTTTCATTGATTTCATAATTCATGCCAATAACATGTATTACAAAATCAATGTAATTTTTTGCCGATAATGAGTTTCGAAATGCATCAAGTAATTTTAATCCATTTCGCAATTTATTATTTTTCATTCACAAAGTAGAACTTTCGCCGAAAAATGTCTACAGTAATTTTTGGTTTTAAAATATGATTTATAACTGGAAGTATGTGTAATGTTTTATTACATTACAAGTTGTTCATTCTAAATTATCTAGTTATGCAGATGATATGAAAATTTATATGGAAACTAGCTGTACCCGACCACGCGTTGCTGTGGCTCAGTCTGGTTAAATGGAAAAGAAAAGAAATAGCGCACGTTTCTCGTATATTTATTTTCACAATGCATGTGGTTATACAACATTTTTTATTGCTCCATTTTCTGTGCAGATATAGAGATTTTCTGGTTTGCCGACTCTAGAACAAGCAACATATATATGTCCATGTGAGAAGCAATCCGTGTCTAGATCTAAACCGCACAATTTTAAAGATTGGCCCTGAGCCTGGTTGATAGTGTTTGCAAACGCCAATCGAATCGGGAATTGCAATCTCTTAAATTGAAATGGTATATCCGTTGGAATCATAGGAATGCGAGGAATGAGCACATCTTCACTCTTAAAAGGTCCTGTCAAGATTGTTGCTTCTACGATGTCGCTCAATTTTTTACTGCAAGCCACGTGCGGTTGCAAAGCTTTGGCTGGTTGATATTTCGCAACATGATAATTGGCATAACGACTTTCAATTGCAGTACGTGCAGTGGCATCCCTGGCAGATCGAGTGAATTCAAAAATTCTGTTGGATAATTAACCGCTTCATCTGCTTCTACAACAGTGTCGACGGACTTGTATGTGACCACCTCGCTTTGAATGTTAGACTGAATAATATTGTTAAGTTCGTAGACGTCTTTGTTCTTGGCCGCAAGAATAGCTCGTTCACTTAACCAATCGTGATTCTTGTAATTGGTTTGAATATTGGGAAATACTTTTTCAACCAATTCTTCCTTTGACGTCACTAAATTGCAGAAGTTATGAGGCAATGAAATTCGTCCTAACGTCAGATCAACCGGCACCTTTCCGTTCCTAATTTCAAGCAATTGATGTGAGAATATCTCTGCTGACCGATCGTGTTGCAGCTGGACTCGCAGATTTTTAGTCAATTTTAACGTCTTCACGCGTCGCCACAAAGTAGAGTATTTTAGGCAAGCATTTATTTCGTCTGCCGGTGTCGATCTAGGAATTACAGGTAATATTTGCCTGAAATCTCCTGCAAGCAATATTAATGCGTTCCCAAATGGTCTGATATTTGCACGTAAGTCTTGCAATGATCGATCAAGGGCCTCGACGATTTTTTGTGCGCCATTCTGCATTCATACCAAACAATAATGCAGGTGGGATTTTCAATGAATTGAATGTTTAAGGGCAATTTCAAAGCGGAAAGAGCTGTTCTTCCTTCTGGTAGCAATGGCGCAGCTGTTCCGAATGTCGTAAGAGCTAAGGTTATATCATTTTGGGATCGAATTGTGGCCAGAATCAATCTAATTACGTTCTACCAGTTCCTCCTGGCGCATCTAAAAAGAATATTTCTTCAATTCCCTTATTGATAGTTTGCATTATTAAATCGTAAATGCCCTTTTGCTCAAACCTTAGCTTAGGAATATTTGATTGCACATAGGACAAAAGATCACCCGTGTTGTAATTTTGTTCACGACCCAATTCTACATCAAACAAAGCAGCAGCAGATCGATTCGGTGATGGCATTCCCAATTGATTGAGAACTTTGTTCGCGATTTCCAAGCACAAATCTTCAGTCCTTATCAACAATTCGTTGTAGATTTCTGCTGTGAAATCAATGTCCATATTTGAATTTTCCTTGCATATTCGACGGAAAATATCTTCAGCCATGTGGCTTTTAAATTTCTCCTATAACTCTGTTGCAGATGAAGGAGAGCAGGCGGTCAATATAATTGCAAACAATGCACAAATTTGTTGTGGATGTGACGTGTTGCACGCGTCCTTAATGCACATATCCCAGTGTCGGTCGTTCTGCAATAAATTCAGAGCTTGACATGCGCTCCGGAAAGTGGCATGTGTAATACCGTTCACAATCCTTAATTGGTGGAAAGACGTTGGACTGGCCACATTTATAAACAGCATGCGAAGAAAGAAGCATTCTTCTTGATTGGGATGCACGGTGTAGAGTTTGCCTATCGTGTCTTCATTGAATATGCTAGGGGTTGCTAATTTACCGCCATCTTCTGCTGATCTTCTTCTGTATAAATGATATCCATCGTTTCCCGTAACTGTGTTGGATACTATCATGCATGGTGAATTTGGATCTAGTGTACCGCAAGGGCCATGTATCATATTTTTCGTCACAACTTCATGCAAATCCTTATCCACATTGGTATTTCAGCCCATATTACATCGTCGATTTCGTTTGAAGTGATTTTTTATAGAGCCAGATTAGTACATGTACGTTTGGGAATCCTCTCTTTTGCCATTTCACTGAGTATATCCAGCAGCGCACGGACCCAAACACTTAATGTTTTATCATGAAATCCATCAGCGATTTCAGCTTCTGTCTGAAACCAGGCGCTGTGATATCATGCCTATCCACCGGCGATGCCTAGGAAGTAAGAGCTTTTGTATTGTAAATCGTCCCAAGTTGGAAATTTCATCTAAGATTTTGTTAAATTCAGCATTTCCATTTTTAAATGCCTTTTTGGTTTTAGGGCTTCCAAAAAATGAGACTCTACGTATTAAATGTCTTTCGGCTTTGGGTTTTCAAAATTTTACGCCAATTAGTAGAGAGTACATTATAATTTTAGAATTTAATTTTGAATGTTTTAAATAAACTTAATTTTTGGCATAAACCCTTTTTTTACTCGTATTTTAGCTCGTATTATAATTTTCGGGCGGTAAAAAATTTTCCTTCCACACGTAAGTTTGATATATTTTCTATTTCATTATTTCTGTATAAAAAAAAATATTTTTTAGGCTTTATTTAAGTATAATTAATCAAACAGAAATGATGTTAATTCATAATTTAGTAAAAAATTTATTTTTTTGAATCAAGTTTGAATCTAGATCGTAGCCCAATACCCCTCGTTTTTTTTTAATTAAAACTACCAGTGACAGCAATTTTTTTGGTGAAAATGTTGGCAATTCTTAAAATTCGTCGAAGATTTGGAAAGTTCAGCCTTGTCAATTCTAAACACTTTTTTTTGGCTTCAAGTTTTCCAAAAAATGAGAAATGAAATTGCTTTCGGCTATGGGCTTAAAAAATTATACGCCATTTGCTCGTTACACTTCAATAAACAGGATCTAAAGCGAATAATTTAATTTTGTACACTTAAGAGAAACTTGTTTTTTGGAATAAATAACGCAAACATTTTTCGCAATTCTGATGTTCCAGAACACATAAGCATTAAGCCCATTTAAAGTGTTGCCCCTCCGAATTAATATTTTTAACGCCGCCACTACGCCCATCTGCATTTTTTATAATGTAAGCTTATGTTTTCGTATTATACTATATTGATGTATGCGCATGTGAGTAAGAGTAATCACGTTTTCTCGCTTGAAGTTTTTGACTTTAGAGATGCTTGTGTCTTTGTATTATTGATTGATTTTATTAAATCAATTATTACCTGGCTCACGTGTAACATAGGTAAATAAAAAGTACATATAAACATGGTCATAATCACATAGGACATTCTGTAAAAGTTTGAAAGCAATTGGTCAAGAAGTTTCGGAGATTACCGGTTAGGAACAAACGAACATTTACGATTTTTTTTATATAGAATAAACATTTAACGGACTCATATCGATTGCAAGCGGATTTAGATAGTTTTGTTACATGGTGCAGCAAAAACAACCTGTCATTAAATATCGATAAATGTAGCATTATCCCAATCTCGCGGAAAATTTCCAACAACTTCTGCACATACGCTGTTTATGGCAATGCACTCCAGAGGGTTAATAGCAATAAAGACTTAGGAATAGTGTGTGATGAAGAACTTAATTTCAAGCTCCACAACGATTCAGTGGTTCATAGGGCAAATTCAACGTTGGGTTTCATTAAATTATGGTCTAAAGCAGTGTTTCCCAATCTTTTTTGTCCCATGCCCCACCTTGGCTACCTTTTTTGTGCCATGCCCCACCTTAGGCTTTCTAAAATTCTTATGCCCCCCCCCCTGTGTAACATACATAATTTTTAATATTAAAAAATTGAATTGTTCACTTAAGAAACTAAATTTGGCACCGAAATCCAGCATTGCATCTAAATGGCCCGGAGCGAAAGGGTTAGACTCGTGTCATGTCCATTTTCGAATTGCCCCCCTTAACTATCAATTTGCCCCCCTGTGGGGCGTGTGCCCCACGTTGGGAAACACTGGTCTAAAGAGTTCTTAGACCCTTATATTAGTAAAGCTTTGAACACCACTTTCGTTAGGCCTTTACTGGAATATGCCTGTCAAGTCTGGAATCCTTATCATAAAAATCAGATTGGCAGACTTGAGTCAGTTCAACGGAGTTTTTTAAAATTTGCGTTAAAGAGCCTTCCCTGGAATGATCCTTTCTCTTTACCTCCTTACCTTGAGAGGCTTAATCTTATAGGTCTTCAGTCGTTAGAAAAACGTCGTGAGGTGGCTGATATGATTTTTATACATCAAATTATCCTTGGTAACATCCATGCTCCGCACATTTTATCAAAAATTAATTTTGCTGTACCCATTCGATCGCTTCGATCAATAGAACTTTTTAAGATAGATTTTCATCGGACCGATTACGGTAAAAATTAACCTATTACTAGAATATTGCGGGAGGTTAATTCCAATTCGTCAGTCTTTGACTTTCATTACAACAAAATTCTTTTAAAGAAGGCCTTATACGAGTAGTTCCCACTCTAGAGCCCTTCTGTCTCATCATTGGTACAAATCTCTGTACTGACCGAGTTAATCTGTTCGCTTGTATTAAGCTAAATAAATAACTAAATAAATAAATAAAATAAAATACCATTCTTTTAAGTTAGTAGTAATATTGTAACGTGTGGAATAGGGTTTTGCCTCCTCTGGAATTTTGATTTTTTTACAATCATCAGAATTTTGGTGGCTGTAAAATTTTATTGCATAACGTTGAAAAACGTTTGGCGATTGTTGTTACAATATTGAAAAATAATGGAACAAATGGATATCTATTTCATTTGTTCGTTTTTGCTCTTTTTTTTCAAATAGCAGCTATGAAGAAATTTCGAAGGGCTGAAGAAGGTCATACGGAACCTCGAAAAATTTTTCTAGTTCGAGTAGAGCATGAAGTTTTTTTGGAGAGTTGGATGATAATTTTGTTACAGTGCGGTTCATTTAAAAAAAAATCATAATGTGTTATCGAGATTTTTTTAAAAAGCGTTTAATCGAGAAGTTTTCAAGAAATTTATGGCAAAAAACATAATATTGGTGGTTTAACATTGATAAAGCATCCAACATTTGTAGAACTATTAAATCATTATGATTTAAGTGAAATATATGCCGAAATTGGAAATGAATATAACGAAAATATGATATCCACTTTAATTAGAATATTTGATAAAACAATTAAATAAGATTTTGAAGGTACTTATTAAGTTCGTAGTTCACGCGAAAGTAGTTTATAATAATTAAATTAGTTTGTTTAGGAAAAAACAGCATTTCTTTTTGGATTTTCTTTTTAATGAATTCTTTTCACCAAAAATAATTTTCTCAGATCATAAATTATGTTTAATATAAATTTTGCATGACGTTCTTTTTTTTATTTTAATATGGATCGCATATTTAATGTGTTCCGGCGTATTTCTATTTTCACCAGTCTTTCTTCTATCAAGAGTTTTCCACCAGGATACAAATACACGCCGGAAATTATCCGAAAATTCGAATGAGGATTACTATTTAAATGAAGTAACTGTACAGGAGATCTTCAAAAATGTCAACGCCTCATCGAATTTATGTCTTCCAAAAAAAAAATTCAAAGTTATTATATTAGTTGTAGATGCCTTAAAATATGACTTCGGTGTATATAATACGAATATTATAAATCCATTACCATATGAGAATAAAATCAAAATTTTCACTGAACTACTTGAAAATCAATCAGAAAATAGTCGTGTTATGAAATTTCGCGCTGATCCACCGACAACAACATTACAACGTTTAAAAGGTTTAACAACTGGTAGTCTACCAACATTTATTGATATTGGAACAAATTTTGCAACACCAGAAATTAATGAAGATAATATTATTGATAGAATATCAACAATCAATTATCAGCAGTTTTTCTTGGTGATAGTACATGAAAAACTCTTTATTCGAAACGTTTTAAAAGGCAATATTCATATGAAAGGTTTGATATATTCGATTTGAATACGGTCGATAATGAAATATACAAGAAAACAAACATAAATATACACAAAATCTAGCTCATACAATACCGAACATCATACAAAAAAAAGAACAACAAATCCAACAAAACAAACCAACAACATACATAAAGGGGAGCGCTTACAAACACTCAACATTAATTTAGTTTTCAAATTTTTTTAGTTCTTTAGTTTTTTAGTTTTTTAGTTTTTTTTTTTGGTTGAGGACAGGGTGTTACGCAGAGGTCTCAGCGCAACACCGGAAGTTTTTTTTTTTTATTTCTTTAAATTATATTGCTTTATTCTAATTTCTTTTCATTTGAATTAATAAGTTTAAGTTTGGTTTTTTTTTTTAATTTTTTTTATTTTTGGTTTTGTTTACAGGTATTATATAATTTTATTAAATTCTAATTTTTTTAATTCTTTTTTTTTTGTTTTTGGCATTCTGTATAATTTGCTCTTGACTAATTTGTTTTATTTTACAAATGGCAATTACATGAAATACCTTTTTGTTTTTTTGATTTGACATATTTTTCTTGAATAAAAAAACCAAAATTATGTACAACGTATGAAACGGCTGGTTTTTTTTCTTGCTTTGGTTTTTTTTTATTTGAATCCTTAATGATTTGAGATTGGAAGTGACGTGAGAGTGGATAAGAGGGGTGAATCCACCAAATATGAGTCAAGACCATGTTATTTTATGGGCAAAACATGGTCGTGGGGAGTCCTGTTTTGTTGGACTCCATGGGTGGGATAAATTTAGCCCAGGGGTGAACAATATTATCGGTTCACCCCTTCCAATGACAGCACCGGCGTCACACGCAATTTTGACTCCATAGATCAATCCGTCCGTTGTCCGTTGAGGGTTTTGTAATCATATAAATGATTCCCCTCCTTCCTTCATCTGATAACCTTTGTTTGAACTTCTAGTTGATCTAAATCTTCAAGTTTTTTTAAAATCAGTTTTGCCTTTTTTTACATCCCGCTGATGATATGAAAAGCTGTGAACATAATAAACCCACTTCTCCAGCCTTTTCGTCAGCCAAAGTCATTGTACACATGAAACTTTGTGTAATACCGTGATTAGTGATAGAAGGTAAACGCCGACTTCCCTCCGACGAGCTAGGTAGAGCTAGAAGCTAGGCGTACCTTTTCTTGGTTACTTTCAGCTCAACTACCACTACACATAACTGATACCAGTCAGTTATATGCCTTTTTAGCAAAGGATCCCAATGTTAGGAAATTTGTTTGATACAGCAAACAAATTCCCAAAATACAACCAACCCCGGTTGTTACGTAATGTAATATCATACCGATCACCCTCTAAATAGAAATAAGTTTTAAGCTAAGTAGGCAAAAATGACTTTTCGTTGGAACAATTCGCACGGGAAAATATTGTAGACAAAATGCTTAATCGCGATTTCGGAAAAATAACGGTTTCAAATTCGAAGTTGTTCAAAGAAACTCGAGAACATTCCTAAGACAAAATTCGTCTACATGGAAATCCGAGTACAATGAAAATTGTCCCACGGGAAAATATCATGGACAAAATGCTTAATAAGCGCGACTTTGAAAATGGAAAAACAACGGTTTCAAATTCGAAGTTGATAACACAGAAACTCGAGAACATTCCTAAGACAAAATTCGTCTACGAAAATATGGAAATCCGAGTAAAATGAAAATTGTCCCACGGAAAAATATAGTGGACAAAATGTTGATTAGCCAACTTTGAAAATGGAGAAACAAAAGTTTCAAATTCAAAGCAAAGCATTTTGAAATTTGAATATCCGGAATGCATTCTGCATTCGTAAGGATTTCGTTCCTATAAAAGCCGAGTAACGTACAGTTAAAAGAGACAGTCAGATGACACAGTTCGACAAGACAGTCAGATGACACAGTTCGACAAGACAGTTCGACGACACAGTTAAAACAGACAGTTCGACGACACAATAAAAGAATCAGTTCGACGACAGAGTCAAGCTCGACTAGAGAGTCCAATAAAAAGTATTGTTGAAAATTAAGAATTGAAGTTAAAAAGTAGTTTTTTTTTTTTTTAGACATGGTTAATATCCAATACTAATTTTTTGTTGTTTTTTGAAACAAATTGAAGAATTTTAGCTTCAAAGCACATATTTTGAGAAAGTGTTGGTTTTTTCCAGTGGGTTGGTTATTTTTATAAGATAGAATACTATTACTTATTTGTACTAAGCAATAATAGTGTGAAAATTACCCACTAATATTTGATGTTATTAATTTTTAATACAATATTGTAAATTAAATTAATTTCAATGTACAAATTATATTAAGTCTCGTGAAAAGAAAGAAATGCTTATGAAAGTTTTTATTATTTTAAAATGATCGTTTTCGCCACACCAAATGTACTTAGGACTCATCAGCTGAACTCGTACATTTGCTTGTTCAGGAACGGTATTCATTTTAATTTGTAAGCATAGTAGAAGGACTATATTTTTCATTATATTCGAACCAAATCAAATTTTGATTTTTACGAATTATAATTTAATGAAAATTTTTGGTTGTATTTTTCCTTCATCTTATATTTTCTGCCATTACGAATTTTATTCTTTTTCCGATAAGTCGTCACAGGTTTATGCCACAAACCCTGATGTATTTTTTTTTTTTTTCAATGTTTTGATTAAACATGACGAATTTTTTTTTTAGACATGGTTAATATCCAATACTAATTTTTTGATGTTTTTTGAAACAAATTGAAGAATTTTAGCTTCAAAGCACATATTTTGAGAAAGTGTTGGTTTTTTCCAGTGGGTTGGTTATTTTTATAAGATAGAATACTATTACTTATTTGTACTAAGCAATAATAGTGTGAAAATTACCCACTAATATTTGATGTTATTAATTTTTAATACAATATTGTAAATTAAATTAATTTCAATGTACAAATTATATTAAGTCTCGTGAAAAGAAAGAAATGCTTATGAAAGTTTTTATTATTTTAAAATGATCGTTTTCGCCACACCAAATGTACTTAGGCCTCATCAGCTGAACTCGTACATTTGCTTGTTCAGGAACGGTATTCATTTTAATTTGTAAGCATACTAGAAGGACTATATTTTTCATTATATTCGAACCAAATCAACTTTTTGATTTTTACGAATTATAATTTAATGAAAATTTTGGTTGTATTTTTCCTTCATCTTATATTTTCTGGCATTACGATTTTGATTTTTTCCCGATAAATCGGCACAGGTTTATGCCACACACCCTGATGTATTTTTTCCAATGTTTTGATTAAACATTACGAATTTTTTAGACATGGTTAATATCCAATACTAATTTTTTGATGTTTTTTTTGAAACAAATTGAAGAAATTTAGCTTCAAAGCACATATTTTTTGAGAAAGTGTTGGTTTTTTCCAGTGGGTTGGTTATTTTTATAAGATAGAATACTATTACTTATTTTTACTAAGCAATAATAGTGTGAAAATTACCCACTAATATTTGATGTTATTAATTTTTAATACAATACTGTAAATTAAATTGATTTTAATTTACAAATTATATTAAGTCTCGTGAAAAGAAAGAAATGCTTATGAAAGTTTTTATTATTTTAAAATGATCGTTTTCGCCACACCAAATGTACTTAGGACTCATCAGCTGAACTCGTACATTTGCTTGTTCAGGAACGGTATTCATTTTAATTTGTAAGCATAGTAGAAGGACTATATTTTTCAATATATTCGAACCAAATCAAATTTTGATTTTTACGAATTATAATTTAATGAAAATTTTTGGTTGTATTTTTCCTTCATCTTATATTTTATAATATTTAATATGTGCTTTGAAGCTAAAATTCTTCAATTTGTTTCAAAAAACATCAAAAAATTAGTATTGGATATTAACCATGTCTAAAAAAAAAATTCGTCATGTGTAATCAAAACATTGGAAAAAATACATCAGGGTGTATGGCATAAACCTGTGCCGATTTATCGGGAAAAAATAAAAATCGTAATGCCAGAAAATATAAGATGAAGGAAAAATACAACCAAAATTTTCATTAAATTATAATTCGTAAAAATCAAAATTTGATTTGGTTCGAATATAATGAAAAATATAGTCCTTTTACTATGCTTACAAATTAAAATGAATACCGTTCCTGAACAAGCAAATGTACGAGTTCAGCTGATGAGTCCTAAGTACATTTGGTGTGGCGAAAACGATCATTTTAAAATAATAAAAACTTTCATAAGCATTTCTTTCTTTTCACGAGACTTAATATAATTTGTACATTGAAATTAATTTAATTTACAATATTGTATTAAAAATTAATAACATCAAATATTAGTGGGTAATTTTCACACTATTATTGCTTAGTACAAATAAGTAATAGTATTCTATCTTATAAAAATTAAAAAGTAGTGTTGAAAATTAAGAATTGAAGTTAAAAAGTATTGTTGAAAGTTAAGAATTGAAGTTAAAAAGTATTGTCGAAAATTAAGAATTCAAGTTAAAAAGTATTGTTGAAAATTAAGAGTTGAAGGTAAAAAGTATTGTTGAAAATTAGGAATTGAAGTTAATAAATATTGGTGAAAAGTAATAATTGAAGTAAAAGGTATTTGTAAGGAAAATAATATTGAGCATTGTTAAACATTAAGAATTGAAGTTAATAAATATTGGCGAAAAGTAATAATTAAAGTAAAAAGTATTGGTAGAGAAAATAATATTGAGCATTGTTAAATATTAAGAATTGAAGTTAATAAATATTGGTGAAAAGTAAGAATTAAAAAGTATTGATAAAAAATAAAATTAAGATTGAGTATTATTGAGAAATAAATTTAAAGTAATTAAGTGAAAAGAAGTGTTTTTATTTCAATACCAGCCATATTAGTAATGATTCGGGAGTTGACGTTGCCAGAGTCATTCCGACGAAATATTACACAACAGTTACAATATCAATACTATTAAATTTTGTATTCAAATGGTTTTTTTCTTCTTTAAAATCACTATTCTCTGTGACATAAAATTCACCATGCAAAATTGCATTCACTTTAATTGCATGATGAATCTTTAAAACTTTTCTTATTTTTTGAATGATTACTTCTGATGCGGCTTTTAAGAACAATTTGGGGTCGATATAATTAAAATTTCTTGTTACACGACTGTGAATTCTTTTAGAAAAGCTGACTAAATATCTTCCCAACTAAGATCATTGTGATTATCTTCTTCCTCCGCCATGATGAAAACACTTTTTCTTTATACTTATTAATTGTGCTAAACAATTCTTCAAATGCCGTTTCGAACTAGGAAATATATTAGCGTTGTTAAGATCATTTTTTATTTTGTTAATATTTAAATAACATTCCTCAATTAAATCTGGTGAAAACCTGAATTGTTTCAATTTATATCAAAGATTTTTCACAATATCACTATAACACATATTATTATTATTATTTTTAGACATATTTGTTGTTTAAAAATGCCGTTACTTTGTCTATGAAAATCACAAATTGAACTGAATATTTTGATTTAAAAACACCATTTTTCCATATATCTGGGCTGCGTTCACTCACCAACTAAAAGTAACTAAAAGCGATTAAAAGTTACACTTTTGTGTTCACTGGTCAACTTTTTTGACTACGAAGACGTCATGACACCGACACTCTGTCGTTCACTGGTTTACATCAGTGTCAATTTGAGTATCTTTTTTCGATCAATGTCATGGGGCATAGTTGATTATTGTCATTTCTATTTCGTCAGTTTGATTTTGAATTCAAAACAAATTTTTTTGAATTCAGTATTTTTTTTTATTATTTGGCAAATTTATAGAAAAATTATTGTTTAGTAATAAGTTTATCTTCAATTCGGTGAATTATATTCGAAAAAAATTTAAAATATTAAATTTTGAAAAAAAAGTGAAACCATAAAATATGTTTTTTATATAAAAATTTGTTTCTAAATTAAATATTAAGAATAAATAGATTTCATGAACCAAATTTTAATAATTACAGTTTATTGTAACGTGTGACCTAAACTACACGCTTACTTGTATTTCCAAACCACACGGTAACATGGTTAAGATCGTCTGCATGGTCAACTTTTTGCGAAAACCGCATGTTTCGAATAAAATTATTCTAGAAGATTCGATACACCTCATATCCGTGGTGAAAATAACTTGAAAAAGGGCAAAGAGGAATAAACACAATTCTACGTGTAATATTCTGATTGGCGGGATAAAGGATAGAAAAAGAAATACCGGTTTCAGAATGAAAAAAAATAATAAAATATGTTACACGAAAGAATTTCTTTTGTCCTAAACAAGAAGAGGCTTTATTCAACCATTTTGAGTAAATTTTTTTTACAGAAAAAGAAAAAATAGAAATTGTGTTCGGTCAATAATAGAACTATAGCGTGATCTTTTTTTGATGATGTATCAGAAAAAAAAAAAAATATCACAAAAAAAAAGTAAAACTGAACACGCGAAAATTCTACTGCTTTTTTTAATTTTATACAAAAAAACTTAAAGAAAAATTAAATTTTAATAAGATAAAAATAGCTTAAAACTGAACAAAAAATTTAATAATAATAAAGGAATAATTTGAATAATATAATTTTTTTAAAAAAACATAGAAAAAAGAAAAAAACCTTAGTTAACTTAAAGAAAAATTAAATTTTAATAAGTTCAAAATGGCGTAAAACTGTGAAGAAAAATTTTGGGTTCCTGCTATAGTTTTCATTTTTGTTTCATCATCAACCATGTGGCCTGCAATACGAGCACCTATATGAATCATATTGTATATGTACCAGAATAATAGAACATCTTCAACCAATAAACATGTGGCGTCAAATATTGGATCTGGACACCAAATTTTGAACGAAACCACCAACAAAAAAAAGTAAGGCAGGGGACTCATCAAATACCTAAATATAAATGAACATTCAATTAATTAAATATCAAAATTCAACAGAAAAAAAAAATTAAATAAGTAAAAAAATTAAAAAGCAAAACCGAAATTTAAATATATATATATAAAAATTCATTAATTAAAAATCTTAAAAATAATTACAGGATATAAATTCATTTTATTAAAACCTAGAAAGTAAGATATAATAAAAAAAAAAGAAAACAAAGGAAAAGGAAGAATTTTCCATATTAAAAACAAATTAAGCTAGACACCAAACATATTGCAAAAGGACAATATTATTTGCTTTTCGTATATTATTATATAATTACATTTGTGGCGTCTAGTACACGCAGCGCACTGGAATCTAGTACAAAAAATTAATTTTACAATATATATGTTGACGGCTATGCTTCACATGGCGTCAGTTAGTAGGAGTAAGATAATGAAAAGAGTTCGAAGTTAGACATCTAAAATAAAGTAAAATTGTTAAGTTTGAATATAAAAAACGCATTTTATTTCGGCCATTCGCATCCATTAAAAATAGTGGCGCAAGATTTCAAGTAATATCCTGAAATTATCGACCCACGACGCGAGTTAAAAATCTCAGCATTTAAAAAAAAAAAAAAAAAAAAAAACGTGCCCATTGCGGGAAAATTGGGATGCGGCCATTACGAGATACATTTCGTGTACAACAGACACGCAGAATACGACACGTGTCAACATTTCAACGAGAAATAACAAAAATCTGTCGTGCCTGACGCAATTTTTAAACTTTTTCTGGAAAAACTACCAATCGAACTCAAATGTTAGCAGTGGAACACAAATTCTTCCAAATTTCTGCTGATTTTTTTTAGAAAATTACACGAAAAGTGTAATTTAATCCAGGGGCGTATACATATTTTTTAAACAAAACCGATTGTTTATGTAAGTTTTTTTAAGGTTCGACGCTACATTCAACATGGTCGAGCAGGTTCCACCAAAACAAGAAATCACTAGAGTTTCTGTGAAAATACCGCCATTTTGGGCAGAATCACCAGACATTTGGTTCGGCCAAGTAGAAAGCCAATTTTCTAATTCCGGCGTAACTACCGACGAAACAAAGTTCAACACAGTGGTAGCAGCCATGGAAAGTAGTATTTTACGCCAAGTTTCTGATGCAATCCTTCAACCGCCGGAGGCCAATAAATACAACAATTTAAAGGCAAAGATTATCGAGCGATTTTCAGAATCAGAACACAAAAAGTTAAAACGATTATTTAACGAAACGGTATTAGGAGACCGCAGTCCCACACAACTGTTAAATGAAATGAAGAATCTGGGTGGCACTAAAGTTGGAGACGAAATGTTAAAGACGTTATGGCGTAACTGTCTTCCGGTACAAGCTAAAACCATTCTATCAGCCAGTACAATTACGTCATTGAAAGAATTAGCAACTTTAGCCGATAAAATTGTCGAAGTTTCCGAAATCAACCTGGTTTCGAATTCATCCGAACAGTCAGTGTCTTCTATTCAACAAAATCAAATGTCGCAATTGACCAAACAAGTAGCAGACCTTAACAAACTCGTCAGCAAGTTAACATCGAAACGTCAAAACAGAAGTTTTTCATCTAATCGTAAATCAAATACAACTATGGCTAACGATAAACAAAATATGCTTTGTTGGTATCACTCAGAATTGCAAACAGCCATGCAATTTTCAACAAAAACAACAATCAAAAAAACGAATAGGGAGGCAGAAGGTGTTTCGTCTTTATATTCCTGAGAAGTCCACATCCCAGAAATTCCTAGTCGACACCGGCGCAGATGTATCCGTCATCCCACCTTCTGCCGATGAAATAAAATTATTCAAACATAAATCCCCAAATGCTGAGTTATTCGCTGCTAACGGAAGCCGAATAAAGACTTACGGTTTTAAACGATTAAAAGTAGATCTTAACCTTCGCCGAAATTTCGAATGGACATTTATTATCGCCGATGTTAAAGTGCCAATTATTGGAGCCGATTTCCTTCGCAAATACGATTTGTTGGTCGACATGAAACATAACAAACTCATAGATAACAAAACGAAATTCACTCTCCATGGACAACGAGCTTCAGTTCAAATCAATGGGCTGAAAACATTTAATTCTTCTGACGAATTCACAGACATTCTTTCACAATTTCCAGAAGTTACTTCACCAAATTTCGAAACATTTTCAACACGGACAACAAAAGTTTTTCATTATATCGAAACCTGTTTTTTCAAGACCTCGTCGATTAACACCTGAGGCTTAAAGCGACTCAGGAAGAATTTCGGCACATGATGGAAATGGGCATTTGTCGCCCTACTAATTCACCATGGGCAAGTCCACTACATATAGTGATGAAAGCTGACGGCACGTTGAGGTGTTGTGGTGATTATCGTGCACTTAACGCGGTAACGAATCCAGATCGGTATACAATACCATTTATCCAAGATTTTTCATATATTCTTTATGGAAAACAAATATTTTCATCAATTGATCTGCAAAAGGCCTACTATCAAATACCAATAGCAAAGGAAGACATTCCTAATACTACTATTACCACACCATTTGGAAACTTTGAATTCCTTGTCATGACGTTTGGGTTACGCAATGCTGCACAATCTTTCCAACGTTTTATGCGTGAAGTATTTGACGGATTGGACTTTGTTTTCATCTGCATAGACGATATTTGCATTGCTTCCAAAAATATCGAAGAACACAAAAGGCATCTAAGAATGGTTTTTGAACGACTTCAAAAATATGGTCTTAAGATCAACGTCAACAAATGCCAATTCGGCAAACCTCAATTGAAATTTCTTGGACATCTTGTATCGCCTGATGGAATTGCACCGCTTCCAGAAAAGATTGAAACAATCCAAAATTTCAAATTACCGAAAGTGGCGAACGAGTTAAAACGATTCTTAGCTATGATCAATTATTATCGTCGGTTCATTCCGCACGCTGTAAATAACCAGATGATTCTACAAAAATTAGTTCAGTCTGAAATTATTTGGTGCGAAAACACAACTAAAGCATTCGAGGCATGCAAAAATGATTTGTCAAAGGCATCACTATTAGCTCATCCAGCGGCAGACGCACTATTATCACTCAGTGTCGATGCGTCTGAAAATGCAGTTGGCGCTGTTTTGCACCAACTCATCAACAATATTCCTCAACCACTTGGATTTTTTTCTAAAAAACTAACTACCGCAGAAAGTAAATACAGCACGTACGATCGGGAGTTATTAGCAATGTACCAAGGGATTAAGCACTTCAGACACATGTTGGAGGGTCGAAATTTTCATATCAACACAGACCACAAACCACTTACGTTTGCTTTCCAACAAAAAGCTAATAAAGCTTCACACAGACAACTTCGACATCTCGATTTAATTAGCCAGTTTAGAACCGACATTCGCTATTTACCTGGTGAAAACAATACCGTTGCAGATTTTCTATCCAGAATTGACAGCATTAATAGTAAAATAACTATTGACTATTTTGCAATCGCAGCCGAGCAACGGAAGGATGATGAATTAAGAAAATTACTCGACAATCAAACGAAACATTCGCTGAAATTGCAACCTATTACATTTCCTGATTTAACCGTTGAAGTTTATTGTGATACTTCAAACAGCATCATCAGGCCATATATTCCAAGGAAATTTCGGGCAGACATTATCATGAAATTTCATCAGTTATCTCATCCAGGCGTAAAATCATCAACGAAATTAATTACACAGAAATTCGTTTGGCCGGGTATGAACAAAGAATGTGCCAAAATTGTTCGCCGTTGCGTACCATGTCAACGAGCCAAGGTACACAAACATAACCGAACACCTGTTCTAACGTGCATTTTACCAAACAATCGATTTGAACATATCAATTTGGATATAGTTGGTCCGTTACCAGTTTCACACGGTTACCGATATGTTCTAACATGCATCGATCGTTATTCACGCTGGCCAGAAACTTTTCCGTTAACAGATATTACGGCGGAAAACGTCGCATCCGAATTAGTTACTGGATGGATCTCTCGTTTTGGAATTCCTCTTCGCATTACTACTGACCGTGGCAGACAATTTGAGTCTACCTTATTTCGTGAAATTTCTAAATTGCTCGGAATCCACCACTTACGTACCACTGCCTACCATCCTCAATCGAACGGACTAATTGAGAGATGGCATCGTTCATTAAAAGCAGCCATCATGTGTTATCAAACAAAAGATTGGGTTAGCATATTACCGTTCGTGCTTCTTGGTTTACGAACGACATACAAACACGATCTGCAGTCAACACCAGCAGAAATGGTATACGGTACTTATATCACCTTACCAGGCCAGTTTTTCACCGAAACTGACCAACAAACTCTTCAAACCGATTTCGTCAAGCTGTTGAAACAACATATGGCATCACTTCGTCCTACACAAACATCAAATCACGCTAAGGAAAAAGTATTTGTTCAATCAACTTTAAAAACATGTACACACGTTTTTATGCGAAACGATACTGTTCGACCTTCACTAACACCACCATTTGAGGGACCGTACAAAGTAATTCAGAGGGCGCACAAATACTTTAAAATTTTAATCAATAACAAAGAAGTGACGGTTACTATTGATCGTCTCAAAGCAGCACATATGTCTTCAGAGGAGAGTAAAATTTCAACAACCACCAACAACTCAACCACTTCTGAGGATCCTTCCACACCGGAAGATGTGCCAGAAGTTACGATCCCAGCATCCACTACTATGACAAGTTCCACTCGATCAGGCAGACGAGTCGTAATTCCAGCACGCTTCAAATGATTATTTCATTCCACCACCTTTCCATTCGAAGGGGAGTTCTGTGGCGTCTAGTACACGCAGCGCACTGGAATCTAGTACAAAAAATTAATTTTACAATATATATGTTGACGGCTATGCTTCACATGGCGTCAGTTAGTAGGAGTAAGATAATGAAAAGAGTTCGAAGTTAGACATCTAAAATAAAGTAAAATTGTTAAGTTTGAATATAAAAAACGCATTTTATTTCGGCCATTCGCATCCATTAAAAATAGTGGCGCAAGATTTCAAGTAATATCCTGAAATTATCGACCCACGACGCGAGTTAAAAATCTCAACATTTAAAAAAAAAAAAAAAAAAAAAAACGTGCCCATTGCGGGAAAATTGGGATGCGGCCATTACGAGATACATTTCGTGTACAACAGACACGCAGAATACGACACGTGTCAACATTTCAACGAGAAATAACAAAAATCTGTCGTGCCTGACGCAATTTTTAAACTTTTTCTGGAAAAACTACCAATCGAACTCAAATGTTAGCAGTGGAACACAAATTCTTCCAAATTTCTGCTGATTTTTTTTAGAAAATTACACGAAAAGTGTAATTTAATCCAGGGGCGTATACATATTTTTTAAACAAAACCGATTGTTTATGTAAGTTTTTTTAAGGTTCGACGCTACATTCAACATGGTCGAGCAGGTTCCACCAAAACAAGAAATCACTAGAGTTTCTGTGAAAATACCGCCATTTTGGGCAGAATCACCAGACATTTGGTTCGGCCAAGTAGAAAGCCAATTTTCTAATTCCGGCGTAACTACCGACGAAACAAAGTTCAACACAGTGGTAGCAGCCATGGAAAGTAGTATTTTACGCCAAGTTTCTGATGCAATCCTTCAACCGCCGGAGGCCAATAAATACAACAATTTAAAGGCAAAGATTATCGAGCGATTTTCAGAATCAGAACACAAAAAGTTAAAACGATTATTTAACGAAACGGTATTAGGAGACCGCAGTCCCACACAACTGTTAAATGAAATGAAGAATCTGGGTGGCACTAAAGTTGGAGACGAAATGTTAAAGACGTTATGGCGTAACTGTCTTCCGGTACAAGCTAAAACCATTCTATCAGCCAGTACAATTACGTCATTGAAAGAATTAGCAACTTTAGCCGATAAAATTGTCGAAGTTTCCGAAATCAACCTGGTTTCGAATTCATCCGAACAGTCAGTGTCTTCTATTCAACAAAATCAAATGTCGCAATTGACCAAACAAGTAGCAGACCTTAACAAACTCGTCAGCAAGTTAACATCGAAACGTCAAAACAGAAGTTTTTCATCTAATCGTAAATCAAATACAACTATGGCTAACGATAAACAAAATATGCTTTGTTGGTATCACTCAGAATTGCAAACAGCCATGCAATTTTCAACAAAAACAACAATCAAAAAAACGAATAGGGAGGCAGAAGGTGTTTCGTCTTTATATTCCTGAGAAGTCCACATCCCAGAAATTCCTAGTCGACACCGGCGCAGATGTATCCGTCATCCCACCTTCTGCCGATGAAATAAAATTATTCAAACATAAATCCCCAAATGCTGAGTTATTCGCTGCTAACGGAAGCCGAATAAAGACTTACGGTTTTAAACGATTAAAAGTAGATCTTAACCTTCGCCGAAATTTCGAATGGACATTTATTATCGCCGATGTTAAAGTGCCAATTATTGGAGCCGATTTCCTTCGCAAATACGATTTGTTGGTCGACATGAAACATAACAAACTCATAGATAACAAAACGAAATTCACTCTCCATGGACAACGAGCTTCAGTTCAAATCAATGGGCTGAAAACATTTAATTCTTCTGACGAATTCACAGACATTCTTTCACAATTTCCAGAAGTTACTTCACCAAATTTCGAAACATTTTCAACACGGACAACAAAAGTTTTTCATTATATCGAAACCTGTTTTTTCAAGACCTCGTCGATTAACACCTGAGGCTTAAAGCGACTCAGGAAGAATTTCGGCACATGATGGAAATGGGCATTTGTCGCCCTACTAATTCACCATGGGCAAGTCCACTACATATAGTGATGAAAGCTGACGGCACGTTGAGGTGTTGTGGTGATTATCGTGCACTTAACGCGGTAACGAATCCAGATCGGTATACAATACCATTTATCCAAGATTTTTCATATATTCTTTATGGAAAACAAATATTTTCATCAATTGATCTGCAAAAGGCCTACTATCAAATACCAATAGCAAAGGAAGACATTCCTAATACTACTATTACCACACCATTTGGAAACTTTGAATTCCTTGTCATGACGTTTGGGTTACGCAATGCTGCACAATCTTTCCAACGTTTTATGCGTGAAGTATTTGACGGATTGGACTTTGTTTTCATCTGCATAGACGATATTTGCATTGCTTCCAAAAATATCGAAGAACACAAAAGGCATCTAAGAATGGTTTTTGAACGACTTCAAAAATATGGTCTTAAGATCAACGTCAACAAATGCCAATTCGGCAAACCTCAATTGAAATTTCTTGGACATCTTGTATCGCCTGATGGAATTGCACCGCTTCCAGAAAAGATTGAAACAATCCAAAATTTCAAATTACCGAAAGTGGCGAACGAGTTAAAACGATTCTTAGCTATGATCAATTATTATCGTCGGTTCATTCCGCACGCTGTAAATAACCAGATGATTCTACAAAAATTAGTTCAGTCTGAAATTATTTGGTGCGAAAACACAACTAAAGCATTCGAGGCATGCAAAAATGATTTGTCAAAGGCATCACTATTAGCTCATCCAGCGGCAGACGCACTATTATCACTCAGTGTCGATGCGTCTGAAAATGCAGTTGGCGCTGTTTTGCACCAACTCATCAACAATATTCCTCAACCACTTGGATTTTTTTCTAAAAAACTAACTACCGCAGAAAGTAAATACAGCACGTACGATCGGGAGTTATTAGCAATGTACCAAGGGATTAAGCACTTCAGACACATGTTGGAGGGTCGAAATTTTCATATCAACACAGACCACAAACCACTTACGTTTGCTTTCCAACAAAAAGCTAATAAAGCTTCACACAGACAACTTCGACATCTCGATTTAATTAGCCAGTTTAGAACCGACATTCGCTATTTACCTGGTGAAAACAATACCGTTGCAGATTTTCTATCCAGAATTGACAGCATTAATAGTAAAATAACTATTGACTATTTTGCAATCGCAGCCGAGCAACGGAAGGATGATGAATTAAGAAAATTACTCGACAATCAAACGAAACATTCGCTGAAATTGCAACCTATTACATTTCCTGATTCAACCGTTGAAGTTTATTGTGATACTTCAAACAGCATCATCAGGCCATACATTCCAAGGAAATTTCGGGCAGACATTATCATGAAATTTCATCAGTTATCTCATCCAGGCGTAAAATCATCAACGAAATTAATTACACAGAAATTCGTTTGGCCGGGTATGAACAAAGAATGTGCCAAAATTGTTCGCCGTTGCGTACCATGTCAACGAGCCAAGGTACACAAACATAACCGAACACCTGTTCTAACGTACATTTTACCAAACAATCGATTTGAACATATCAATTTGGATATAGTTGGTCCGTTACCAGTTTCACACGGTTACCGATATGTTCTAACATGCATCGATCGTTATTCACGCTGGCCAGAAACTTTTCCGTTAACAGATATTACGGCGGAAAACGTCGCATCCGAATTAGTTACTGGATGGATCTCTCGTTTTGGAATTCCTCTTCGCATTACTACTGACCGTGGCAGACAATTTGAGTCTACCTTATTTCGTGAAATTTCTAAATTGCTCGGAATCCACCACTTACGTACCACTGCCTACCATCCTCAATCGAACGGACTAATTGAGAGATGGCATCGTTCATTAAAAGCAGCCATCATGTGTTATCAAACAAAAGATTGGGTTAGCATATTACCATTCGTGCTTCTTGGTTTACGAACGACATACAAACACGATCTGCAGTCAACACCAGCAGAAATGGTATACGGTACTTATATCACCTTACCAGGCCAGTTTTTCACCGAAACTGACCAACAAACTCTTCAAACCGATTTCGTCAAGCTGTTGAAACAACATATGGCATCACTTCGTCCTACACAAACATCAAATCACGCTAAGGAAAAAGTATTTGTTCAATCAACTTTAAAAACATGTACACACGTTTTTATGCGAAACGATACTGTTCGACCTTCACTAACACCACCATTTGAGGGACCGTACAAAGTAATTCAGAGGGCGCACAAATACTTTAAAATTTTAATCATTGCGGGAAAATTGGGATGCGGCCATTACGAGATACATTTCGTGTACAACAGACACACAGAATACGACACGTGTCAACATTTCAACGAGAAATAACAAAAATCTGTCGTGCCTGGCGCAATTTTTAAACTTTTTCTGGAAAAACTACCAATCGAACTCAAATGTTAGCAGTGGAACACAAATTCTTCCAAATTTCTGCTGATTTTTTTTAGAAAATTACACGAAAAGTGTAATTTAATCCAGGGGCGTATACATATTTTTTAAACAAAACCGATTGTTTATGTAAGTTTTTTTAAGGTTCGACGCTACATTCAACATGGTCGAGCAGGTTCCACCAAAACAAGAAATCACTAGAGTTTCTGTGAAAATACCGCCATTTTGGGCAGAATCACCAGACATTTGGTTCGGCCAAGTAGAAAGCCAATTTTCTAATTCCGGCGTAACTACCAACGAAACAAAGTTCAACACAGTGGTAGCAGCCATGGAAAGTAGTATTTTACGCCAAGTTTCTGATGCAATCCTTCAACCGCCGGAGGCCAATAAATACAACAATTTAAAGGCAAAGATTATCGAGCGATTTTCAGAATCAGAACACAAAAAGTTAAAACGATTATTTAACGAAACGGTATTAGGAGACCGCAGTCCCACACAACTGTTAAATGAAATGAAGAATCTGGGTGGCACTAAAGTTGGAGACGAAATGTTAAAGACGTTATGGCGTAACTGTCTTCCGGTACAAGCTAAAGCCATTCTATCAGCCAGTACAATTACGTCATTGAAAGAATTAGCAACTTTAGCCGATAAAATTGTCGAAGTTTCCGAAATCAACCTGGTTTCGAATTCATCCGAACAGTCAGTGTCTTCTATTCAACAAAATCAAATGTCGCAATTGACCAAACAAGTAGCAGACCTTAACAAACTCGTCAGCAAGTTAACATCGAAACGTCAAAACAGAAGTTTTTCATCTAATCGTAAATCAAATACAACTATGGCTAACGATAAACAAAATATGCTTTGTTGGTATCACTCAGAATTGCAAACAGCCATGCAATTTTCAACAAAAACAACAATCAAAAAAACGAATAGGGAGGCAGAAGGTGTTTCGTCTTTATATTCCTGAGAAGTTCACATCCCAGAAATTCCTAGTCGACACCGGCGCAGATGTTTCCGTCATCCCACCTTCTGCCGATGAAATAAAATTATTCAAACATAAATCCCCAAATGCTGAGTTATTCGCTGCTAACGGAAGCCGAATAAAGACTTACGGTTTTAAACGATTAAAAGTAGATCTTAACCTTCGCCGAAATTTCGAATGGACATTTATTATCGCCGATGTTAAAGTGCCAATTATCGGAGCCGATTTCCTTCGCAAATACGATTTGTTGGTCGACATGAAACATAACAAACTCATAGATAACAAAACGAAATTCACTCTCCATGGACAACGAGCTTCAGTTCAAATCAATGGGCTGAAAACATTTAATTCTTCTGACGAATTCACAGACATTCTTTCACAATTTCCAGAAGTTACTTCACCAAATTTCGAAACATTTTCAACACGGACAACAAAAGTTTTTCATTATATCGAAACCAAGGGAACACCTGTTTTTTCAAGACCTCGTCGATTAACACCTGAGAGGCTTAAAGCGGCTGAGGAAGAATTTCGGCACATGATGGAAATGGGCATTTGTCGCCCTACTAATTCACCATGGGCAAGTCCACTACATATAGTGATGAAAGCTGACGGCACGTTGAGGTGTTGTGGTGATTATCGTGCACTTAACGCGGTAACGAATCCAGATCGGTATACAATACCATTTATCCAAGATTTTTCATATATTCTTTATGGAAAACAAATATTTTCATCAATTGATCTGCAAAAGGCCTACTATCAAATACCAATAGCAAAGGAAGACATTCCTAATACTACTATTACCACACCATTTGGAAACTTTGAATTCCTTGTCATGACGTTTGGGTTACGCAATGCTGCACAATCTTTCCAACGTTTTATGCGTGAAGTATTTGACGGATTGGACTTTGTTTTCATCTGCATAGACGATATTTGCATTGCTTCCAAAAATATCGAAGAACACAAAAGGCATCTAAGAATGGTTTTTGAACGACTTCAAAAATATGGTCTTAAGATCAACGTCAACAAATGCCAATTCGGCAAACCTCAATTGAAATTTCTTGGACATCTTGTATCGCCTGATGGAATTGCACCGCTTCCAGAAAAGATTGAAACAATCCAAAATTTCAAATTACCGAAAGTGGCGAACGAGTTAAAACGATTCTTAGCTATGATCAATTATTATCGTCGGTTCATTCCGCACGCTGTAAATAACCAGATGATTCTACAAAAATTAGTTCAGTCTGAAATTATTTGGTGCGAAAACACAACTAAAGCATTCGAGGCATGCAAAAATGATTTGTCAAAGGCATCACTATTAGCTCATCCAGCGGCAGACGCACTATTATCACTCAGTGTCGATGCGTCTGAAAATGCAGTTGGCGCTGTTTTGCACCAACTCATCAACAATATTCCTCAACCACTTGGATTTTTTTCTAAAAAACTAACTACCGCAGAAAGTAAATACAGCACGTACGATCGGGAGTTATTAGCAATGTACCAAGGGATTAAGCACTTCAGACACATGTTGGAGGGTCGAAATTTTCATATCAACACAGACCACAAACCACTTACGTTTGCTTTCCAAGAAAAAGCTAATAAAGCTTCACCCAGACAACTTCGACATCTCGATTTAATTAGCCAGTTTACAACCGACATTCGCTATTTACCTGGTGAAAACAATACCGTTGCAGATTTTCTATCCAGAATTGACAGCATTAATAGTAAAATAACTATTGACTATTTTGCAATCGCAGCCGAGCAACGGAAGGATGATGAATTAAGAAAATTACTCGACAATCAAACGAAACATTCGCTGAAATTGCAACCTATTACATTTCCTGATTCAACCGTTGAAGTTTATTGTGATACTTCAAACAGCATCATCAGGCCATACATTCCAAGGAAATTTCGGGCAGACATTATCATGAAATTTCATCAGTTATCTCATCCAGGCGTAAAATCATCAACGAAATTAATTACACAGAAATTCGTTTGGCCGGGTATGAACAAAGAATGTGCCAAAATTGTTCGCCGTTGCGTACCATGTCAACGAGCCAAGGTACACAAACATAACCGAACACCTGTTCTAACGTACATTTTACCAAACAATCGATTTGAACATATCAATTTGGATATAGTTGGTCCGTTACCAGTTTCACACGGTTACCGATATGTTCTAACATGCATCGATCGTTATTCACGCTGGCCAGAAACTTTTCCGTTAACAGATATTACGGCGGAAAACGTCGCATCCGAATTAGTTACTGGATGGATCTCTCGTTTTGGAATTCCTCTTCGCATTACTACTGACCGTGGCAGACAATTTGAGTCTACCTTATTTCGTGAAATTTCTAAATTGCTCGGAATCCACCACTTACGTACCACTGCCTACCATCCTCAATCGAACGGACTAATTGAGAGATGGCATCGTTCATTAAAAGCAGCCATCATGTGTTATCAAACAAAAGATTGGGTTAGCATATTACCATTCGTGCTTCTTGGTTTACGAACGACATACAAACACGATCTGCAGTCAACACCAGCAGAAATGGTATACGGTACTTATATCACCTTACCAGGCCAGTTTTTCACCGAAACTGACCAACAAACTCTTCAAACCGATTTCGTCAAGCTGTTGAAACAACATATGGCATCACTTCGTCCTACACAAACATCAAATCACGCTAAGGAAAAAGTATTTGTTCAATCAACTTTAAAAACATGTACACACGTTTTTATGCGAAACGATACTGTTCGACCTTCACTAACACCACCATTTGAGGGACCGTACAAAGTAATTCAGAGGGCGCACAAATACTTTAAAATTTTAATCATTGCGGGAAAATTGGGATGCGGCCATTACGAGATACATTTCGTGTACAACAGACACACAGAATACGACACGTGTCAACATTTCAACGAGAAATAACAAAAATCTGTCGTGCCTGACGCAATTTTTAAACTTTTTCTGGAAAAACTACCAATCGAACTCAAATGTTAGCAGTGGAACACAAATTCTTCCAAATTTCTGCTGATTTTTTTTAGAAAATTACACGAAAAGTGTAATTTAATCCAGGGGCGTATACATATTTTTTAAACAAAACCGATTGTTTATGTAAGTTTTTTTAAGGTTCGACGCTACATTCAACATAGTCGAGCAGGTTCCACCAAAACAAGAAATCACTAGAGTTTCTGTGAAAATACCGCCATTTTGGGCAGAATCACCAGACATTTGGTTCGGCCAAGTAGAAAGCCAATTTTCTAATTCCGGCGTAACTACCGACGAAACAAAGTTCAACACAGTGGTAGCAGCCATGGAAAGTAGTATTTTACGCCAAGTTTCTGATGCAATCCTTCAACCGCCGGACGCCAATAAATACAACAATTTAAAGGCAAAGATTTTCGAGCGATTTTCAGAATCAGAACACAAAAAGTTAAAACGATTATTTAACGAAACGGTATTAGGAGACCGCAGTCCCACACAACTGTTAAATGAAATGAAGAATCTGGGTGGCACTAAAGTTGGAGACGAAATGTTAAAGACGTTATGGCGTAACTGTCTTCCGGTACAAGCTAAAACCATTCTATCAGCCAGTACAATTACGTCATTGAAAGAATTAGCAACTTTAGCCGATAAAATTGTCGAAGTTTCCGAAATCAACCTGGTTTCGAATTCATCCGAACAGTCAGTGTCTTCTATTCAACAAAATCAAATGTCGCAATTGACCAAACAAGTAGCAGACCTTAACAAACTCGTCAGCAAGTTAACATCGAAACGTCAAAACAGAAGTTTTTCATCTAATCGTAAATCAAATACAACTATGGCTAACGATAAACAAAATATGCTTTGTTGGTATCATTAAGAATTGCAAACAGCCATGCAATTTTCAACAAAAACAACAATCAAAAAAACGAATAGGGAGGCAGAAGGTGTTTCGTCTTTATATTCCTGAGAAGTTCACATCCCAGAAATTCCTAGTCGACACCGGCGCAGATGTTTCCGTCATCCCACCTTCTGCCGATGAAATAAAATTATTCAAACATAAATCCCCAAATGCTGAGTTATTCGCTGCTAACGGAAGCCGAATAAAGACTTACGGTTTTAAACGATTAAAAGTAGATCTTAACCTTCGCCGAAATTTCGAATGGACATTTATTATCGCCGATGTTAAAGTGCCAATTATCGGAGCCGATTTCCTTCGCAAATACGATTTGTTGGTCGACATGAAACATAACAAACTCATAGATAACAAAACGAAATTCACTCTCCATGGACAACGAGCTTCAGTTCAAATCAATGGGCTGAAAACATTTAATTCTTCTGACGAATTCACAGACATTCTTTCACAATTTCCAGAAGTTACTTCACCAAATTTCGAAACATTTTCAACACGGACAACAAAAGTTTTTCATTATATCGAAACCTGTTTTTTCAAGACCTCGTCGATTAACACCTGAGGCTTAAAGCGACTCAGGAAGAATTTCGGCACATGATGGAAATGGGCATTTGTCGCCCTACTAATTCACCATGGGCAAGTCCACTACATATAGTGATGAAAGCTGACGGCACGTTGAGGTGTTGTGGTGATTATCGTGCACTTAACGCGGTAACGAATCCAGATCGGTATACAATACCATTTATCCAAGATTTTTCATATATTCTTTATGGAAAACAAATATTTTCATCAATTGATCTGCAAAAGGCCTACTATCAAATACCAATAGCAAAGGAAGACATTCCTAATACTACTATTACCACACCATTTGGAAACTTTGAATTCCTTGTCATGACGTTTGGGTTACGCAATGCTGCACAATCTTTCCAACATTTTATGCGTGAAGTATTTGACGGATTGGACTTTGTTTTCGTCTGCATAGACGATATTTGCATTGCTTCCAAAAATATCGAAGAACACAAAAGGCATCTAAGAATGGTTTTTGAACGACTTCAAAAATATGGTCTTAAGATCAACGTCAACAAATGCCAATTCGGCAAACCTCAATTGAAATTTCTTGGACATCTTGTATCGCCTGATGGAATTGCACCGCTTCCAGAAAAGATTGAAACAATCCAAAATTTCAAATTACCGAAAGTGGCGAACGAGTTAAAACGATTCTTAGCTATGATCAATTATTATCGTCGGTTCATTCCGCACGCTGTAAATAACCAGATGATTCTACAAAAATTAGTTCAGTCTGAAATTATTTGGTGCGAAAACACAACTAAAGCATTCGAGGCATGCAAAAATGATTTGTCAAAGGCATCACTATTAGCTCATCCAGCGGCAGACGCACTATTATCACTCAGTGTCGATGCGTCTGAAAATGCAGTTGGCGCTGTTTTGCACCAACTCATCAACAATATTCCTCAACCACTTGGATTTTTTTCTAAAAAACTAACTACCGCAGAAAGTAAATACAGCACGTACGATCGGGAGTTATTAGCAATGTACCAAGGGATTAAGCACTTCAGACACATGTTGGAGGGTCGAAATTTTCATATCAACACAGACCACAAACCACTTACGTTTGCTTTCCAAGAAAAAGCTAATAAAGCTTCACCCAGACAACTTCGACATCTCGATTTAATTAGCCAGTTTACAACCGACATTCGCTATTTACCTGGTGAAAACAATACCGTTGCAGATTTTCTATCCAGAATTGACAGCATTAATAGTAAAATAACTATTGACTATTTTGCAATCGCAGCCGAGCAACGGAAGGATGATGAATTAAGAAAATTACTCGACAATCAAACGAAACATTCGCTGAAATTGCAACCTATTACATTTCCTGATTCAACCGTTGAAGTTTATTGTGATACTTCAAACAGCATCATCAGGCCATACATTCCAAGGAAATTTCGGGCAGACATTATCATGAAATTTCATCAGTTATCTCATCCAGGCGTAAAATCATCAACGAAATTAATTACACAGAAATTCGTTTGGCCGGGTATGAACAAAGAATGTGCCAAAATTGTTCGCCGTTGCGTACCATGTCAACGAGCCAAGGTTCACAAACATAACCGAACACCTGTTCTAACGTACATTTTACCAAACAATCGATTTGAACATATCAATTTGGATATAGTTGGTCCGTTACCAGTTTCACACGGTTACCGATATGTTCTAACATGCATCGATCGTTATTCACGCTGGCCAGAAACTTTTCCGTTAACAGATATTACGGCGGAAAACGTCGCATCCGAATTAGTTACTGGATGGATCTCTCGTTTTGGAATTCCTCTTCGCATTACTACTGACCGTGGCAGACAATTTGAGTCTACCTTATTTCGTGAAATTTCTAAATTGCTCGGAATCCACCACTTACGTACCACTGCCTACCATCCTCAATCGAACGGACTAATTGAGAGATGGCATCGTTCATTAAAAGCAGCCATCATGTGTTATCAAACAAAAGATTGGGTTAGCATATTACCATTCGTGCTTCTTGGTTTACGAACGACATACAAACACGATCTGCAGTCAACACCAGCAGAAATGGTATACGGTACTTATATCACCTTACCAGGCCAGTTTTTCACCGAAACTGACCAACAAACTCTTCAAACCGATTTCGTCAAGCTGTTGAAACAACATATGGCATCACTTCGTCCTACACAAACATCAAATCACGCTAAGGAAAAAGTATTTGTTCAATCAACTTTAAAAACATGTACACACGTTTTTATGCGAAACGATACTGTTCGACCTTCACTAACACCACCATTTGAGGGACCGTACAAAGTAATTCAGAGGGCGCACAAATACTTTAAAATTTTAATCATTGCGGGAAAATTGGGATGCGGCCATTACGAGATACATTTCGTGTACAACAGACACACAGAATACGACACGTGTCAACATTTCAACGAGAAATAACAAAAATCTGTCGTGCCTGGCGCAATTTTTAAACTTTTTCTGGAAAAACTACCAATCGAACTCAAATGTTAGCAGTGGAACACAAATTCTTCCAAATTTCTGCTGATTTTTTTTAGAAAATTACACGAAAAGTGTAATTTAATCCAGGGGCGTATACATATTTTTTAAACAAAACCGATTGTTTATGTAAGTTTTTTTAAGGTTCGACGCTACATTCAACATAGTCGAGCAGGTTCCACCAAAACAAGAAATCACTAGAGTTTCTGTGAAAATACCCCCATTTTGGGCAGAATCACCAGACATTTGGTTCGGCCAAGTAGAAAGCCAATTTTCTAATTCCGGCGTAACTACCGACGAAACAAAGTTCAACACAGTGGTAGCAGCCATGGAAAGTAGTATTTTACGCCAAGTTTCTGATGCAATCCTTCAACCGCCGGACGCCAATAAATACAACAATTTAAAGGCAAAGATTTTCGAGCGATTTTCAGAATCAGAACACAAAAAGTTAAAACGATTATTTAACGAAACGGTATTAGGAGACCGCAGTCCCACACAACTGTTAAATGAAATGAAGAATCTGGGTGGCACTAAAGTTGGAGACGAAATGTTAAAGACGTTATGGCGTAACTGTCTTCCGGTACAAGCTAAAACCATTCTATCAGCCAGTACAATTACGTCATTGAAAGAATTAGCAACTTTAGCCGATAAAATTGTCGAAGTTTCCGAAATCAACCTGGTTTCGAATTCATCCGAACAGTCAGTGTCTTCTATTCAACAAAATCAAATGTCGCAATTGACCAAACAAGTAGCAGACCTTAACAAACTCGTCAGCAAGTTAACATCGAAACGTCAAAACAGAAGTTTTTCATCTAATCGTAAATCAAATACAACTATGGCTAACGATAAACAAAATATGCTTTGTTGGTATCATTAAGAATTGCAAACAGCCATGCAATTTTCAACAAAAACAACAATCAAAAAAACGAATAGGGAGGCAGAAGGTGTTTCGTCTTTATATTCCTGAGAAGTTCACATCCCAGAAATTCCTAGTCGACGCCGGCGCAGATGTTTCCGTCATCCCACCTTCTGCCGATGAAATAAAATTATTCAAACATAAATCCCCAAATGCTGAGTTATTCGCTGCTAACGGAAGCCGAATAAAGACTTACGGTTTTAAACGATTAAAAGTAGATCTTAACCTTCGCCGAAATTTCGAATGGACATTTATTATCGCCGATGTTAAAGTGCCAATTATCGGAGCCGATTTCCTTCGCAAATACGATTTGTTGGTCGACATGAAACATAACAAACTCATAGATAACAAAACGAAATTCACTCTCCATGGACAACGAGCTTCAGTTCAAATCAATGGGCTGAAAACATTTAATTCTTCTGACGAATTCACAGACATTCTTTCACAATTTCCAGAAGTTACTTCACCAAATTTCGAAACATTTTCAACACGGACAACAAAAGTTTTTCATTATATCGAAACCTGTTTTTTCAAGACCTCGTCGATTAACACCTGAGGCTTAAAGCGACTCAGGAAGAATTTCGGCACATGATGGAAATGGGCATTTGTCGCCCTACTAATTCACCATGGGCAAGTCCACTACATATAGTGATGAAAGCTGACGGCACGTTGAGGTGTTGTGGTGATTATCGTGCACTTAACGCGGTAACGAATCCAGATCGGTATACAATACCATTTATCCAAGATTTTTCATATATTCTTTATGGAAAACAAATATTTTCATCAATTGATCTGCAAAAGGCCTACTATCAAATACCAATAGCAAAGGAAGACATTCCTAATACTACTATTACCACACCATTTGGAAACTTTGAATTCCTTGTCATGACGTTTGGGTTACGCAATGCTGCACAATCTTTCCAACGTTTTATGCGTGAAGTATTTGACGGATTGGACTTTGTTTTCATCTGCATAGACGATATTTGCATTGCTTCCAAAAATATCGAAGAACACAAAAGGCATCTAAGAATGGTTTTTGAACGACTTCAAAAATATGGTCTTAAGATCAACGTCAACAAATGCCAATTCGGCAAACCTCAATTGAAATTTCTTGGACATCTTGTATCGCCTGATGGAATTGCACCGCTTCCAGAAAAGATTGAAACAATCCAAAATTTCAAATTACCGAAAGTGGCGAACGAGTTAAAACGATTCTTAGCTATGATCAATTATTATCGTCGGTTCATTCCGCACGCTGTAAATAACCAGATGATTCTACAGAAATTAGTTCAGTCTGAAATTATTTGGTGCGAAAACACAACTAAAGCATTCGAGGCATGCAAAAATGATTTGTCAAAGGCATCACTATTAGCTCATCCAGCGGCAGACGCACTATTATCACTCAGTGTCGATGCGTCTGAAAATGCAGTTGGCGCTGTTTTGCACCAACTCATCAACAATATTCCTCAACCACTTGGATTTTTTTCTAAAAAACTAACTACCGCAGAAAGTAAATACAGCACGTACGATCGGGAGTTATTAGCAATGTACCAAGGGGTTAAGCACTTCAGACACATGTTGGAGGGTCGAAATTTTCATATCAACACAGACCACAAACCACTTACGTTTGCTTTCCAACAAAAAGCTAATAAAGCTTCACCCAGACAACTTCGACATCTCGATTTAATTAGCCAGTTTACAACCGACATTCGCTATTTACCTGGTGAAAACAATACCGTTGCAGGTTTTCTATCCAGAATTGACAGCATTAATAGTAAAATAACTATTGACTATTTTGCAATCGCACCCGAGCAACAGAAGGATGATGAATTAAGAAAATTACTCGACAATCAAACGAAACATTCGCTGAAATTGCAACCTATTACATTTCCTGATTCAACCGTTGAAGTTCATTGTGATACTTCAAACAGCATCATCAGGCCACACATTCCAAGGAAATTTCGGGCAGACATTATCATGAAATTTCATCAGTTATCTCATCCAGGCGTAAAATCATCAACGAAATTAATTACACAGAAATTCGTTTGGCCGGGTATGAACAAAGAATGTGCCAAAATTGTTCGCCGTTGCGTACCATGTCAACGAGCCAAGGTACACAAACATAACCGAACACCTGTTCTAACGTACATTTTACCAAACAATCGATTTGAACATATCAATTTGGATATAGTTGGTCCGTTACCAGTTTCACACGGTTACCGATATGTTCTAACATGCATCGATCGTTATTCACGCTGGCCAGAAGCTTTTCCGTTAACAGATATTACGGCGGAAAACGTCGCATCCGAATTAGTTACTGGATGGATCTCTCGTTTTGGAATTCCTCTTCGCATTACTACTGACCGTGGCAGACAATTTGAGTCTACCTTATTTCGTGAAATTTCTAAATTGCTCGGAATCCACCACTTACGTACCACTGCCTACCATCCTCAATCGAACGGACTAATTGAGAGATGGCATCGTTCATTAAAAGCAGCCATCATGTGTTATCAAACAAAAGATTGGGTTAGCATATTACCATTCGTGCTTCTTGGTTTACGAACGACATACAAACACGATCTGCAGTCAACACCAGCAGAAATGGTATACGGTACTTATATCACCTTACCAGGCCAGTTTTTCACCGAAACTGACCAACAAACTCTTCAAACCGATTTCGTCAAGCTGTTGAAACAACATATGGCATCACTTCGTCCTACACAAACATCAAATCACGCTAAGGAAAAAGTATTTGTTCAATCAACTTTAAAAACATGTACACACGTTTTTATGCGAAACGATACTGTTCGACCTTCACTAACACCACCATTTGAGGGACCGTACAAAGTAATTCAGAGGGCGCACAAATACTTTAAAATTTTAATCATTGCGGGAAAATTGGGATGCGGCCATTACGAGATACATTTCGTGTACAACAGACACGCAGAATACGACACGTGTCAACATTTCAACGAGAAATAACAAAAATCTGTCGTGCCTGACGCAATTTTTATACTTTTTCTGGAAAAACTACCAATCGAACTCAAATGTTAGCAGTGGAACACAAATTCTTCCAAATTTCTGCTGATTTTTTTTAGAAAATTACACGAAAAGTGTAATTTAATCCAGGGGCGTAAACATATTTTTTAAACAAAACCGATTGTTTATGTAAGTTTTTTTAAGGTTCGACGCTACATTCAACATGGTCGAGCAGGTTCCACCAAAACAAGAAATCACTAGAGTTTCTGTGAAAATACCGCCATTTTGGGCAGAATCACCAGACATTTGGTTCGGCCAAGTAGAAAGCCAATTTTCTAATTCCGGCGTAACTACCGACGAAACAAAGTTCAACACAGTGGTAGCAGCCATGGAAAGTAGTATTTTACGCCAAGTTTCTGATGCAATCCTTCAACCGCCGGACGCCAATAAATACAACAATTTAAAGGCAAAGATTTTCGAGCGATTTTCAGAATCAGAACACAAAAAGTTAAAACGATTATTTAACGAAACGGTATTAGGAGACCGCAGTCCCACACAACTGTTAAATGAAATGAAGAATCTGGGTGGCACTAAAGTTGGAGACGAAATGTTAAAGACGTTATGGCGTAACTGTCTTCCGGTACAAGCTAAAACCATTCTATCAGCCAGTACAATTACGTCATTGAAAGAATTAGCAACTTTAGCCGATAAAATTGTCGAAGTTTCCGAAATCAACCTGGTTTCGAATTCATCCGAACAGTCAGTGTCTTCTATTCAACAAAATCAAATGTCGCAATTGACCAAACAAGTAGCAGACCTTAACAAACTCGTCAGCAAGTTAACATCGAAACGTCAAAACAGAAGTTTTTCATCTAATCGTAAATCAAATACAACTATGGCTAACGATAAACAAAATATACTTTGTTGGTATCATTAGAAAATTCTGTCTCGATTCCCATGAGAAGAATTTTTGGATTCCTAAGAGAAGATATTTTCACATTATAATCAGTTCCTAGTTTTGCATTTGCTTGATATTCAACAGCAAGCACAACACCTCCATTCCGTATGTACTTTATGCTTGTGATGGGAATTTTCGTATTAGTTGGTTTTAAGTTTTCTTTCACAACTTTCTCAGTAATATTAGATCTCTGCGTAGTATTTTTTGGTATGATTATAACACCTGGGCAGTTATATTCAAGAGACTTATCATAAAATGGTTTCTTCACTAATAACTCAGGTCTGCCATATGATGATTTCATTACATCAGCATACGTTCGTTTATTTGCTTTGATGTTTCCATCCGAACCTAATTCATTAGGTGGTTTATTTTTTTCATTTGCTTCTAAGATATTTTGTAAATCAAATCTCAAAAGCTCTATTTGTTGCACTTCTGTATTCAATAAGTCAATTTAGCAGAATTCTCTAATTGAGTTTTGCTAGAATCAATAAAATCATGTTTACGCGAATTTTTGAGATTAAGCATGTCAATGGGACACATCCACAGAACCATATTACCAAGGGATACAATATTATTATGTTGCTTTTTTGTTACTTGTACGCATTTGCAGTGATACCATTGACCACATAAACCACCACAACACAACGCCAAGTCATCTTTTTAAATCCCCTTGCTACAGATCGTACATATATCCTCTTTAATACTGGCATCAAAAAAAAGTTTCAGTCATATTTATAATGTATAAATATTGTTGAAAATGTTGAAAATGTTTCAAATTTAATAATTTTCCAATATTAATATTAGTATTGTGTAACAGTTGCTCGTTGCTAGTTGCTAGTTGCTAGTTGCTAGTTGCTAGTTGCTAGTTGCTGGTTGCTGCTTGCTCATTGCTAGTTACCAGTTGCCAGTTGCAGGTTGCTAGTTGCTGGTTGCAAGTTGCTGGTTGCAAGTTGCTGGTTGCTGGGTGCAAGTTGCTAGTTGCTAGTTGCTACACTCGCACTATGTATATAATTATTTATCAAGCATAGAATACTGATTATATTTTCCAATCTGACACAATTTTTTTTTTGTAATTAATAATTATTATTAATTAATAAAATTCACATGAATAGGAACAGTCACGGAACTTTATTGCCACAAGGAAATGGCTTCCTTTTTTTTATTGCTATATTTTCAATTATTAATTTTTTATTCGTTCGAATTCACTTACTGGCGCATTATTTACGTTTTTAAAGCGTTTGAAAACTAAATTTAGAGTTTTAAATATCATCAGGACTACATTTTGACTCAGAAGTCAGATGGTCCATTGTTAGTTCCAAAGATCCGTTAGGACTCAACTATAAAAGGGTGAACCGAATCGATATTAAATCACTAAGTATTTTCAGCTCAACGCAGAAGGGAATCAACTATAAGCTAATGGTGAGTATAGAATTACAGAAATTGCCTATGGTGAAATATAGATATGAACACTTGGAAATTTGCAAAGGATATTTCGCCTTGCAAATTTTCAATCGGGCATTGATAACGGATATTCGTAGCCTTATCAATTTTCATATTAAAAACAGTGACGGATACTTTAGCCTTATTATTTTTAATCGGGCTTAATTCTGGATAATCGTTGCCGAATTAACATTAAGTAAAGTAACTTGATAATTTTATTCACGAAGGTTTTACACATAGACAATATATTTTAACGTACAATCACGGACATTTTAGCCTCATATTCTCTTTTCAAATCACGGATAAAATGGCCGGATTTTCACACTCAAAATCACGGACATTTTAGCGTGATTCTGCTCTCAAATCACGGATAGAATAGCCTGATTTTCTCCTCACAAATCGCTAATAGAATAGCCTGATTTTCACACGCAAAATCACGGACACTTTAGCCTGATTCTCTCACGCAAATCACGGACAGAGTAGCCTGATTTTCTCGTCACAAATCGCTAATAGAATAGCCTCATTTCCACACGCAAAATCACGGACATATTTTAGCCTGATTCTCTCACGCAAATTACGAATAGAGTAGCCTGATTTTCTCTTCACAAATCACTAATACAATAGCCCGATTTTCACACGGAAAATCACGGACATATTAGCCTGATTCTCTCACGCAAATCACGGATATTTTAGCCTGATATTCTCTTCTGAAATCACGGAAAAACAGCCTGATTTTCACACGCAAAATCATGGACACTTTAGCCTGATTCTCTCACGCAAACCACGGATAGAGTAGCTTGATTTTCTCACGCAAAATCACTACATTTTGCCTGATTGGACTACGGATAGGGCCATGATTTTCATACACAAAATCAGGGATATCTTAGTCGAATATATCATCACACAACTACGGATATTAGCCTGATTTTTGTACACAAAAGCACGGATATCTTATTCGGATATATCATCGCACAATCGCGGATATTAGCCTGATTTTTTTACACTAAAGCAGTGGTATGTTAGTCGGATATATCATCATACAACTACGGATATAAGCCTGATTTTCTTACGCCAAATTAGGGATATCTCAGTCTATATATCGTCCACAATCACGGGATTTAGCCTGATTTTTCTTCACGGAAAAACCACGGATTATTTCGCCTGAATATTTTGCACTTCTAATCATAATCATCGTCGGATTTTCTTACGCTTATTACGAATGATTTCGTTTACGGATTTCACATCACTATATTGAACAAATAGCAGCCAGGGAAATTGCTACGGCAGACACCTTGAATTGTTGAGACCACAGGAGGACACTTAACTATATTTTATGAATTGTTAAAAAACTCAAACAAATTACATATTTTTTAAATCAAATAAAACTATTTATATATTTCTTTTTACAAACAAAGCAATCTTGTTATTTTAGCAACTACCTATCCGTTTAATTTAGTGATTAATTTGTGTTGAAGTTACGCAAGTATACGTAAACACAATTTCATCACTATAAATGTTTAAGTCGCGGACTTAACACTTTATTTGATTAGAATTAATCAAACGGAAATTATGTTAATTCATAATTTAGTAAAAAAAAAAATTTTTTCGAATCAAGTTTAAATCGTAAATCCAAGCGCGAAATCCTACTTTCTTTGTATTTAAATTAAAACGAAAACTACCAGTGACAGTCATTTTTTGGACAAAATGGAGGCAATTCTTAAAATTAGTCGAAGTTTTGGAAAATTCAACATTGTCAGTTTTAAATACCTTTTTTTCGTTTTAAGGTTTCCAAAAAATGAGGCCCAAAGTATGGAATAGCTTTCGGCTATTGGTCTACGCAGGAAAAAAATTTATAGGCAAATACATATTTATAATTATTATTTAATAATTTAATTTTTTATGCTTAAGAGAAACTTGATTTTTGGAATAAATAACGCAAACTTTTTTTGAAATTCGGATGTTCCAGAATGCATGAGCATTCAACACATTTACAGTGTTGCCCTCCGAATTCAAATTTTTAATGCCGTCCTGCAAGTGGCCCATCCGTATATTCTATAACCTAAGAATTCAAGTGTGTGCTTCAATTTCCCCTACTTGTTCTCTTTAATCGTAAATGAGAAACATTAAAATGGAATGTAAAAATGTCAGAGGTGTGACATAGTTATACAAAAAGTATATAAGTATATAAGAACTTTCGGAGATTAGCGATTTTGTACAAATGTACAGATATGATTTTATTTATATAGATGAAAGAATCTAACGACCTAAATGTAAGGGACTATCTTTGTCAGTAACTAAAAATTCAGCGCATGCATTTTGAACTTAATTAAATGTTATATCTGAATTCACGTCATTATTGTAAATATGTTTCAAATTGAAATTGTCTTTTTTAAATATTAATATAAGATTAGCATTATCACGAATTAAATGTTTTGGTATATGAGTATATGTTTGGCATAAGTAAAAACTACCAATCTTATTACGACGACCCATACAAAAATATGATCTTCCATTATTTTGTTTATCGCATGCAATATCATCAAAAATATAGATGGAATTAGATTTAGCTTGCTCGGGTACAATGACGTCATCATTATTTTAAAATCTATAATATCCTAAGCCATTTATGGGAGATAATACGCGTTCCAAATATTCATATTTTGGTTGATGTAAAGATTTTGAATATGTATACACATTTTCAAACTTAAGACCATTAGGTTATTCTAATAAACTTATCATTACATTGGTCTTTCCACAATTCGATGGACCAATGATTATGCCGCGAATACCATTAGCTAATAATGAACCATCTTTTTTCACTTTATTGTTAGTAATTATAACCACATTTCTGATTGGAAGTGTTTCTTGTTGCTTAATTAACCCCATAATGTTATAAAATTGCATATGTTCTTTATTATAAATAGCAATGTTTATATAATTTTCTCGAATTTTATAACAAAACGTCTACTGCACGTGTATAAAATGCTGGAATTTAATAAAAAACAGCACAGAAGTTAAAAACCAAAGGAAGGGAAAGGTTTACTGAATAGTGTAATTAATAAATTACCACTTGAATTATATTTGCCTGGATATCAATATTGCGGTCCTGCGATAAAATTACGAGAACGATTAAGAAGAAGTGATCCAGGAATAAATGCACTTGATCAAGCTATATATAAAGCGTATTCCAAATTTAGAAATATTGAGGATCGACATATAGCAGATCATATATTAGCAGCTAAATCTTGGGATAGATTTAAATCAAGAGAGGGAAACTTAGGTGAACGCGCCAATGCATTGCTTGTGACAAATTTAATGAATGCTAAAGGTAAATTAGGTATGGGTTTATAAAATAGTAAAAACAATTCACAGACAATAAAACACACAAGGGTGTTATTTAAAACAGGAATTCAAAATGCACGAAAGATTTTAAAATTAGAAAAACCTGGAAATGTAAAAGATGCAATTAAACCTTCTCTTGTAGCCACCCGACAAGTTATTAAAAGGAAAAAAATATTAATAGTCCGCGTGTTATTTCAGTACCAAAAGTTGGTGCAGTTTTACCATTTCTCGTTCCACTTTTTGTAGGGCTGTCAGCAATCAGTGCTCTAACATCAGGTGCAGCAGGAGTAGCCAAACTGTCGACGCTGTTTCTAATGCAAAGAAACAACTAACTGAAAGCGAGCGACATAATAAAACTGTGGAATCAATTTTGCTAAGTAAATGAAACGGTTTATATTTGAAGCCGTATACAAAAGGATTAGCATTATATTTAACTCCGCAACCAAAAACTATTAAAAATGTTACCCAATAGAGCTCTAAAAGAATTAGATCTACAAAAATAGGTAAAACATTTACCATATTTTTGAGGTGTATTTATGCTTGATAATTTACCTAAGAAGATCAAAAAATATGAATGTGGTGTTGTAAATTTAGATATTTCAACAGGTCCAGGTACTCATTGGGTAGCACATAATAATATTTAATATTGATTATTTCGTTAGTTTTGGGAATCTTAATCCACCATTAGAAATTAGAAATTACTTAGGAAATAATCTGGGCTATTCTAAACTCCGTTGGAATATAATTCCGTCGGACAATTCCAACGGAATTTTGGTAGCTATTTTAAACTACGATGGAATGTATACAAAGGTTTCCATATGAACTAAAATTTCGAACGAATTTGGAAACTGCCAAAATTAGGTGATTTGAAATACTTTCTGTTGTTTTTTGACTATTTTTTTATTTCTAATAAATTATTTGTTTGCATGGATTCGTTAACTTATTGCCCTACATACTGTTTTTCTTCTGTTCTCAGAAATTTCTTGAATTTTTTGTTCCTGGTTATTAAACTCCATAGAAATGGTTTCTTGGAACTCTTTTTGGTTTCTTTATTGAAGGTTAATTAAGTTTCGGCAGGTGTAGAACACTTTAGAGGGGTGGGTTCTTTTTTCAATGCACCATCAATTGATAACATTGAAGTATCTTTTTTTTATTCATCAATTATTTGTCCTTTTCTAATCGGTGCAGACTTTTTTAAGATTACTCATTGCATTTAGCTCGTTAGTAACTATCTCCCAGAAATTAACTACTTTTCCCTTTTCAATTTTTGCATATCTTTGTTCAATACTTGGATATGCACTAAGTACTTCAATCAGCCATTTGTATTGCTTTTTATTTGTTCAATTCAACGACATACATTTTCATAACATTTAAAAAATTAAAATTTACTCCAATTAAATTGAATTCATAGCTTACATTTTTATTTTATGTAGACAATTGGAAAATTCTTCCACAATATTTCTGTCGGAGAAAGAAACGTCTAATTTTCGATGCCTACGGAGTTTGGAATAACACATTCCGTACAGAATGAATTTCGAAATTTTGTAGGAGTCTAGAATAGGAATTTTCAGTCCGTATGAAAATTCCTATTCCAACGGAGTTTAGAATAGCCCAGATTATAAAATATAACTATAAATGTTTTCAAAATCATAATTCAGTGATTTGTTGTTATAAACAAATGTAATTATCACAAATAAAAAGCGCTTAATTAAAATTCTTTCATTTAGTTATTAACCATCATGTCATTAACATTATCGCTTACTGGAAACACGTCTCTACTCACAGCAAAATACCTTCCGCCAATAAATTTATCTACTGATTATGTGTGTGGTTTAGTAGACTTACATACAATTCTATACCAAATATTGATTAAAGAAATAAATTATTTCACATTGGAAATAAAAAATTAATATTCCTGAAGGATTTTATGAAATTGATGATATAAGTCAATATTTAAAGAAAGAACTAAATAAAAAAGTTATAAAAATTTCATTAGAAGCGAAAAATAATACTTTGAATAGTTAACTCTTGACTTCTGAAGAAGTAAACTTTAATGACAAGAAATCCATTGGGAAACTATTAGGATTTAGTGAACGTGTGCTATCGCCTAATATAAAGCAGGAACCAGATTCAGCTGTAAATATTATCAAAGTGAATTCTATACATGCTGAATGTGATATTATTGCTGGTTCATATATTAACCATATCCCAGTATATACATTACATGATTATTGACCTGATGTAGGACCACGTTATAAAATCATATGTGTTCCTCGAAATGTTATTTATTTGCCTGTGAGTGTTAGACAGATAAGTTCTCTTACAATTACACAGATTTAATTAATTTTAGAGGAGAAGCCATTACTATAAGATTACATTTGAAACCGTCAAAATGTTAATATTCAATGTCAGATATAAACAACAAAACAATACTTTTACCAGTGTTCGTACACCTTTACCAGTGCCAACAACATCATTATCAAAAGTAAAACTTTTAACTGCGACTAATAAAAAATATTACCAAACATTAGGTTTCCGATTAAAACAATGAGTGATATATTGAATATTACACAGGGAATAGGTTATGATAATAGTGAAATATGATATGATTATCATACGTACTCACATTTTTTGAATTCATTTGGAAATAGCGATGAAATAAGATTTTCTGTACAATATCAAAATTTATATGTTCTACCAAGTGAAAGTTTTATTTATATTGAAGCAGCTTTATCAAAACCAGCATTTATGTTTAATGACACTCGTTATGATTTAAATGGTGTAGTGATTGATCAAAATACAAATGCAGGAATAACATCAACATTAAAGAATTATATTTCTTTAAATGCCGACGAAAGTAAAGCATTATATAGTGCATGCTGGTCACCGGAAATATCTATAATAGGAATGCTCAATTTTTGTCTTCCTATAAAAATATTACTAGGATTCGCTGAAGATCACAAGAAAATTATTTTAAATGCTAAATATGAGTTAATTTAAATTCGTAGTAGAACAGACAATGATGTTATAATAGCTTTAACCAACGAAGGATCAACTCTGAAAATTTGTAAACTTCATTGGAGACTTCCTCATGTTACTGTTGCTGACAGGAAAAAGCTTAAATTATTACAAATACAAAATAATGCTAAACATATTGAAATTTGTTTGGGAAAGGTACGACCATCCAATATTACCAAAATCAGCTGAACATATTTGGCCGATTAAAACATCTACTCAATTAAAAAGACCACGTTATGTTATTGTTGCATTACAAACAGATCGACAAAATAAAGTAGATGCAGATGTAAGTATATTTGATCATTGTAATATTACTGATATGAAAGTATATTTAAATTCTGAAGTATTTCCATATGGTGACTTAAATTTTAAATTTGGAAGCGAACGATATACTTTGCTTTATGATGTGTATTACAAATTTCAAAAATCGTATTATAATCGTGAATGTCAACCTTTATTATCCAGAGAAGATTTTAAGAAATTTGCACCAATTATAGTAATAGATTGTTCACATCAAAAGGAATCAAGAAAATCTGGTCCAGTTGATACAAAGCTTCAATTTAAAACAGAAGTCAATATTCCTGATAAAACCGCAGCATATTGCTTATTACTTCACGATCGTAAAATTGAATCTAACCCATTCACTACTGAAGTCAGGAAAACAATTTAATGATGAAAATTAAATAAATTATATATGTAATTTATTTTGTAATCAATATGACACAAAGTATTTTAACCCATGGTGATGTAGAAATTATTAAAAAGCATGATCCAAATTATCAATCTAATATTGAGTATGTGAATTTGAAAAGTATGAAACAACCTTATCAACTGGTTATTACTTAAAAAGGAACAAGTATATTGTATAAATTATAAATAAATAAAATTGTTTTTTTTCAATAATAAGTCCAAAATGTTTTCTTAATTTTCATATGTCACATACTATAATGACCCCATGGTAAAGTATCTGTTGAATCACTTATAATAATTTTTTTATCATCATATGGACTTAGAGCTAATTTAGTTCGATTTAGTGTATAAATATGATGCTTATCACTTCTAATAAAATTTTGATTGATTATAACAATTTTATGATTTTCTAAACAATTTAAATAATCACTAAAATCTATTTTTCGGTGTACTATGTAATTTTAGCTATAGCTTTTTTAATATAACTACATCCATCAGTTTTGATACTATACATTTTTGAGCTTAATCTAATAAAATCTGTCATTATTTTACCATTCATTTCATCTCTCATTAAACCAATCATTTTCCTATTAATAAAACGTAAACCGAATTGATTGTTTTCATTATAATCACTAGTGTCAAAATATTTTAGATTATTTTTCTTTATTTCATATATGTTTTCATGCTTGATTTCATAAATTAACGAATTTGTGTCCGTATATAATAGTTTACACTTTCCTTTTAACTGCTTTTACATAAAATTATAATGTAAATCATATATACAAATTTTTGATATGTCTAAAATTGTGATTCTTATATATAATAGTTTTTTAAATATCACCTCAGTTTTATTTAATTCAACGGCAAAAAGATTTTCATCGAAAATTGATACATTTTGAAAATTGGGTTCAGCTAATAATACTTTCGCACCATATTGACCAAACCATTTTGTAACTAATTTAATGTTGCTATAATTTCGAACATTTTCCATAGCTTTTCCATAGATTGTTCAATATTTTAAAATAATTTTTTTCAAAATAATTTTTGCATGATTAGGCATGTTAGTGTTTAAATCAAAATATCGTTTCAACCATGCTGATTGATTAAACTGAAGTGTCCGATGTATTTTTTTTTTAAATCAGTCCTTGCGATAAATATTGTTTAAGATTACGAGAATGTATTATATATTTTTCCAACGGATGTAACATTGCTAATAGTTTTTTTTGCTTAGATCCTGAATACATTGCAGATCTTTTTGTTTATCATGTGAAATTTTTGGATATTCCAAATCTACTTCCAGAATATAACCTATAGGTGAATCATCTTGAATTTCACGGACATCAATATTATTATTTATCCATTTAAACCCTCCAGTTGGTAAATACTGTGACATAGCCCATCCATAGAAGTTTTTTACATCATAATATATTAAATAAATCGTTTCTGCATCAGAATTGTAGTTAGACATATGTCGATTATTTGCTTTACTGTAACGATTAGAACATTGGCTTAAACCACCACGAATTCCACGTTCTATAAATAACAGCATATCAACAGCATATCAACAGCTCCAACTTTACACGTGTATATTTAAACATAGTATCCCAAGTATAACCTGGTGTTGTGTAATAATGAGCAGGATCGAAGCCGTATGTTTCGATGCATCCATCCATTTCGCAAAATCTTCAAAAACTTCAGGTAAAAGAAGCACATCTGTTTTCAAGTATATATATATTATATATATATTTTTTCCAGTTAAATGTCAATGATCTCGTACACGTTGTTTATTTAAAACAAAAGGTTTAAGACATATGTGACAGTTTCCAAACATTTGTTGTTCCATTTCACTTTCTGTAAAATTTAGATTCATTGGAATTATAGTACTAAGTCTGTTTTGTATACGTTCAACAATTTGTTCTAGTTCTGCTGCAAACCATAAACAGCAAACTGTATCCTGATATAATTTACAATATGATAAACTCTTATTATATGAACAATGTAAATGATACCCTACACTATACACTTCATGTTGTTGAATATCATCAGATGTACATGGTTTTAATATCGATTCTAAATCAGCATAAACACAGAAGGGTACATACTCTGCATATTTATAATTTTTAAATGACAACCATTATATATTTTCTCCATTAGGAAGCACCACTTTACAATTACTTCGTTTTTCACAATCAATCACATGATTATTTAGTTTTTGCATGGAATTAACGTAATAAAGCCATCTATTACATATATATTTAGCTACTTTCTTTTTAGATAATTGATTATAACAAAGCCGTAATAAAATTATATCTAGCAAAAATGATAAATATTATTCATATTCGTGATTATTATCATTTTGATTTTCTTCTTAGTTATTTTGAATCATCAAAAGATTAACATGTCTATTTCCATTTTGTTTAGTCAAACGAACTGCCAGAGTTTTAAATTTCTAATGTTTTTCTAAAGTAAACACATTTATCGAGATATCATTCTGCTGTTCAAATTTGTTTATTTGATTCAAAGTCATAGGAAAACGGATTCCCGTTAAATCGAACACATTTAAAAAATTTGGATATAATGATACAAGATGCATATTATTCGATGATGGATAAAGACCAGATATCACTGCCCATGCAAAACACGCATTATCATAATTTGTTATGTTTATACAGGCATGTTTTAATTGAATTTCTTTTGAAAGCTCAATTTATGAAGATCTACAAAATTGTTCAAGCTTATTAATATTAACTATTAGATGTATTATTGAGCTTAATCCCCAACCACTATCCCGTTCTTGAAATTCTTCTACATATTTTAATATAGGTTGTTCCATATTTATTCTAATATTAATTGTATTCATTCACTATTTTTCGATTCTTTTGTGACTTTTGTTATTTAAGCTAAAAAGACTTCAATTTTTTCAAATTTGGATTTTGCTATTGTTTTACTTTAGCTGTTAATATTTTTTTGTTTTGGTCTTGTTGTATAAATATTTATTACCCGGTATTTGTCCTTGACTCTTCACAATTTCTTTGTGTCAAAAAATTTTTAAATTATTGACCTTTTTCATTCCTTTGACAATATTTTCGAGTTTGGTTTTTGCTACTGTTTAAATATAAATATTTATTACCCGGTATTTGTCCTTGACTCTTCACCATTTCTTTGTTTGTAAATTTTTAATTTATTGACCCCTATCATAGTTTTGACCCTCTTCTGTGTTAATTAGGTTAATCACGAGTTTGTTTAAATCATGGTGTCTGAGTTGTGTGGCATGTGCGATCTTAACTCCCCTAAGAAATCAAGCATTGTTTGCGATGGTGTTTGCAACAGGTATTTTCATCGCGCTTGTATTGATATCCTTAGTAATGTCAATAGATATACTTGTTCAGAATGTTGCGAAATTAAACCCTGCCACATTTTGAAATTCTTGAATATCTCTGCTTCCCGTACTGACCAGCTTTGTATGAACTACGAAAAGTTGCATGCTGATTCGGTATTCACAGCCAATAAGGTCAAAGTTATTGATGATAAACTTCTCAATTTTGGTGTTCTCTTGGACGACTGGCATGTCAATTATGATAAATTAGATAAATTGATAGCTACCTGTCTAATGATGCAACACGACATTTCTAAAATTTTAAAAAACTTAACTTAACTTACAGGTGATTGTGTCAGCAATCATTGACTCACCGAGTTTTTCGCTTGAGGTAACTTCGAAAGAATCCCGTTTAGATGATAGAATTACCGTTAAAAAATTAGATTTATTGCACGGTGTCTTTAGCTCATGTAGGTCCTTATTGCGGTCCAATAATGCCTTGATCGCAGAAACTAAAAAGCTTACTATAGAAGTGATTGATTGCTCGAAGCATAACAAGGGTTTGCTTGAAGTTCTAACCATCGTTAAGACCAATATCTCTTCTGCCATCGAACCCATCCTGGAGGTTGATGCTACTGGAAGCTAATCTTCTTCTCATTCAGTTTCTTTTCAAAGTAGTACCGTGGATATGCCTCATTATTTCGTAAACACCAGCAATACGAGGAAACGACGTAAGAGAAAACCCACTATGGATGCCCATAAAATAGTCACTCCATCTAATGTTTCCTCTCCCTCATCGGTTTCTGATATTCCCACTTCGCTCCCTAACTCGGCAATCTTAAAAACGGTGCCTGCCCCCAAAGTCATATTTATTTCGCGCTTGGACCCGTTGACATCCGTTGATGATATCTTAAGTTATATCAAACTAAAGGTTACAGACACCGCTCATATTAAATGTGAGGAGATTAATAAGCCATCTAGCCTAGTCTCGTCTTTCAATATAATCGTCCCTGCTCAGTTATTTATACTGCTAGTTTCCCACGAATTTTGGCCTCCTTCTGCCTTCGTCCAGGAATTTGTACGGAGGGGCTCTAAGTGTGGGCGGGTGCCTAAAATTAATATTAATAATATTAGTCTTTCAAAAACGGTGCCACTTGTCCCTTTACCACCAAAACGTAAGAGGACTTCGTACTAAGATACGTGGGCTTTTGCTGGCTAGCCACTTCATACCTCACGATGTTATTACATTATCCGAAACTTGGGTAAATTCTAGTTTCCACAACAGTGAATTGTTTTCAGCTGAATTTAAGGTCTATCGTAAAGGTAGATATCAGTCTGATCTGAAGTCGTTGGGTGGGGGAGTCCTCGTGGCAGTTCGCACTTCATTCGTCAGCTCTTTACTTTCCATTCCTAATGACGTTGGCATAGAATGAATTTGTGTTAAAGTCTCCTTGTCAAGTCGTTCTATTTTTGTAGCGAATCTTTATATTCCTCCAAATAGTCCCGTTGAGAAATATCAGCAATTAACGAATGCCCTTTTGACGATCTGATTCTCCTTGGTGATTTTAACCTCCCTAAGGTTCAGTGGTCCCTCTCAGATGACATGATTTCATACGTTGGGTCTAACGTTTCATCTGAATCCGAGACTCTTCTTCTTGACCAATTGGTGATTTGTCGGCTTCAACAAGTCAGTGGTGTCAAAAACTCACTTAATAGACAACTAGATCTAGCTTTCTACTCAGATATAGGCAATTGTGTGGTGGAATCCAGTCGGGATCACATTTGTACAGTTGACGATTACCATCCTCCCTTGAATCTTGCACTTTCCCTGGTGAATGATCTTTCTCTTGCCAATATTGAATGTTTGTACAGCTTTAACTTTCAAAAAACCAACTTTGTTCGGCTCATAAACCTTTTCAACAATGTTGACTTTGGAGGCATTTTTGGTGATAGCTGTGTTGAAGTTTGCACGTCGGAGTTTTACTCGTCTATTTTCTATTATTTCGCACTATCTGTTCCATTTACCGGTCGTAAGCACTCTTCTTCTCCGCCATGGTTCAATAGGGACCTGCGATCACTTCGTAACAGACGGAATAAAGATTGGAACAAATACTTTACCACTCGCGATGAAGTAAATTACGCTCAATTTGTGTGCCTTTCCAATATATTCAAAGCAACATCTTTGATCCTGTACGACTCGTATCTCGAGGACATCCGAGGTAATATCCTGACGGATCCACGGCATTTTTGGAAATGACGCAGGAAATTCAGTTTTTTGTGTAAATTAGCCCTACAGGAGACCCTCGTGGCTCTCTCCGGGAAATTGTTTTGCGAAGATGATAGAGTTTTTTCTTTCGGAAGAGGAATCGCGAATCCAGATTGGAGCTTTTGCGGTTTGAAAGTGGTTGTTGTAAAAAAAGTAATGAAAACAAATGACTTACATAATTTCCTTTGAGCTTTATTTCCTTTTTCACAAATGATCTTTTAGATCTGTTTCTAAATTTTTCTTAAAAAAACTTTAAAATTTCCTTTGAACTTTATTTCCTTTTTCACAAATGATCTTTTAGATCTGTTTCTAAATTTTTCTTACACTTTATTTTTTCTTCTTACAGTAAATCTTTGAAGTTTCCTTTCAACTTTATTTTCTTTTTCACAAATGATCTTTTAGATCTGTTTCTAAATTTTTCTTACACTTTATTTTTTCTCTTTCAGTAAAACTTTAAAATTTCCTTTGAACTTTATTTCCTTTTTCACAAATGATCCTTTAGATCTGTTTCTAAATTTTTCTTACACTCTATTTTTTTTCTCACAGTAAATCTTTGAAGTTTCCTTTCAACTTTATTTTCTTTTTCACAAATGATCTTTTAGATCTGTTTCTAAATTTTTCTTACACTTTATTTTTTTCTCTTTCAGTAAAACTTTAAAATTTCCTTTGAACTTTATTTCCTTTTTCACAAATGATCCTTTAGATCTGTTTCTAAATTTTTCTTACACTCTATTTTTTTTCTTACAGTAAATCTTTGAAGTTTCCTTTCAACTTTATTTTCTTTTTCACAAATGATCTTTTACCGAACTTCACCTTTCTTTCAAAAAAAACGCAACGACTCTACCGCGTACCGTATGTTTTTTCTAACTCAAGTTTTTGTTAAAAAAAACGTAACGACTTTAGTTTAAGTCGTTAATGGCTATCCGATATTTTTAAACTGACTTTTTGGTTATTCAAAGCCAGTATTTTTATAGGCAGAAAGTTCATACTTTACACTCATTATTTTCTAGGTCGCAGAACATTTATGCAATAGTTCTGGTTTACTTTCTTTCTAGAATGTTTTCATTGATTTCATAATTCATGCCAATAACATGTATTACAAAATCAATGTAATTTTTTGCCGATAATGAGTTTCGAAATGCATCAAGTAATTTTAATGCATTTCGCAATTTATTATTTTTCATTCACAAAGTAGAACTTTTGCCGAAAAATGTCTACAGTAATTTTTGGTTTTAAAATATGATTTATAACTGGAAGTATGTGTAATGTTTTATTACATTACACTCCTTCATATTGCCGCAAGAAAATTATATTTACTTTTAAACAAAGAATCGAGATACTTTGTTAGAAAGGAGATATAATTTTCTTTATGTTTACATATATAAAATTGAACGATCGCCCGAATGTTAAGAAACAAAAAATAAAGTTGTTTTTCAAAAAAAAAATTTAACTTATTACTATTTTTTTTTTTATAAATTAAATTTTCAATAAAAATAAAAAAAATGTAAATTTTTGTTTTGTTTACATTTTTTATAACAATAATTTTTATTACTTAATACTAAAATTTAAAAGGCTTATTGTTTAAATTTGTGTTCAATTCAATTTACTACAGTTGTAATATTTAAAAAAAATGATTTGCTAGGTCAGCATTTTCACATATGAAAGGTTTACGGTTAAAAATTTATGAATGGGCTCTTTATTTGCATACAAAAAAAATAGATCACCTTTTCAGTGATTCATGATTGATTTTTGTTTTGATATTTGTTTGGTATGGCTGGAATAATTGGTTTTTTTTTTTACATTTTTTTAAAAATTGTTTTAAAAGAGAATGACATATTAATTTGACCAATTTTTGGATGAAATTCTAAAATTTATAGTGTTTCGAGTTATTGGCAAGAACAAAAAAAACATGTTATGTTATTATATTTTATAGAAATTTAAAAATATTCAAAGAAAAACATAGATCGCGCAAAGACTAAATGTTAATTTTATAATAAAAAAAAGTTTTAAAGATCCAAAATGTAGGTTATCATTGGTTTAAACAAGAAATTTTTCTTTTGCGCCCTTTATAATTTCTTATATTGTGGTCTAAAAGACTTGGTTTGAGCTCGCGGTGCTCAACAGGGTTGTTTTTGTAAAATAATGTTGTACCAGGCTTAGGGAACAATGAGTTTCTAGGACGTTTCTTATCTATATGGACTTTGTTTTCAAGCATTTCGTTTGATTTTTGTTGAATTTGTTCAGTTTTCTGTTCTCTTGGTTGCTTATTGAAGGTAGAAATCGTCATTCTCTCGTCAACTGGCTTGACAAAGGAACTTCCAAAATAAACTTCTTTAGAAAAGAGGGGTTTATCTTGTTTCGATTCCTTTTTTGTATGAACTGATTTAATGGAACGAATCGGAATAAGAATTTCTCTCTGAGTCTCTGTTTCATATTCCAAATCGTTTACCTTTAAATTTTGGTTCAAAGGTTTTTGTCCGTTCTTGCGGCTACTTACAATTTTAGCCTTAGGTACTGGTGTTTCAACCTGTGCCTGGGCGACATCTATATGGACCACCTCTGTGAACATTGCGGACATACCTATAAAGGATGGAATCTCAATGTTTTCCTTGTCAAGTTTTGTTTTCTTGAACGTTACGCGTTTGTTTGGTCTTTCAATAATACCATTTGGAGGCACGCAATTGAACCCTAAATTGCCATCCTTTGATTTCAGACTGGCTTTTTCCACTGCATGTTCTTTGCTTTTGGGGAGTATTTGGAGTGTAGAACTTGTACCTATATTTTGTAATGTGCCGGATGCTGATTGAACTTTAATTTTTTCTTTAATATTATTATTTTCTTCGTCTTGACTTTGCGTCGTTTTATTTATTTTCTTACATACTACTTCGGCCGGACTTATTTTAATTGGTTTGGGTACTGATCCTATAATTGAATTAGAGGGGTTCATTGCGGGTTGCTTGAGAGGAGATGAGTAATTTTTCTCCCACTGTTTTTGGGGGTAACATGTGTTTTCGTCATGTCCCGGTTGTAAACAAAAGTTGCATTTATCATTATTTCTATTATTATTATTATTATCATCGTTTGTAACCATGTGTATCTGGTTACTTATATTGTTAGGTGAAAGACAATTACACGTATTATTCGTGTGTCCGTACACACGACAATGATCGCAGTAGAGGGCGCGCATGCGAATTTTGCATTCATCGTAAAGATGACCAAATTTACTACAAAAACCACATTGGATCTGTTGATTTGAGTAAAGGTCATTATTAAAATTTTGGCCATTCGTATCGTTATTATTATTTTGATAATTAAAGTTGCTATTATTATAATTATTATTATTATAATTATTATTGATATAATTGTTATTATTATAACTATTATTTTTATTGTAATTACCGTTTCTATTGAAATTATTTTGATTATTTTTAAAGTTGTTGTTTCTATTATTATTCTGTTTATTACGATTATTATTTCTATTATTCTTATTATTGTTATTATTATTATTATTATTATTATTACAATGTCCGGTACTATTACTTGGGAAGTTATTGTAGTGATTGTAGGTAAGTAAATTCTCTCTTATATTTTCTCCAAAATTGTAATTGTAATTACAATTGTTCAATATTAATTGCTCATTTAAAAGAAAATTATTTTCATTTGTTAAACTAGGTTGAAAGTTTCCCTGTAGGTTGGGTGTAAAATTGTTAAAATATGAGGAGGTTGCTAACGCAAATTGTTTCTCAGCCCCCTCGAGGTATTCAGCCTTTTTAATAAGCTGATCAAAATTTTTAAGTTCATGATTTAAAAAAAATATTCGGTAAGTTAGATTTAGAAGTCCAGCTTGGAATGTAAATACAGCTGTTTCTTCTAAATCCTCTATAACTGATTCATATCCCTCCGGGTGCCTCTGGATTGCTTGGTTTATGCATTCCCTTAACAAAGTTTTCATTCGCCCTGCAAATCCAGATAAAGTTTCACCCGGTAACTGACTTAAGTGTCGTAATTCGTGTAACAAGGTCGGATATGGCTTACGTTCAATTAACTTTTCTTGCACATTATTTAAAAAATCAGTAAAATTTCCCGTCGGAATATTTACTAAAATAGCGGCGGCCCGACCACGGAATCTGAGGGGAAGAATAGATACGAAAATTTTTTGCTCTTCTGCCGAAAGAATTTTATATGTTGTTCGGCAACATCCTATAAATACTGTTACCTCGGATGCTAAATTAGGTCCGAGTTCCGCGCTTAGTAAAGGAATCGAATTGCACACAAAACTGCTTATTTTTTCTAATGACATATTTGATCTTATTGATTAATGCGACTTAAATTCTATTTAAAAAAAATTTTTGTTGAAAATCTGCTGTTGTTAATGATATTTGATGCTTCGCGTACATCCTGGTTCGTAGATTATTGATAATATGGGGAAGTTATCCAGGCTGCTGTTACTGATGATAATTCGTCGATTCTTTTCTTCGAAAGTTCGCTCTAGCTCTTATTTTGCAACTTCCGGAGGAGAGTTTGAATCAGTCATCCGTTAGGCAATTACACTTGTAAGTTCGTATTTTCTCAGATTTTTAACGCTTAGCGCCTGAGAACTACCGTAGCTGCGCCAAATGTTGTGTAATATGGCACTACAGAAGACCCTCGTGGCTCTCTCCGGGAAATTGTTTTGATAAGATGATAGAGTTTTTTCTTTCGGAAGAGGAATCGCGAATCCAGATTGGAGCTTTCGATGTTTTAATGTGGTTGTTGTAAAAAAAAAGGTAATGAAAACAAATGACTTACATAATTTCCTTTGAGCTTTATTTCCGTTTTCACAAATGATCTTTTAGATCTGTTTCTAAATTTTTCTTACACTTTATTTTTTCTCTTTCAGTAAAACTTTAAAATTTCCTTTGAACTTTATTTCCTTTTTCACAAATGATCTTTTAGATCTGTTTCTAAGTTTTTCTTACACTTTATTTTTTCTTCTTACAGTAAATCTTTGAAGTTTCCTTTCAACTTTATTTTCTTTTTCACAAATGATCTTTTACCGAACTTCACCTTTCTTTCAAAAAAAACGCAACGACTCTACCGCGTACCGTATGTTTTTTCTAACTGCACTCTTGATTTTTTAGAAAAAACGTAACGACTTTACTTTTAGTCGTTAATGGCTATCCGATATTTTTAAACTGACTTTTTGGTTATTCAAAGCCAGTATTTTTATAGGCAGAAAGTTCATACTTTGCACTCATTATTTTCTAGGTCACAGAACATTTATGCAATAGTTCTGGTTTACTTTCTTTCTAGAATGTTTTCATTGATTTCATAATTCATGCCAATAACATGTATTACAAAATCAATGTAATTTTTTGCCGATAATGAGTTTCGAAATGCATCAAGTAATTTTAATGCATTTCGCAATTTATTATTTTTCATTCACAAAGTAGAACTTTCGCCGAAAAATGTCTACAGTAATTTTTGGTTTTAAAATATGATTTATAACTGGAAGTATGTGTAATGTTTTATTACATTACAAGTTGTTCATTCTAAATTATCTAGTTATGCAGATGATATGAAAATTTATATGGAAACTAGCTGTACCCGACCACGCGTTGCTGTGGCTCAGTCTGGTTAAATGGAAAAAAAAGAAATAGCGCACGTTTCTCGTATATTTAATTTCACAATGCATGTGGTTATACAATATTTTTTATTGCTCCATTTTCTGTGCAGATATAGAGATTTTCTGGTTTGCCGACTCTAGAACAAGCAACATATATATGTCCATGTGAGAAGCAATCCGTGTCTAGATCTAAACCGCACAATTTTAAAGATTGGCCCTGAGCCTGGTTGATAGTGTTTGCAAACGCCAATCGAATCGGGAATTGCAATCTCTTAAATTGAAATGGTATATCCGTTTGAATCATAGGAATGCGAGGAATGAGCACATCTTCACCCTTAAAAGGTCCTGTCAAGATTGTTGCTTCTACGATGTCGCTCAATTTTTTACTGCAAGCCACGTGCGGTTGCAAAGCTTTGGCTGGTTGATATTTCGCAACATGATAATTGGCATAACGACTTTCAATTGAAGTACGTGCAGTGGCATCCCTGGCAGATCGAGTGAGTTCAAAAATTCTGTTGGATAATTAACCGCTTCATCTGCTTCTACAACAGTGTCGACGGACTTGTATGTGACCACCTCGCTTTGAATGTTAGACTCAATAATATTGTTAAGTTCGTAGGCGTCTTTGTTCTTGGCCGCAAGAATAGCTCGTTCACTTAACCAATCGTGATTCTTGTAATTGGTTTGAATATTGGGAAATACTTTTTCAACCAATTCTTCCTTTGACGTCACTAAATTGCAGAAGTTATGAGGCAATGAAATTCGTCCTAACGTCAGATCAACCGGCACCTTTCCGTTCCTAATTTCAAGCAATTGATGTGAGAATATCTCTGCTGACCGATCGTGTTGCAGCTGGACTCGCAGATTTTTAGTCAATTTTAACGTTTTCACGCGTCGCCACAAAGTAGAGTATTTTAGGCAAGCATTTATTTCGTCTGCCGGTGTCGATCTAGGAATTACAGGTAATGTTTGCCTGAAATCTCCTGCAAGCAATATTAATGCGTTCCCAAATGGTCTGATATTTGCACGTAAGTCTTGCAATGATCGATCAAGGGCCTCGACGGTTTTTTGTGCACCATTCTGCATTCATACCAAACAATAATGCATGTGGGATTTTCAATGAATTGAATGTTTAAGGGCAATTTCAAAGCGGAATGAGCTGTTCTTCCTTCTGGTAGCAATGGCGCAGCTGTTCCGAATGTCGTAAGAGCTAAGGTTATATCATTTTGGGATCGAATTGTGGCCAGAATCAATCTAATTACGTTCTACCAATTCCTTTTGGCGCATCTAAAAAGAATATTTCTTCAATTCCCTTATTGATAGTTTGCATTATTAAATCGTAAATGCCCTTTTGCTCAAACCTTAGCTTAGGAATATTTGATTGCACATAGGACAAAAGATTACCCGTGTTGTAATTTTGTTCACGACCCAATTCTACATCAAACAAAGCAGCAGCAGATCGATTCGGTGATGGCATTCCCAATTGATTGAGAACTTTGTTCGCGATTTCCAAGCACAAATCTTCAGTCCTTATCAACACTTCGTTGTAGATTTCTGCTGTGAAATCAATGTCCATATTTGAATTTTCCTTGCATATTCGACGAAAAATATCTTCAGCCATGTGGCTTTTAAATTTCTCACATAACTCTGTTGCAGATGAAGGAGAGCAGGCGGTCAATATAATTGCAAACAATGCACAAATTTGTTGTGGATGTGACGTGTTGCACGCGTCATTAATGCACATATCCCAGTGTCGGTCGTTCTGCAATAAATTCAGAGCTTGACATGCGCTCCGGAAAGTGGCATGTGTAACACCGTTCACAATCCTTAATTGGTGGAAAGACGTTGGACTGGCCACATTTATAAACAGCATGCGAAGAAAGAAGCATTCATCTTGATTGGGATGTACGGTGTAGAGTTTGCCTATCGTGTCTTCATTGAATATGCTAGGGGTTGCTAATTTACCGCCATCTTCTGCTGATCTTCTTCTGTATAAATGATATCCATCGTTTCCCGTAACTGTGTTGGATACTATCATGCATGGTGAATTTGGATTTAGTGTACCGCAAGGGCCATGTATCATATTTTTCGTCACAACTTCATGCAAATCCTTATCCACATCGGTATTTCAGCCCATATTACATCGTCGATTTCGTTTGAAGTGATTTTTTATAGAGCTAGATTAGTACATGTACGTTTGGGAATCCTCTCTTTTGCCATTTCACTGAGTATATCCAGCAGCGCACGGACCCAAACACTTAATGTTTTATCATGAAATCCATCAGCGATTTCAGCTTCTGTCTGAAAATAGGTGCTGTGATATCATGCCTATCCACCGGCGATGCCTAGGAAGTAAGAGCTTTTGTATTGTAAATCGTCCCAAGTTGGAAATTTCATCTAAGATTTTGTTAAATTCAGCATTTCCATTTTTAAATGCCTTTTTGGTTTTAGGGCTTCCAAAAAATGAGACTCTACGTATTAAATGTCTTTCGGCTTTGGGTTTTCAAAATTTTACGCCAATTAGTAGAGAGTACATTATAATTTTAGAATTTAATTTTGAATGTTTTAAATAAACTTAATTTTTGGCATAACCCTTTTACTCGTATTTTAGCTCGTATTATAATTTTCGGGCGGTAAAAAATTTTCCTTCCACACGTAAGTTTGATATATTTTCTATTTCATTATTTCTGTATAAAAAAAATATTTTTTAGGCTTTATTTAAGTATAATTAATCAAACAGAAATGATGTTAATTCATAATTTAGTAAAAAATTTATTTTTTTGAATCAAGTTTGAATCTAGATCGTAGCCCAATACCCCTCGTTTTTTTTTAATTAAAACTACCAGTGACAGCAATTTTTTTGGTGAAAATGTTGGCAATTCTTAAAATTCGTCGAAGATTTGGAAAGTTCAGCCTTGTCAATTCTAAACACTTTTTTTTGGCTTTAAGTTTTCCAAAAAATGAGAAATGAAATTGCTTTCGGCTATGGGCCATTTGCTCGTTACATTTCAATAAACAGGATCTAAAGCGAATAATTTAATTTTGTACACTTAAGAGAAACTTGTTTTTTGGAATAAATAACGCAAACATTTTTCGCAATTCTGATGTTCCAGAACACATAAGCATTAAGCCCATTTAAAGTGTTGCCCCTCCGAATTAATATTTTTAACGCCGCCACTACGCCCATCTGCATTTTTTATAATGTAAGCTTATGTTTTCGTATTATACTATATTGATGTATGCGCATGTGAGTAAGAGTAATCACGTTTTCTCGCTTGAAGTTTTTGACTTTAGAGATGCTTGTGTCTTTGTATTATTGATTGATTTTATTAAATCAATTATTACCTGGCTCACGTGTAACATAGGTAAATAAAAAGTACATATAAACATGGTCATAATCACATAGGACATTCTGTAAAAGTTTGAAAGCAATTGGTCCAGAAGTTTCGGAGATTACCGGTTAGGAACAAACGAACATTTACGATTTTGTTTATATAGAATAAACATTTAACGGACTCATATCGATTGCAAGCGGATTTAGATAGTTTTGTTACATGGTGCAGCAAAAACAACCTGTCATTAAATATCGAAAAATGTAGCATTATCCCAATCTCGCGGAAAATTTCCAACAACTTCTGCACATACGCTGTTTATGGCAATGCACTCCAGAGGGTTAATAGCAATAAAGACTTAGGAATAATGTGTGATGAAGAACTTAATTTCAAGCTCCACAACGATTCAGTGGTTCATAGGGCAAATTCAACGTTGGGTTTCATTAAATTATGGTCTAAAGCAGTGTTTCCCAATCTTTTTTGTCCCATGCCCCACCTTGGCTACCTTTTTTGTGCCATGCCCCACCTTAGGCTTTCTAAAATTCTTATGCCCCCCCCCCCTGTGTAACATAGATAATTTTTAATATTAAAAAATTGAATTGTTCACTTAAGAAACTAAATTTGGCACCGAAATCCAGCATTGCATCTAAAAGGCCCGGAGCGAAAGGGTTGAACTCGTGTCATGTCCATTTTCGAATTGCCCCCCTTAACTATCAATTTGCCCCCCTGTGGGGCGTGTGCCCTACGTTGGGAAACACTGGTCTAAAGAGTTCTTAGACCCTTATATTAGTAAAGCTTTGAACACCACTTTCGTTAGGCCTTTACTGGAATATGCCTGTCAAGTCTGGAATCCTTATCATAAAAATCAGATTGGCAGACTTGAGTCAGTTCAACGGAGTTTTTTAAAATTTGCGTTAAAGAGCCTTCCCTGGAGTGATCCTTTCTCTTTACCTCCTTACCTTGAGAGGCTTAATCTTATAGGTCTTCAGTCGTTAGAAAAACGTCGTGAGGTGGCTGATATGATTTTTATACATCAAATTATCCTTGGTAACATCCATGCTCCGCACATTTTATCAAAAATTAATTTTGCTGTACCCATTCGATCGCTTCGATCAATAGAACCTTTTAAGATAGATTTTCATCGGACCGATTACGGTAAAAATTAACCTATTACTAGAATGTTGCGGGAGGTTAATTCCAATTCGTCAGTCTTTGACTTTCATTACAACAAAATTATTTTAAAGAAGGCCTTATACGAGTAGTTCCCACTCTAGAGCCCTTCTGTCTCATCATTGGTACAAATCTCTGTACTGACCCAGTTAAACTGTTCGCTTGTATTAAGCTAAATAAATAACTAAATAAATAAATAAAATAAAATACCATTCTTTTAAGTTAGTAGTAATATTGTAACGTGTGGAATAGGGTTTTGCCTCCTCTGGAATTTTGATTTTTTTACAATCATCAGAATTTTGGTGGCTGTAAAATTTTATTGCATAACGTTGAAAAACGTTTGGCGATTGTTGTTACAATATTGAAAAATAATGGAACAAATGGATATCTATTTCATTTGTTCGTTTTTGCTCTTTTTTTTCAAATAGCAGCTATGAAGAAATTTCGAAGGGCTGAAGAAGGTCATACGGAACCTCGAAAAATTTTTCTAGTTCGAGTAGAGCATGAAGTTTTTTTGGAGAGTTGGATCATAATTTTGTTACAGTGCGGTTCATTTAAAAAAAAATCATAATGTATTAACGAGATTTTTTAAAAAAGCGTTTAATCGACAAGTTTTCAAGAAATTTATGGCAAAAAACATAATATTGGTGGTTTAACATTGATAAAGCATCCAACATTTGTAGAACTTTTAAATCATTATGATTTAAGTGAAATATATGCCGAAATTGGAAATGAATATAACGAAAATATGATATCCACTTTAATTAGAATATTTGATAAAACAATTAAATAAGATTTTGAAGGTACTTATTAAGTTCGTAGTTCACGCGAAAGTAGTTTATAATAATTAAATAAGTTTGTTTAGGAAAAAACAGCATTTCTTTTTGGATTTTCTTTTTAATGAATTCTTTTCACCAAAAATAATTTTCTCAGATCATAAATTATGTTTAATATAATTTTTGCATGACGTTCTTTTTTTTATTTTAATATGGATCGCATATTTAATGTGTTCCGGTGTATTTCTATTTTCACCAGGCTTTCTTCTATCAAGAGTTTTCCACCAGGATACAAATACACGCCGGAAATTATCCGAAAATTCGAATGAGGATTACTATTTAAATGAAGTAACTGTACAGGAGATCTTCAAAAATGTCAACGCCTCATCGAATTTATGTCTTCCAAAAAAAAAATTCAAAGTTATTATATTAGTTGTAGATGCCTTAAAATATGACTTCGGTGTATATAATACGAATATTATAAATCCATTACCATATGGGAATAAAATCAAAATTTTCACTGAACTACTTGAAAATCAATCAGAAAATAGTCGTGTTATGAAATTTCGCGCTGATCCACCGACAACAACATTACAACGTTTAAAAGGTTTAACAACTGGTAGTCTACCAACATTTATTGATATTGGAACAAATTTTGCAACACCAGAAATTAATGAAGATAATATTATTGATAGAATATCAACAATCAATTATCAGCAGTTTTTCTTGGTGATAGTACATGAAAAACTCTTTATCCGAAACGTTTTAAAAGGCAATATTCATATGAAAGGTTTTACCGAACTTCACCTTTCTTTCAAAAAAAACGCAACGACTCTACCGCGTACCGTATGTTTATTCTAACTGCACTCTTGATTTTTTAGAAAAAACGTAACGACTTTACTTTTAGTCGTTAATGGCTATCCGATATTTTTAAACTGACTTTTTGGTTATTCAAAGCCAGTATTTTTATAGGCAGAAAGTTCATACTTTGCACTCATTATTTTCTAGGTCGCAGAACATTTATGCAATAGTTCTGGTTTACTTTCTTTCTAGAATGTTTTCATTGATTTCATAATTCATGCCAATAACATGTATTACAAAATCAATGTAATTTTTTGCCGATAATGAGTTTCGAAATGCATCAAGTAATTTTAATGCATTTCGCAATTTATTATTTTTCATTCACAAAGTAGAACTTTCGCCGAAAAATGTCTACAGTAATTTTTGGTTTTAAAATATGATTTATAACTGGAAGTATGTGTAATGTTTTATTACATTACAAGTTGTTCATTCTAAATTATCTAGTTATGCAGATGATATGAAAATTTATATGGAAACTAGCTGTACCCGACCACGCGTTGCTGTGGCACGTTTCTCGTATATTTAATTTCACAATGCATGTGGTTATACAATATTTTTTATTGCTCCATTTTCTGTGCAGATATAGAGATTTTCTGGTTTGCCGACTCTAGAACAAGCAACATATATATGTCCATGTGAGAAGCAATCCGTGTCTAGATCTAAACCGCACAATTTTAAAGATTGGCCCTGAGCCTGGTTGATAGTGTTTGCAAACGCCAATCGAATCGGGAATTGCAATCTCTTAAATTGAAATGGTATATCCGTTGGAATCATAGGAATGCGAGGAATGAGCACATCTTCACCCTTAAAAGGTCCTGTCAAGATTGTTGCTTCTACGATGTCGCTCAATTTTTTACTGCAAGCCACGTGCGGTTGCAAAGCTTTGGCTGGTTGATATTTCGCAACATGATAATTGGCATAACGACTTTCAATTGAAGTACGTGCAGTGGCATCCCTGGCAGATCGAGTGAGTTCAAAAATTCTGTTGGATAATTAACCGCTTCATCTGCTTCTACAACAGTGTCGACGGACTTGTATGTGACCACCTCGCTTTGAATGTTAGACTCAATAATATTGTTAAGTTCGTAGGCGTCTTTGTTCTTGGCCGCAAGAATAGCTCGTTCACTTAACCAATCGTGATTCTTGTAATTGGTTTGAATATTGGGAAATACTTTTTCAACCAATTCTTCCTTTGACGTCACTAAATTGCAGAAGTTATGAGGCAATGAAATTCGTCCTAACGTCAGATCAACCGGCACCTTTCCGTTCCTAATTTCAAGCAATTGATGTGAGAATATCTCTGCTGACCGATCGTGTTGCAGCTGGACTCGCAGATTTTTAGTCAATTTTAACGTTTTCACGCGTCGCCACAAAGTAGAGTATTTTAGGCAAGATTTATTTCGTCTGCCGGTGTCGATCTAGGAATTACAGGTAATGTTTGCCTGAAATCTCCTGCAAGCAATATTAATGCGTTCCCAAATGGTCTGATATTTGCACGTAAGTCTTGCAATGATCGATCAAGGGCCTCGACGGTTTTTTGTGCACCATTCTGCATTCATACCAAACAATAATGCATGTGGGATTTTCAATGAATTGAATGTTTAAGGGCAATTTCAAAGCGGAATGAGCTGTTCTTCCTTCTGGTAGCAATGGCGCAGCTGTTCCGAATGTCGTAAGAGCTAAGGTTATATCATTTTGGGATCGAATTGTGGCCAGAATCAATCTAATTACGTTCTACCAATTCCTTTTGGCGCATCTAAAAAGAATATTTCTTCAATTCCCTTATTGATAGTTTGCATTATTAAATCGTAAATGCCCTTTTGCTCAAACCTTAGCTTAGGAATATTTGATTGCACATAGGACAAAAGATTACCCGTGTTGTAATTTTGTTCACGACCCAATTCTACATCAAACAAAGCAGCAGCAGATCGATTCGGTGATGGCATTCCCAATTGATTGAGAACTTTGTTCGCGATTTCCAAGCACAAATCTTCAGTCCTTATCAACACTTCGTTGTAGATTTCTGCTGTGAAATCAATGTCCATATTTGAATTTTCCTTGCATATTCGACGAAAAATATCTTCAGCCATGTGGCTTTTAAATTTCTCACATAACTCTGTTGCAGATGAAGGAGAGCAGGCGGTCAATATAATTGCAAACAATGCACAAATTTGTTGTGGATGTGACGTGTTGCACGCGTCATTAATGCACATATCCCAGTGTCGGTCGTTCTGCAATAAATTCAGAGCTTGACATGCGCTCCGGAAAGTGGCATGTGTAACACCGTTCACAATCCTTAATTGGTGGAAAGACGTTGGACTGGCCACATTTATAAACAGCATGCGAAGAAAGAAGCATTCATCTTGATTGGGATGTACGGTGTAGAGTTTGCCTATCGTGTCTTCATTGAATATGCTAGGGGTTGCTAATTTACCGCCATCTTCTGCTGATCTTCTTCTGTATAAATGATATCCATCGTTTCCCGTAACTGTGTTGGATACTATCATGCATGGTGAATTTGGATTTAGTGTACCGCAAGGGCCATGTATCATATTTTTCGTCACAACTTCATGCAAATCCTTATCCACATCGGTATTTCAGCCCATATTACATCGTCGATTTCGTTTGAAGTGATTTTTTATAGAGCTAGATTAGTACATGTACGTTTGGGAATCCTCTCTTTTGCCATTTCACTGAGTATATCCAGCAGCGCACGGACCCAAACACTTAATGTTTTATCATGAAATCCATCAGCGATTTCAGCTTCTGTCTGAAAATAGGTGCTGTGATATCATGCCTATCCACCGGCGATGCCTAGGAAGTAAGAGCTTTTGTATTGTAAATCGTCCCAAGTTGGAAATTTCATCTAAGATTTTGTTAAATTCAGCATTTCCATTTTTAAATGCCTTTTTGGTTTTAGGGCTTCCAAAAAATGAGACTCTACGTATTAAATGTCTTTCGGCTTTGGGTTTTCAAAATTTTACGCCAATTAGTAGAGAGTACATTATAATTTTAGAATTTAATTTTGAATGTTTTAAATAAACTTAATTTTTGGCATAACCCTTTTACTCGTATTTTAGCTCGTATTATAATTTTCGGGCGGTAAAAAATTTTCCTTCCACACGTAAGTTTGATATATTTTCTATTTCATTATTTCTGTATGAAAAAAATATTTTTTAGGCTTTATTTAAGTATAATTAATCAAACAGAAATGATGTTAATTCATAATTTAGTAAAAAATTTATTTTTTTGAATCAAGTTTGAATCTAGATCGTAGCCCAATACCCCTCGTTTTTTTTTAATTAAAACTACCAGTGACAGCAATTTTTTTGGTGAAAATGTTGGCAATTCTTAAAATTCGTCGAAGATTTGGAAAGTTCAGCCTTGTCAATTCTAAACACTTTTTTTTGGCTTTAAGTTTTCCAAAAAATGAGAAATGAAATTGCTTTCGGCTATGGGCCATTTGCTCGTTACATTTCAATAAACAGGATCTAAAGCGAATAATTTAATTTTGTACACTTAAGAGAAACTTGTTTTTTGGAATAAATAACGCAAACATTTTTCGCAATTCTGATGTTCCAGAACACATAAGCATTAAGCCCATTTAAAGTGTTGCCCCTCCGAATTAATATTTTTAACGCCGCCACTACGCCCATCTGCATTTTTTATAATGTAAGCTTATGTTTTCGTATTATACTATATTGATGTATGCGCATGTGAGTAAGAGTAATCACGTTTTCTCGCTTGAAGTTTTTGACTTTAGAGATGCTTGTGTCTTTGTATTATTGATTGATTTTATTAAATCAATTATTACCTGGCTCACGTGTAACATAGGTAAATAAAAAGTACATATAAACATGGTCATAATCACATAGGACATTCTGTAAAAGTTTGAAAGCAATTGGTCCAGAAGTTTCGGAGATTACCGGTTAGGAACAAACGAACATTTACGATTTTGTTTATATAGAATAAACATTTAACGGACTCATATCGATTGCAAGCGGATTTAGATAGTTTTGTTACATGGTGCAGCAAAAACAACCTGTCATTAAATATCGAAAAATGTAGCATTATCCCAATCTCGCGGAAAATTTCCAACAACTTCTGCACATACGCTGTTTATGGCAATGCACTCCAGAGGGTTAATAGCAATAAAGACTTAGGAATAATGTGTGATGAAGAACTTAATTTCAAGCTCCACAACGATTCAGTGGTTCATAGGGCAAATTCAACGTTGGGTTTCATTAAATTATGGTCTAAAGCAGTGTTTCCCAATCTTTTTTGTCCCATGCCCCACCTTGGCTACCTTTTTTGTGCCATGCCCCACCTTAGGCTTTCTAAAATTCTTATGCCCCCCCCCCCTGTGTAACATAGATAATTTTTAATATTAAAAAATTGAATTGTTCACTTAAGAAACTAAATTTGGCACCGAAATCCAGCATTGCATCTAAAAGGCCCGGAGCGAAAGGGTTGAACTCGTGTCATGTCCATTTTCGAATTGCCCCCCTTAACTATCAATTTGCCCCCCTGTGGGGCGTGTGCCCTACGTTGGGAAACACTGGTCTAAAGAGTTCTTAGACCCTTATATTAGTAAAGCTTTGAACACCACTTTCGTTAGGCCTTTACTGGAATATGCCTGTCAAGTCTGGAATCCTTATCATAAAAATCAGATTGGCAGACTTGAGTCAGTTCAACGGAGTTTTTTAAAATTTGCGTTAAAGAGCCTTCCCTGGAGTGATCCTTTCTCTTTACCTCCTTACCTTGAGAGGCTTAATCTTATAGGTCTTCAGTCGTTAGAAAAACGTCGTGAGGTGGCTGATATGATTTTTATACATCAAATTATCCTTGGTAACATCCATGCTCCGCACATTTTATCAAAAATTAATTTTGCTGTACCCATTCGATCGCTTCGATCAATAGAACCTTTTAAGATAGATTTTCATCGGACCGATTACGGTAAAAATTAACCTATTACTAGAATGTTGCGGGAGGTTAATTCCAATTCGTCAGTCTTTGACTTTCATTACAACAAAATTATTTTAAAGAAGGCCTTATACGAGTAGTTCCCACTCTAGAGCCCTTCTGTCTCATCATTGGTACAAATCTCTGTACTGACCCAGTTAAACTGTTCGCTTGTATTAAGCTAAATAAATAACTAAATAAATAAATAAAATAAAATACCATTCTTTTAAGTTAGTAGTAATATTGTAACGTGTGGAATAGGGTTTTGCCTCCTCTGGAATTTTGATTTTTTTACAATCATCAGAATTTTGGTGGCTGTAAAATTTTATTGCATAACGTTGAAAAACGTTTGGCGATTGTTGTTACAATATTGAAAAATAATGGAACAAATGGATATCTATTTCATTTGTTCGTTTTTGCTCTTTTTTTTCAAATAGCAGCTATGAAGAAATTTCGAAGGGCTGAAGAAGGTCATACGGAACCTCGAAAAATTTTTCTAGTTCGAGTAGAGCATGAAGTTTTTTTGGAGAGTTGGATCATAATTTTGTTACAGTGCGGTTCATTTAAAAAAAAATCATAATGTATTAACGAGATTTTTTAAAAAAGCGTTTAATCGACAAGTTTTCAAGAAATTTATGGCAAAAAACATAATATTGGTGGTTTAACATTGATAAAGCATCCAACATTTGTAGAACTATTAAATCATTATGATTTAAGTGAAATATATGCCGAAATTGGAAATGAATATAACGAAAATATGATATCCACTTTAATTAGAATATTTGATAAAACAATTAAATAAGATTTTGAAGGTACTTATTAAGTTCGTAGTTCACGCGAAAGTAGTTTATAATAATTAAATAAGTTTGTTTAGGAAAAAACAGCATTTCTTTTTGGATTTTCTTTTTAATGAATTCTTTTCACCAAAAATAATTTTCTCAGATCATAAATTATGTTTAATATAATTTTTGCATGACGTTCTTTTTTTTATTTTAATATGGATCGCATATTTAATGTGTTCCGGTGTATTTCTATTTTCACCAGGCTTTCTTCTATCAAGAGTTTTCCACCAGGATACAAATACACGCCGGAAATTATCCGAAAATTCGAATGAGGATTACTATTTAAATGAAGTAACTGTACAGGAGATCTTCAAAAATGTCAACGCCTCATCGAATTTATGTCTTCCAAAAAAAAAATTCAAAGTTATTATATTAGTTGTAGATGCCTTAAAATATGACTTCGGTGTATATAATACGAATATTATAAATCCATTACCATATGGGAATAAAATCAAAATTTTCACTGAACTACTTGAAAATCAATCAGAAAATAGTCGTGTTATGAAATTTCGCGCTGATCCACCGACAACAACATTACAACGTTTAAAAGGTTTAACAACTGGTAGTCTACCAAGATTTATTGATATTGGAACAAATTTTGCAACACCAGAAATTAATGAAGATAATATTATTGATAGAATATCAACAATCAATTATCAGCAGTTTTTCTTGGTGATAGTACATGAAAAACTCTTTATCCGAAACGTTTTAAAAGGCAATATTCATATGAAAGGTTTTACCGAACTTCACCTTTCTTTCAAAAAAAACGCAACGACTCTACCGCGTACCGTATGTTTATTCTAACTGCACTCTTGATTTTTTAGAAAAAACGTAACGACTTTACTTTTAGTCGTTAATGGCTATCCGATATTTTTAAACTGACTTTTTGGTTATTCAAAGCCAGTATTTTTATAGGCAGAAAGTTCATACTTTGCACTCATTATTTTCTAGGTCGCAGAACATTTATGCAATAGTTCTGGTTTACTTTCTTTCTAGAATGTTTTCATTGATTTCATAATTCATGCCAATAACATGTATTACAAAATCAATGTAATTTTTTGCCGATAATGAGTTTCGAAATGCATCAAGTAATTTTAATGCATTTCGCAATTTATTATTTTTCATTCACAAAGTAGAACTTTCGCCGAAAAATGTCTACAGTAATTTTTGGTTTTAAAATATGATTTATAACTGGAAGTATGTGTAATGTTTTATTACATTACAAGTTGTTCATTCTAAATTATCTAGTTATGCAGATGATATGAAAATTTATATGGAAACTAGCTGTACCCGACCACGCGTTGCTGTGGCACGTTTCTCGTATATTTAATTTCACAATGCATGTGGTTATACAATATTTTTTATTGCTCCATTTTCTGTGCAGATATAGAGATTTTCTGGTTTGCCGACTCTAGAACAAGCAACATATATATGTCCATGTGAGAAGCAATCCGTGTCTAGATCTAAACCGCACAATTTTAAAGATTGGCCCTGAGCCTGGTTGATAGTGTTTGCAAACGCCAATCGAATCGGGAATTGCAATCTCTTAAATTGAAATGGTATATCCGTTGGAATCATAGGAATGCGAGGAATGAGCACATCTTCACCCTTAAAAGGTCCTGTCAAGATTGTTGCTTCTACGATGTCGCTCAATTTTTTACTGCAAGCCACGTGCGGTTGCAAAGCTTTGGCTGGTTGATATTTCGCAACATGATAATTGGCATAACGACTTTCAATTGAAGTACGTGCAGTGGCATCCCTGGCAGATCGAGTGAGTTCAAAAATTCTGTTGGATAATTAACCGCTTCATCTGCTTCTACAACAGTGTCGACGGACTTGTATGTGACCACCTCGCTTTGAATGTTAGACTCAATAATATTGTTAAGTTCGTAGGCGTCTTTGTTCTTGGCCGCAAGAATAGCTCGTTCACTTAACCAATCGTGATTCTTGTAATTGGTTTGAATATTGGGAAATACTTTTTCAACCAATTCTTCCTTTGACGTCACTAAATTGCAGAAGTTATGAGGCAATGAAATTCGTCCTAACGTCAGATCAACCGGCACCTTTCCGTTCCTAATTTCAAGCAATTGATGTGAGAATATCTCTGCTGACCGATCGTGTTGCAGCTGGACTCGCAGATTTTTAGTCAATTTTAACGTTTTCACGCGTCGCCACAAAGCAGAGTATTTTAGGCAAGCATTTATTTCGTCTGCCGGTGTCGATCTAGGAATTACAGGTAATGTTTGCCTGAAATCTCCTGCAAGCAATATTAATGCGTTCCCAAATGGTCTGATATTTGCACGTAAGTCTTGCAATGATCGATCAAGGGCCTCGACGGTTCTTTGTGCACCATTCTGCATTCATACCAAACAATAATGCATGTGGGATTTTCAATGAATTGAATGTTTAAGGGCAATTTCAAAGCGGAATGAGCTGTTCTTCCTTCTGGTAGCAATGGCGCAGCTGTTCCGAATGTCGTAAGAGCTAAGGTTATATCATTTTGGGATCGAATTGTGGCCAGAATCAATCTAATTACGTTCTACCAATTCCTTTTGGCGCATCTAAAAAGAATATTTCTTCAATTCCCTTATTGATAGTTTGCATTATTAAATCGTAAATGCCCTTTTGCTCAAACCTTAGCTTAGGAATATTTGATTGCACATAGGACAAAAGATTACCCGTGTTGTAATTTTGTTCACGACCCAATTCTACATCAAACAAAGCAGCAGCAGATCGATTCGGTGATGGCATTCCCAATTGATTGAGAACTTTGTTCGCGATTTCCAAGCACAAATCTTCAGTCCTTATCAACACTTCGTTGTAGATTTCTGCTGTGAAATCAATGTCCATATTTGAATTTTCCTTGCATATTCGACGAAAAATATCTTCAGCCATGTGGCTTTTAAATTTCTCACATAACTCTGTTGCAGATGAAGGAGAGCAGGCGGTCAATATAATTGCAAACAATGCACAAATTTGTTGTGGATGTGACGTGTTGCACGCGTCATTAATGCACATATCCCAGTGTCGGTCGTTCTGCAATAAATTCAGAGCTTGACATGCGCTCCGGAAAGTGGCATGTGTAACACCGTTCACAATCCTTAATTGGTGGAAAGACGTTGGACTGGCCACATTTATAAACAGCATGCGAAGAAAGAAGCATTCATCTTGATTGGGATGTACGGTGTAGAGTTTGCCTATCGTGTCTTCATTGAATATGCTAGGGGTTGCTAATTTACCGCCATCTTCTGCTGATCTTCTTCTGTATAAATAATATCCATCGTTTCCCGTAACTGTGTTGGATACTATCATGCATGGTGAATTTGGATTTAGTGTACCGCAAGGGCCATGTATCATATTTTTCGTCACAACTTCATGCAAATCCTTATCCACATCGGTATTTCAGCCCATATTACATCGTCGATTTCGTTTGAAGTGATTTTTTATAGAGCTAGATTAGTACATGTACGTTTGGGAATCCTCTCTTTTGCCATTTCACTGAGTATATCCAGCAGCGCACGGACCCAAACACTTAATGTTTTATCATGAAATCCATCAGCGATTTCAGCTTCTGTCTGAAAACAGGTGCTGTGATATCATGCCTATCCACCGGCGATGCCTAGGAAGTAAGAGCTTTTGTATTGTAAATCGTCCCAAGTTGGAAATTTCATCTAAGATTTTGTTAATTTCAGCATTTCCATTTTTAAATGCCTTTTTGGTTTTAGGGCTTCCAAAAAATGAGACTCTACGTATTAAATGTCTTTCGGCTTTGGGTTTTCAAAATTTTACGCCAATTAGTAGAGAGTACATTATAATTTTAGAATTTAATTTTGAATGTTTTAAATAAACTTAATTTTTGGCATAACCCTTTTACTCGTATTTTAGCTCGTATTATAATTTTCGGGCTGTAAAAAATTTTCCTTCCACACGTAAGTTTGATATATTTTCTATTTCATTATTTCTGTATAAAAAAAAATATTTTTTAGGCTTTATTTAAGTATAATTAATCAAACAGAAATGATGTTAATTCATAATTTAGTAAAAAATTTATTTTTTTGAATCAAGTTTGAATCTAGATCGTAGCCCAATACCCCTCGTTTTTTTTTAATTAAAACTACCAGTGACAGCAATTTTTTTGGTGAAAATGTTGGCAATTCTTAAAATTCGTCGAAGATTTGGAAAGTTCAGCCTTGTCAATTCTAAACACTTTTTTTTGGCTTTAAGTTTTCCAAAAAATGAGAAATGAAATTGCTTTCGGCTATGGGCCATTTGCTCGTTACATTTCAATAAACAGGATCTAAAGCGAATAATTTAATTTTGTACACTTAAGAGAAACTTGTTTTTTGGAATAAATAACGCAAACATTTTTCGCAATTCTGATGTTCCAGAACACATAAGCATTAAGCCCATTTAAAGTGTTGCCCCTCCGAATTAATATTTTTAACGCCGCCACTACGCCCATCTGCATTTTTTATAATGTAAGCTTATGTTTTCGTATTATACTATATTGATGTATGCGCATGTGAGTAAGAGTAATCACGTTTTCTCGCTTGAAGTTTTTGACTTTAGAGATGCTTGTGTCTTTGTATTATTGATTGATTTTATTAAATCAATTATTACCTGGCTCACGTGTAACATAGGTAAATAAAAAGTACATATAAACATGGTCATAATCACATAGGACATTCTGTAAAAGTTTGAAAGCAATTGGTCAAGAAGTTTCGGAGATTACCGGTTAGGAACAAACGAACATTTACGATTTTTTTTATATAGAATAAACATTTAACGGACTCATATCGATTGCAAGCGGATTGAGATAGTTTTGTTACATGGTGCAGCAAAAACAACCTGTCATTAAATATCGAAAAATGTAGCATGATCCCAATCTCGCGGAAAATTTCCAACAACTTCTGCACATACGCTGTTTATGGCAATGCACTCCAGAGGGTTAATAGCAATAAAGACTTAGGAATAGTGTGTGATGAAGAACTTAATTTCAAGCTCCACAACGATTCAGTGGTTCATAGGGCAAATTCAACGTTGGGTTTCATTAAATTATGGTATAAAGCAGTGTTTCCCAATCTTTTTTGTCCCATGCCCCACCTTGGCTACCTTTTTTGTGCCATGCCCCACCTTAGGCTTTCTAAAATTCTTATGCCCCCCCCCCTGTGTAACATAGATAATTTTTAATATTAAAAAATTGAATTGTTCACTTAAGAAACTAAATTTGGCACCGAAATCCAGCATTGCATCTAAATGGCCCGGAGCGAAAGGGTTGAACTCGTGTCATGTCCATTTTCGAATTGCCCCCCTTAACTATCAATTTGCCCCCCTGTGGGGCGTGTGCCCTACGTTGGGAAACACTGGTCTAAAGAGTTCTTAGACCCTTATATTAGTAAAGCTTTGAACACCACTTTCGTTAGGCCTTTACTGGAATATGCCTGTCAAGTCTGGAATCCTTATCATAAAAATCAGATTGGCAGACTTGAGTCAGTTCAACGGAGTTTTTTAAAATTTGCGTTAAAGAGCCTTCCCTGGAGTGATCCTTTCTCTTTACCTCCTTACCTTGAGAGGCTTAATCTTATAGGTCTTCAGTCGTTAGAAAAACGTCGTGAGGTGGCTGATATGATTTTTATACATCAAATTATCCTTGGTAACATCCATGCTCCGCACATTTTATCAAAAATTAATTTTGCTGTACCCATTCGATCGCTTCGATCAATAGAACCTTTTAAGATAGATTTTCATCGGACCGATTACGGTAAAAATTAACCTATTACTAGAATGTTGCGGGAGGTTAATTCCAATTCGTCAGTCTTTGACTTTCATTACAACAAAATTATTTTAAAGAAGGCCTTATACGAGTAGTTCCCACTCTAGAGCCCTTCTGTCTCATCATTGGTACAAATCTCTGTACTGACCCAGTAAAACTGTTCGCTTGTATTAAGCTAAATAAATAACTAAATAAATAAATAAAATAAAATACCATTCTTTTAAGTTAGTAGTAATATTGTAACGTGTGGAATAGGGTTTTGCCTCCTCTGGAATTTTAATTTTTTTACAATCATCAGAATTTTGGTGGCTGTAAAATTTTATTGCATAACGTTGAAAAACGTTTGGCGATTGTTGTTACAATATTGAAAAATAATGGAACAAATGGATATCTATTTCATTTGTTCGTTTTTGCTCTTTTTTTTCAAATAGCAGCTATGAAGAAATTTCGAAGGGCTGAAGAAGGTCATACGGAACCTCGAAAAATTTTTCTAGTTCGAGTAGAGCATGAAGTTTTTTTGGAGAGTTGGATGATAATTTTGTTACAGTGCGGTTCATTTTTAAAAAAAATCATAATGTATTAACGAGATTTTTTAAAAAAGCGTTTAATCGACAAGTTTTCAAGAAATTTATGGCAAAAAACATAATATTGGTGGTTTAACATTGATAAAGCATCCAACATTTGTAGAACTATTAAATCATTATGATTTAAGTGAAATATATGCCGAAATTGGAAATGAATATAACGAAAATATGATATCCATTTTAATTAGAATATTTGATAAAACAATTAAATAAGATTTTGAAGGTACTTATTAAGTTCGTAGTTCACGCGAAAGTAGTTTATAATAATTAAATAAGTTTGTTTAGGAAAAAACAGCATTTCTTTTTGGATTTTCTTTTTAATGAATTCTTTTCACCAAAAATAATTTTCTCAGATCATAAATTATGTTTAATATAAATTTTGCATGACGTTCTTTTTTTTATTTTAATATGGATCGCATATTTAATGTGTTCCGGTGTATTTCTATTTTCACCAGGCTTTCTTCTATCAAGAGTTTTCCACCAGGATACAAATACACGCCGGAAATTATCCGAAAATTCGAATGAGGATTACTATTTAAATGAAGTAACTGTACAGGAGATCTTCAAAAATGTCAACGCCTCATCGAATTTATGTCTTCCAAAAAAAAAATTCAAAGTTATTATATTAGTTGTAGATGCCTTAAAATATGACTTCGGTGTATATAATACGAATATTATAAATCCATTACCATATGAGAATAAAATCAAAATTTTCACTGAACTACTTGAAAATCAATCAGAAAATAGTCGTGTTATGAAATTTCGCGCTGATCCACCGACAACAACATTACAACGTTTAAAAGGTTTAACAACTGGTAGTCTACCAACATTTATTGATATTGGAACAAATTTTGCAACACCAGAAATTAATGAAGATAATATTATTGATAGAATATCAACAATCAATTATCAGCAGTTTTTCTTGGTGATAGTACATGAAAAACTCTTTATCCGAAACGTTTTAAAAGGCAATATTCATATGAAAGGTTTGATATATTCGATTTGAATACGGTCGATAATGAAATATACAAGAAAACAAACATAAATATACACAAAATCTAGCTCATACAATACCGAACATCATACAAAAAAAAGAACAACAAATCCAACAAAACAAACCAACAACATACATAAAGGGGAGCGCTTACAAACACTCAACATTAATTTAGTTTTCAAATTTTTTTAGTTCTTTAGTTTTTTAGTTTTTTAGTTTTTTTTTTTGGTTGAGGACAGGGTGTTATGTAACGACCGGGTTTTTATGTTGATACACAAACCTAAAAGAAAGAAAAGAAAAGCGTTAATTACAATATTAAAAAGATTGGTGAAGGTACTTACCTGGTTATTCATGTTGATGTCCATTGTACTTTCCAAGTCCATATGTGTTTATCTGAAAAGAAAAAGAAGATATTACTTCGATTGGTTTTTTTTTACAGGAAACGATACAAAGCATAAATGGTCCTGATATGTGTGGAAGCTGCCCTGATGTTGAGGATCAAGACAGCAGAAAAATATTAACTTTATCCAAACCAATACAATTTTGTAAATACTCCTTCGGCAACTACTATAAAGAGCAAAACGAGCGGATAAAGATGGTTATGGCAAAGCAAGGAACTGGAAGGGAACTTACCTGTCAAGTTGGGTGAAGTTGTATGAAATATACGGTGTACTCCATATATTCCGTATATTGCGTTATATCACTGGAATCAGCAATTTGTCGCGAGTATTCTAAAAAGAAAATAAATACTTTAAAAAGAAAAACACAAAAGTTTATTGTTAGTTCGGCAGATTTAACCTAAGATTTCTGTTCGTACTTTTTTTTCCTTTTTTACCTGAAAATGTACATCAAATTTTGCTGGCATAGAAAAGATTTGAAAATGAGACCCGCGATTTACATTAACGCTCTGAATTTTGATTTTTTTTGAAAATTTTTATTAAATCTTTTTTGAATTAGCCCGCGACAAAACAAGAAAGTAACTGATTTTTCTTTTAGCTAAGACAGTAACCCTTACGATAAAAGAAGAAAATTGCTTTTTATTAAATAAATAAGAGCTAAATTCAAATAACTATGAGCTGAATATTAAATAATTTCACATATAATTATAATACAAATGAAATACTAATTAATAAAGTAATTTTGTACAAAATATGTGAAAGTTGGACGGTACTCCTTGAATTTGACTTAGGTACAGTTAACCTGAGGCCTATAAAAGGAGTAACCCAACAAGGCTCAAGATCAGTAAATTTTTAAATTTTAGAAGTGTAAGGTGGAACTCTGTCCGAGTGAAAAATTAAACTTTGCAAAGACAAAGGAAAAGAAAAACCGTTGGGGCTTTTAAAAAAAAAAAGAATTTTTCTAAGATTTTTAATAAATTTTTTTTTGTTTTTTTGTACGTTTACTTTTACTCGTTAATACAAATTAAACGGTAGTGAAAACTAGTAGTTTTCTTTTCTTTTCAAAAGAAAGAAAATTTGGGTACATTTTTCAAAAAAAAAAAAAAAGGAGAAGGAGATAATCTGGAAAAATAGGAAAAAAACTGCTGACCTACATTAACATTAAAAAGAATACTTACAATGACATTGACCTGGACATCAGCTGTTATTAAATATTCCAGTACACCTACACCACCACACACTGACAGATAAGTCTTTTTTTTTTTTCTCTCTTTGTTTTGGTTTTGTTGTTTAATTTTCACTTTTTTTTTTTTTTTTTTTTTTACCCACGATAAAACACAAATTTTCACTGAAAGAAAAGTCCGTCAAATTTAAAAAAAAAAAGAAAAAGAGGAAAGAAAATGATTAAAACTTTGAATTAATTAAAACACAAACAATTCGCGGCAATTTGTTTACAAATTTTTTTTGAGTGAACAAATTAGTGTTGCCGTAGGAATATATAGTTTTTTTTTAGTGAAAACGATCAGTTTTTTTTTTTTGATGATCAAAATCCATGAAGGATTTAGTTTTTTTATTTACTAATTTTTTTTATTTTTGAATTAATTTTTTTAGTTTCTTTATTTTTTTTTTAAATAAATTTTATATATATATAATTAGTAATAATAAAATAAAATCTTTTTGTTTATTAATATTATTTTTTTTATTATTTCAACTTTTATTTTCTATTGAGTGAATTTTTTTTTGAGATGTGTTAAGGCATAACCGCAATGGGGGGGGTTGAAATGCTGAGTAGCAAAGGAGGATTTTATTTGTTTTAAATTTTCTTTTTTTTTGTACACACTATCTAGCATGTGAGTCGCTGGCCTAACTCTGGCCAACACCCTGAGACACCCGGCAAAAGTGTGTAGGACCGGCAAGCTCGCATGAGAAAAACAAATAACGATTATATTTCGTTACAGTTACGCAGAGGTCTCAGCGCAACACCGGAAGTTTTTTTTTTTTATTTCTTTAAATTATATTGCTTTATTCTAATTTCTTTTCATTTGAATTAATAAGTTTAAGTTTGGTTTTTTTTTTTAATTTTTTTTATTTTTGGTTTTGTTTACAGGTATTATATAATTTTATTAAATTCTAATTTTTTTAATTCTTTTTTTTTTGTTTTTGGCATTCTGTATAATTTGCTCTTGACTAATTTGTTTTATTTTACAAATGGCAATTACATGAAATACCTTTTTGTTTTTTTGATTTGACATATTTTTCTTGAATAAAAAAACCAAAATTATGTACAACGTATGAAACGGCTGGTTTTTTTTCTTGTTTTGGTTTTTTTTTATTTGAATCCTTAATGATTTGAGATTGGAAGTGACGTGAGAGTGGATAAGAGGGGTGAATCCACCAAATATGAGTCAAGACCATGTTATTTTATGGGCAAAACATGGTCGTGGGGAGTCCTGTTTTGTTGGACTCCATGGGTGGGATAAATTTAGCCCAGGGGTGAACAATATTATCGGTTCACCCCTTCCAATGACAGCACCGGCGTCACACGCAATTTTGACTCCATAGATCAATCCGTCCGTTGTCCGTTGAGGGTTTTGTAATCATATAAATGATTCCCCTCCTTCCTTCATCTGATAACCTTTGTTTGAACTTCTAGTTGATCTTAATCTTCAAGTTTTTTTAAAATCAGTTTTGCCTTTTTTTACATCCCGCTGATGATATGAAAAGCTGTGAACATAATAAACCCACTTCTCCAGCCTTTTCGTCAGCCAAAGTCATTGTACACATGAAACTTTGTGTAATACCGTGATTAGTGATAGAAGGTAAACGCCGACTTCCCTCCGACGAGCTAGGTAGAGCTAGAAGCTAGGCGTACCTTTTCTTGGTTACTTTCAGCTCAACTACCACTACACATAACTGATACCAGTCAGTTATATGCCTTTTTAGCAAAGGATCCCAATGTTAGGAAATTTGTTTGATACAGCAAACAAATTCCCAAAATACAACCAACCCCGGTTGTTACGTAATGTAATATCATACCGATCACCCTCTAAATAGAAATAAGTTTTAAGCTAAGTAGGCAAAAATGACTTTTCGTTGGAACAATTCGCACGGGAAAATATTGTAGACAAAATGCTTAATCGCGATTTCGGAAAAATAACGGTTTCAAATTCGAAGTTGTTCAAAGAAACTCGAGAACATTCCTAAGACAAAATTCGTCTACATGGAAATCCGAGTACAATGAAAATTGTCCCACGGGAAAATATCATGGACAAAATGCTTAATAAGCGCGAATTTGAAAATGGAAAAACAACGGTTTCAAATTCGAAGTTAATAACACAGAAACTCGAGAACATTCCTAAGACAAAATTCGTCTACGAAAATATGGAAATCCGAGTACAATGAAAATTGTCCCACGGAAAAATATAGTGGACAAAATGTTGATTAGCCAACTTTGAAAATGGAGAAACAAAAGTTTCAAATTCAAAGCAAAGCATTTTGAAATTTGAATATCCGGAATGCATTCTGCATTCGTAAGGATTTTGTTCCTATAAAAGCCGAGTAACGTACAGTTAAAAGAGACAGTCAGATGACACAGTTCGACAAGACAGTCAGATGACACAGTTCGACAAGACAGTTCGACGACACAGTTAAAACAGACAGTTCGACGACACAATAAAAGAATCAGTTCGACGACAGAGTCAAGCTCGACTAGAGAGTCCAATAAAAAGTATTGTTGAAAATTAAGAATTGAAGTTAAAAAGTAGTTTTTTTTTTTTTTTAGACATGGTTAATATCCAATACTAATTTTTTGTTGTTTTTTGAAACAAATTGAAGAATTTTAGCTTGAAAGCACATATTTTGAGAAAGTGTTGGTTTTTTCCAGTGGGTTGGTTATTTTTATAATATAGAATACTATTACTTATTTGTACTAAGCAATAATAGTGTGAAAATTACCCACTAATATTTGATGTTATTAATTTTTAATACAATATTGTAAATTAAATTAATTTCAATGTACAAATTATATTAAGTCTCGTGAAAAGAAAGAAATGCTTATGAAAGTTTTTATTATTATAAAATAATCGTTTTCGCCACACCAAATGTACTTAGGACTCATCAGCTGAACTCGTACATTTGCATCCAATTAGATACCATAATTTGATTCTTATCGAAATTTTGATTAGATATGAACTCCTGGAATTCATAAGTATTTTTTATATAATAATCGGATTTCGTTAATCTATTTAGAATGTTGGATAGGAATAGAGCTTTGTTCCTTGTTGGGCCATTAATATCCGAAGAAATCGGACGTAATGGTAAGTCAGGTTTGTGATATTTAGGCAGGAAATACATTTTTGGTGATGTGGCATTATATGTTGTTAGTTTCATTTTGGTAGTTGAATCAATAAGTTTGTTTTTAAACATATATAGCACTAGTTCATTATTTTTTCTTTGTATTCTGGAAGTAGGGTCAGGAATGATTTTATAAGTGGCTTCGTCTTGTAGTAATTGGGAAGCTTTTCTATCATAATCCGACACATACATCAATACTGTTTTATTGCCCTTATCAGAACGGCATACCAAAATTTCCGGATGACGTTTCAAAAAAGATTTGCAATTTTTGTGTTTTTCTAATAGGAAACTATTTTCTCTGGATAAGCAATGTTTTTTAATACCAGTCAGAAGAATATTAGACACATCAAAGCGGATAATGTCTTTCATTGTTGTATCTTGCACATTGTCAATGATGTATTCAACATCTGCAATCACAGACTCAATAGGAATCTGTTTCGCTGGTATCGGTAAGCCAAATTTATCACCTAGACCCAGGATCAATGAGACATCTTGTGGGATACTTATATTGGTGACATTACGTATAAAGTTCTTAATATTGTTACCCATTAATTTTTGAGATTGTTCGAGAATCAATCTATTTAATTTTACTGTCAGACTTTCAGAATATGTATTCAGAAGTCTATTCATATGTGATTGTTGGCTTTCAAAAACATGTTTTTTTTGAAACAAATTGAAGAAATTTAGCTATCCGTGGTGAAAATAACTTGAAAAAGGGCAAAGAGGAATAAACACAATTCTACGTGTAATATTCTGATTGGCGGGATAAAGGATAGAAAAAGAGATACCGGTTTCAGAATGAAAAAAAATAATAAAATATGTTACACGAAAGAATTTCTTTTGTCCTAAACAAGAAGAGGCTTTATTCAACCATTTTGAGTAAATTTTTTTTACAGAAAAAGAAAAAATAGAAATTGTGTTCGGTCAAGAATAGAACTATAGCGTGATCTTTTTTTGATGATGTATCAGAAAAAAAAAAATATCACAAAAAAAAAGTAAAACTGAACACGCGGTAATTCTACTGCTTTTTTTAATTTTATACAAAAAAACTTAAAGAAAAATTAAATTTTAATAAGATAAAAATAGCTTAAACCTGAACAAAAAATTTAATAATAATAAAGGAATAATTTGAATAATATAATTTTTTTAAAAAAAACTAGAAAAAAGAAAAAAAATTAGTTAACTTAAAGAAAAATTAAATTTTAATAAGTTCAAAATGGCGTAAAACTGTGAAGAAAAATTTTGGGTTCCTGCTATAGTTTTCATTTTTCTTTCATCATCAACCACGTGGCCTGCAATACGAGCACCTGTATGAATCATATTGTATATGTACCAGAATAATAGAACATCTTCAACCAATAAACATGTGGCGTCAAATATTGGATCTGGACACCAAATTTTGAACGAAACCACCAACAAAAAAAAAGTAAGACAGGGGACTCATCAAATACCTAAATATAAATGAACATTCAATTAATTAAATATCAAAATTCAACAGAAAAAAAAAATTAAATAAGTAAAAAAATTAAAAAGCAAAACCGAAATTTAAATATATATATATAAAAATTCATTAATTAAAAATCTTAAAAATAATTACAGGATATAAATTCATTTTATTAAAACCTAGAAAGTAAGATATAATAAAAAAAAAGAAAACAAAGGAAAAGGAAGAATTTTCCATATTAAAAACAAATTAAGCTAGACACCAAACATATTGCAAAAGGACAATATTATTTGCTTTTGGTATATTATTATATAATTACATTTGTGGCGTCTAGTACACGCAGCGCACTGGAATCTAGTACAAAAAATTAATTTTACAATATATATGTTGACGGCTATGCTTCACATGGCGTCAGTTAGTAGGAGTAAGATAATGAAAAGAGTTCGAAGTTAGACATCTAAAATAAAGTAAAATTGTTAAGTTTGAATATAAAAAACGCATTTTATTTCGGCCATTCGCATCCATTAAAAATAGTGGCGCAAGATTTCAAGTAATATCCTGAAATTATCGACCCACGACGCGAGTTAAAAATCGCAACATTTAAAAAAAAAAAAAAAAAAAAACGTGCCCATTGCGGGAAAATTGGGATGCGGCCATTACGAGATACATTTCGTGTACAACATACACGCAGAATACGACACGTGTCAACATTTCAACGAGAAATAACAAGAATCTGTCGTGCCTGACGCAATTTTTAAACTTTTTCTGGAAAAACTACCAATCGAACTCAAATGTTAGCAGTGGAACACAAATTCTTCCAAATTTCTGCTGATTTTTTTTAGAAAATTACACGAAAAGTGTAATTTAATCCAGGGGCGTATACATATTTTTTAAACAAAACCGATTGTTTATGTAAGTTTTTTTAAGGTTCGACGCTACATTCAACATGGTCGAGCAGGTTCCACCAAAACAAAAAATCACTAGAGTTTCTGTGAAAATACCGCCATTTTGGGCAGAATCACCAGACATTTGGTTCGGCCAAGTAGAAAGCCAATTTTCTAATTCCGGCGTAACTACCGACGAAACAAAGTTCAACACAGTGGTAGCAGCCATGGAAAGTAGTATTTTACGCCAAGTTTCTGATGCAATCCTTCAACCGCCGGAGGCCAATAAATACAACACTTTAAAGGCAAAGATTATCGAGCGATTCTCAGAATCAGAACACAAAAAGTTAAAACGATTATTTAACGAAACGGTATTAGGAGACCGCAGTCCCACACAACTGTTAAATGAAATGAAGAATCTGGGTGGCACTAAAGTTGGAGACGAAATGTTAAAGACGTTATGGCGTAACTGTCTTCCGGTACAAGCTAAAGCCATTCTATCAGCCAGTACAATTACGTCATTGAAAGAATTAGCAACTTTAGCCGATAAAATTGTCGAAGTTTCCGCCTGGTTTCAACCTGGTTTCGAATTCATCCGAACAGTCAGTGTCTTCTATTCAACAAAATCAAATGTCGCAATTGACCAAACAAGTAGCAGACCTTAACAAACTCGTCAGCAAGTTAACATCGAAACGTCAAAACAGAAGTTTTTCATCTAATCGTAAATCAAATACAACTATGGCTAACGATAAACAAAATATGCTTTGTTGGTATCACTCAGAATTGCAAACAGCCATGCAATTTTCAACAAAAACAACAATCAAAAAAACGAATAGGGAGGCAGAAGGTGTTTCGTCTTTATATTCCTGAGAAGTTCACATCCCAGAAATTCCTAGTCGACACCGGCGCAGATGTTTCCGTCATCCCACCTTCTGCCGATGAAATAAAATTATTCAAACATAAATCCCCAAATGCTGAGTTATTCGCTGCTAACGGAAGCCGAATAAAGACTTACGGTTTTAAACGATTAAAAGTAGATCTTAACCTTCGCCGAAATTTCGAATGGACATTTATTATCGCCGATGTTAAAGTGCCAATTATCGGAGCCGATTTCCTTCGCAAATACGATTTGTTGGTCGACATGAAACATAACAAACTCATAGATAACAAAACGAAATTCACTCTCCATGGACAACGAGCTTCAGTTCAAATCAATGGGCTGAAAACATTTAATTCTTCTGACGAATTCACAGACATTCTTTCACAATTTCCAGAAGTTACTTCACCAAATTTCGAAACATTTTCAACACGGACAACAAAAGTTTTTCATTATATCGAAACCTGTTTTTTCAAGACCTCGTCGATTAACACCTGAGGCTTAAAGCGACTCAGGAAGAATTTCGGCACATGATGGAAATGGGCATTTGTCGCCCTACTAATTCACCATGGGCAAGTCCACTACATATAGTGATGAAAGCTGACGGCACGTTGAGGTGTTGTGGTGATTATCGTGCACTTAACGCGGTAACGAATCCAGATCGGTATACAATACCATTTATCCAAGATTTTTCATATATTCTTTATGGAAAACAAATATTTTCATCAATTGATCTGCAAAAGGCCTACTATCAAATACCAATAGCAAAGGAAGACATTCCTAATACTACTATTACCACACCATTTGGAAACTTTGAATTCCTTGTCATGACGTTTGGGTTACGCAATGCTGCACAATCTTTCCAACGTTTTATGCGTGAAGTATTTGACGGATTGGACTTTGTTTTCATCTGCATAGACGATATTTGCATTGCTTCCAAAAATATCGAAGAACACAAAAGGCATCTAAGAATGGTTTTTGAACGACTTCAAAAATATGGTCTTAAGATCAACGTCAACAAATGCCAATTCGGCAAACCTCAATTGAAATTTCTTGGACATCTTGTATCGCCTGATGGAATTGCACCGCTTCCAGAAAAGATTGAAACAATCCAAAATTTCAAATTACCGAAAGTGGCGAACGAGTTAAAACGATTCTTAGCTATGATCAATTATTATCGTCGGTTCATTCCGCACGCTGTAAATAACCAGATGATTCTACAAAAATTAGTTCAGTCTGAAATTATTTGGTGCGAAAACACAACTAAAGCATTCGAGGCATGCAAAAATGATTTGTCAAAGGCATCACTATTAGCTCATCCAGCGGCAGACGCACTATTATCACTCAGTGTCGATGCGTCTGAAAATGCAGTTGGCGCTGTTTTGCACCAACTCATCAACAATATTCCTCAACCACTTGGATTTTTTTCTAAAAAACTAACTACCGCAGAAAGTAAATACAGCACGTACGATCGGGAGTTATTAGCAATGTACCAAGGGATTAAGCACTTCAGACACATGTTGGAGGGTCGAAATTTTCATATCAACACAGACCACAAACCACTTACGTTTGCTTTCCAACAAAAAGCTAATAAAGCTTCACACAGACAACTTCGACATCTCGATTTAATTAGCCAGTTTAGAACCGACATTCGCTATTTACCTGGTGAAAACAATACCGTTGCAGATTTTCTATCCAGAATTGACAGCATTAATAGTAAAATAACTATTGACTATTTTGCAATCGCAGCCGAGCAACGGAAGGATGATGAATTAAGAAAATTACTCGACAATCAAACGAAACATTCGCTGAAATTGCAACCTATTACATTTCCTGATTTAACCGTTGAAGTTTATTGTGATACTTCAAACAGCATCATCAGGCCATATATTCCAAGGAAATTTCGGGCAGACATTATCATGAAATTTCATCAGTTATCTCATCCAGGCGTAAAATCATCAACGAAATTAATTACACAGAAATTCGTTTGGCCGGGTATGAACAAAGAATGTGCCAAAATTGTTCGCCGTTGCGTACCATGTCAACGAGCCAAGGTACACAAACATAACCGAACACCTGTTCTAACGTGCATTTTACCAAACAATCGATTTGAACATATCAATTTGGATATAGTTGGTCCGTTACCAGTTTCACACGGTTACCGATATGTTCTAACATGCATCGATCGTTATTCACGCTGGCCAGAAACTTTTCCGTTAACAGATATTACGGCGGAAAACGTCGCATCCGAATTAGTTACTGGATGGATCTCTCGTTTTGGAATTCCTCTTCGCATTACTACTGACCGTGGCAGACAATTTGAGTCTACCTTATTTCGTGAAATTTCTAAATTGCTCGGAATCCACCACTTACGTACCACTGCCTACCATCCTCAATCGAACGGACTAATTGAGAGATGGCATCGTTCATTAAAAGCAGCCATCATGTGTTATCAAACAAAAGATTGGGTTAGCATATTACCGTTCGTGCTTCTTGGTTTACGAACGACATACAAACACGATCTGCAGTCAACACCAGCAGAAATGGTATACGGTACTTATATCACCTTACCAGGCCAGTTTTTCACCGAAACTGACCAACAAACTCTTCAAACCGATTTCGTCAAGCTGTTGAAACAACATATGGCATCACTTCGTCCTACACAAACATCAAATCACGCTAAGGAAAAAGTATTTGTTCAATCAACTTTAAAAACATGTACACACGTTTTTATGCGAAACGATACTGTTCGACCTTCACTAACACCACCATTTGAGGGACCGTACAAAGTAATTCAGAGGGCGCACAAATACTTTAAAATTTTAATCAATAACAAAGAAGTGACGGTTACTATTGATCGTCTCAAAGCAGCACATATGTCTTCAGAGGAGAGTAAAATTTCAACAACCACCAACAACTCAACCACTTCTGAGGATCCTTCCACACCGGAAGATGTGCCAGAAGTTACGATCCCAGCATCCACTACTATGACAAGTTCCACTCGATCAGGCAGACGAGTCGTAATTCCAGCACGCTTCAAATGATTATTTCATTCCACCACCTTTCCATTCGAAGGGGAGTTCTGTGGCGTCTAGTACACGCAGCGCACTGGAATCTAGTACAAAAAATTAATTTTACAATATATATGTTGACGGCTATGCTTCACATGGCGTCAGTTAGTAGGAGTAAGATAATGAAAAGAGTTCGAAGTTAGACATCTAAAATAAAGTAAAATTGTTAAGTTTGAATATAAAAAACGCATTTTATTTCGGCCATTCGCATCCATTAAAAATAGTGGCGCAAGATTTCAAGTAATATCCTGAAATTATCGACCCACGACGCGAGTTAAAAATCTCAACATTTAAAAAAAAAAAAAAAAAAAAAACGTGCCCATTGCGGGAAAATTGGGATGCGGCCATTACGAGATACATTTCGTGTACAACAGACACGCAGAATACGACACGTGTCAACATTTCAACGAGAAATAACAAAAATCTGTCGTGCCTGACGCAATTTTTAAACTTTTTCTGGAAAAACTACCAATCGAACTCAAATGTTAGCAGTGGAACACAAATTCTTCCAAATTTCTGCTGATTTTTTTTAGAAAATTACACGAAAAGTGTAATTTAATCCAGGGGCGTATACATATTTTTTAAACAAAACCGATTGTTTATGTAAGTTTTTTTAAGGTTCGACGCTACATTCAACATGGTCGAGCAGGTTCCACCAAAACAAGAAATCACTAGAGTTTCTGTGAAAATACCGCCATTTTGGGCAGAATCACCAGACATTTGGTTCGGCCAAGTAGAAAGCCAATTTTCTAATTCCGGCGTAACTACCGACGAAACAAAGTTCAACACAGTGGTAGCAGCCATGGAAAGTAGTATTTTACGCCAAGTTTCTGATGCAATCCTTCAACCGCCGGAGGCCAATAAATACAACAATTTAAAGGCAAAGATTATCGAGCGATTTTCAGAATCAGAACACAAAAAGTTAAAACGATTATTTAACGAAACGGTATTAGGAGACCGCAGTCCCACACAACTGTTAAATGAAATGAAGAATCTGGGTGGCACTAAAGTTGGAGACGAAATGTTAAAGACGTTATGGCGTAACTGTCTTCCGGTACAAGCTAAAGCCATTCTATCAGCCAGTACAATTACGTCATTGAAAGAATTAGCAACTTTAGCCGATAAAATTGTCGAAGTTTCCGAAATCAACCTGGTTTCGAATTCATCCGAACAGTCAGTGTCTTCTATTCAACAAAATCAAATGTCGCAATTGACCAAACAAGTAGCAGACCTTAACAAACTCGTCAGCAAGTTAACATCGAAACGTCAAAACAGAAGTTTTTCATCTAATCGTAAATCAAATACAACTATGGCTAACGATAAACAAAATATGCTTTGTTGGTATCACTCAGAATTGCAAACAGCCATGCAATTTTCAACAAAAACAACAATCAAAAAAACGAATAGGGAGGCAGAAGGTGTTTCGTCTTTATATTCCTGAGAAGTTCACATCCCAGAAATTCCTAGTCGACACCGGCGCAGATGTTTCCGTCATCCCACCTTCTGCCGATGAAATAAAATTATTCAAACATAAATCCCCAAATGCTGAGTTATTCGCTGCTAACGGAAGCCGAATAAAGACTTACGGTTTTAAACGATTAAAAGTAGATCTTAACCTTCGCCGAAATTTCGAATGGACATTTATTATCGCCGATGTTAAAGTGCCAATTATCGGAGCCGATTTCCTTCGCAAATACGATTTGTTGGTCGACATGAAACATAACAAACTCATAGATAACAAAACGAAATTCACTCTCCATGGACAACGAGCTTCAGTTCAAATCAATGGGCTGAAAACATTTAATTCTTCTGACGAATTCACAGACATTCTTTCACAATTTCCAGAAGTTACTTCACCAAATTTCGAAACATTTTCAACACGGACAACAAAAGTTTTTCATTATATCGAAACCAAGGGAACACCTGTTTTTTCAAGACCTCGTCGATTAACACCTCAGAGGCTTAAAGCGGCTGAGGAAGAATTTCGGCACATGATGGAAATGGGCATTTGTCGCCCTACTAATTCACCATGGGCAAGTCCACTACATATAGTGATGAAAGCTGACGGCACGTTGAGGTGTTGTGGTGATTATCGTGCACTTAACGCGGTAACGAATCCAGATCGGTATACAATACCATTTATCCAAGATTTTTCATATATTCTTTATGGAAAACAAATATTTTCATCAATTGATCTGCAAAAGGCCTACTATCAAATACCAATAGCAAAGGAAGACATTCCTAATACTACTATTACCACACCATTTGGAAACTTTGAATTCCTTGTCATGACGTTTGGGTTACGCAATGCTGCACAATCTTTCCAACGTTTTATGCGTGAAGTATTTGACGGATTGGACTTTGTTTTCATCTGCATAGACGATATTTGCATTGCTTCCAAAAATATCGAAGAACACAAAAGGCATCTAAGAATGGTTTTTGAACGACTTCAAAAATATGGTCTTAAGATCAACGTCAACAAATGCCAATTCGGCAAACCTCAATTGAAATTTCTTGGACATCTTGTATCGCCTGATGGAATTGCACCGCTTCCAGAAAAGATTGAAACAATCCAAAATTTCAAATTACCGAAAGTGGCGAACGAGTTAAAACGATTCTTAGCTATGATCAATTATTATCGTCGGTTCATTCCGCACGCTGTAAATAGCCAGATGATTCTACAAAAATTAGTTCAGTCTGAAATTATTTGGTGCGAAAACACAACTAAAGCATTCGAGGCATGCAAAAATGATTTGTCAAAGGCATCACTATTAGCTCATCCAGCGGCAGACGCACTATTATCACTCAGTGTCGATGCGTCTGAAAATGCAGTTGGCGCTGTTTTGCACCAACTCATCAACAATATTCCTCAACCACTTGGATTTTTTTCTAAAAAACTAACTACCGCAGAAAGTAAATACAGCACGTACGATCGGGAGTTATTAGCAATGTACCAAGGGATTAAGCACTTCAGACACATGTTGGAGGGTCGAAATTTTCATATCAACACAGACCACAAACCACTTACGTTTGCTTTCCAAGAAAAAGCTAATAAAGCTTCACCCAGACAACTTCGACATCTCGATTTAATTAGCCAGTTTACAACCGACATTCGCTATTTACCTGGTGAAAACAATACCGTTGCAGATTTTCTATCCAGAATTGACAGCATTAATAGTAAAATAACTATTGACTATTTTGCAATCGCAGCCGAGCAACGGAAGGATGATGAATTAAGAAAATTACTCGACAATCAAACGAAACATTCGCTGAAATTGCAACCTATTACATTTCCTGATTCAACCGTTGAAGTTTATTGTGATACTTCAAACAGCATCATCAGGCCATACATTCCAAGGAAATTTCGGGCAGACATTATCATGAAATTTCATCAGTTATCTCATCCAGGCGTAAAATCATCAACGAAATTAATTACACAGAAATTCGTTTGGCCGGGTATGAACAAAGAATGTGCCAAAATTGTTCGCCGTTGCGTACCATGTCAACGAGCCAAGGTACACAAACATAACCGAACACCTGTTCTAACGTACATTTTACCAAACAATCGATTTGAACATATCAATTTGGATATAGTTGGTCCGTTACCAGTTTCACACGGTTACCGATATGTTCTAACATGCATCGATCGTTATTCACGCTGGCCAGAAACTTTTCCGTTAACAGATATTACGGCGGAAAACGTCGCATCCGAATTAGTTACTGGATGGATCTCTCGTTTTGGAATTCCTCTTCGCATTACTACTGACCGTGGCAGACAATTTGAGTCTACCTTATTTCGTGAAATTTCTAAATTGCTCGGAATCCACCACTTACGTACCACTGCCTACCATCCTCAATCGAACGGACTAATTGAGAGATGGCATCGTTCATTAAAAGCAGCCATCATGTGTTATCAAACAAAAGATTGGGTTAGCATATTACCATTCGTGCTTCTTGGTTTACGAACGACATACAAACACGATCTGCAGTCAACACCAGCAGAAATGGTATACGGTACTTATATCACCTTACCAGGCCAGTTTTTCACCGAAACTGACCAACAAACTCTTCAAACCGATTTCGTCAAGCTGTTGAAACAACATATGGCATCACTTCGTCCTACACAAACATCAAATCACGCTAAGGAAAAAGTATTTGTTCAATCAACTTTAAAAACATGTACACACGTTTTTATGCGAAACGATACTGTTCGACCTTCACTAACACCACCATTTGAGGGACCGTACAAAGTAATTCAGAGGGCGCACAAATACTTTAAAATTTTAATCATTGCGGGAAAATTGGGATGCGGCCATTACGAGATACATTTCGTGTACAACAGACACACAGAATACGACACGTGTCAACATTTCAACGAGAAATAACAAAAATCTGTCGTGCCTGACGCAATTTTTAAACTTTTTCTGGAAAAACTACCAATCGAACTCAAATGTTAGCAGTGGAACACAAATTCTTCCAAATTTCTGCTGATTTTTTTTAGAAAATTACACGAAAAGTGTAATTTAATCCAGGGGCGTATACATATTTTTTAAACAAAACCGATTGTTTATGTAAGTTTTTTTAAGGTTCGACGCTACATTCAACATAGTCGAGCAGGTTCCACCAAAACAAGAAATCACTAGAGTTTCTGTGAAAATACCGCCATTTTGGGCAGAATCACCAGACATTTGGTTCGGCCAAGTAGAAAGCCAATTTTCTAATTCCGGCGTAACTACCGACGAAACAAAGTTCAACACAGTGGTAGCAGCCATGGAAAGTAGTATTTTACGCCAAGTTTCTGATGCAATCCTTCAACCGCCGGACGCCAATAAATACAACAATTTAAAGGCAAAGATTTTCGAGCGATTTTCAGAATCAGAACACAAAAAGTTAAAACGATTATTTAACGAAACGGTATTAGGAGACCGCAGTCCCACACAACTGTTAAATGAAATGAAGAATCTGGGTGGCACTAAAGTTGGAGACGAAATGTTAAAGACGTTATGGCGTAACTGTCTTCCGGTACAAGCTAAAACCATTCTATCAGCCAGTACAATTACGTCATTGAAAGAATTAGCAACTTTAGCCGATAAAATTGTCGAAGTTTCCGAAATCAACCTGGTTTCGAATTCATCCGAACAGTCAGTGTCTTCTATTCAACAAAATCAAATGTCGCAATTGACCAAACAAGTAGCAGACCTTAACAAACTCGTCAGCAAGTTAACATCGAAACGTCAAAACAGAAGTTTTTCATCTAATCGTAAATCAAATACAACTATGGCTAACGATAAACAAAATATGCTTTGTTGGTATCATTAAGAATTGCAAACAGCCATGCAATTTTCAACAAAAACAACAATCAAAAAAACGAATAGGGAGGCAGAAGGTGTTTCGTCTTTATATTCCTGAGAAGTTCACATCCCAGAAATTCCTAGTCGACACCGGCGCAGATGTTTCCGTCATCCCACCTTCTGCCGATGAAATAAAATTATTCAAACATAAATCCCCAAATGCTGAGTTATTCGCTGCTAACGGAAGCCGAATAAAGACTTACGGTTTTAAACGATTAAAAGTAGATCTTAACCTTCGCCGAAATTTCGAATGGACATTTATTATCGCCGATGTTAAAGTGCCAATTATCGGAGCCGATTTCCTTCGCAAATACGATTTGTTGGTCGACATGAAACATAACAAACTCATAGATAACAAAACGAAATTCACTCTCCATGGACAACGAGCTTCAGTTCAAATCAATGGGCTGAAAACATTTAATTCTTCTGACGAATTCACAGACATTCTTTCACAATTTCCAGAAGTTACTTCACCAAATTTCGAAACATTTTCAACACGGACAACAAAAGTTTTTCATTATATCGAAACCTGTTTTTTCAAGACCTCGTCGATTAACACCTGAGGCTTAAAGCGACTCAGGAAGAATTTCGGCACATGATGGAAATGGGCATTTGTCGCCCTACTAATTCACCATGGGCAAGTCCACTACATATAGTGATGAAAGCTGACGGCACGTTGAGGTGTTGTGGTGATTATCGTGCACTTAACGCGGTAACGAATCCAGATCGGTATACAATACCATTTATCCAAGATTTTTCATATATTCTTTATGGAAAACAAATATTTTCATCAATTGATCTGCAAAAGGCCTACTATCAAATACCAATAGCAAAGGAAGACATTCCTAATACTACTATTACCACACCATTTGGAAACTTTGAATTCCTTGTCATGACGTTTGGGTTACGCAATGCTGCACAATCTTTCCAACATTTTATGCGTGAAGTATTTGACGGATTGGACTTTGTTTTCGTCTGCATAGACGATATTTGCATTGCTTCCAAAAATATCGAAGAACACAAAAGGCATCTAAGAATGGTTTTTGAACGACTTCAAAAATATGGTCTTAAGATCAACGTCAACAAATGCCAATTCGGCAAACCTCAATTGAAATTTCTTGGACATCTTGTATCGCCTGATGGAATTGCACCGCTTCCAGAAAAGATTGAAACAATCCAAAATTTCAAATTACCGAAAGTGGCGAACGAGTTAAAACGATTCTTAGCTATGATCAATTATTATCGTCGGTTCATTCCGCACGCTGTAAATAACCAGATGATTCTACAAAAATTAGTTCAGTCTGAAATTATTTGGTGCGAAAACACAACTAAAGCATTCGAGGCATGCAAAAATGATTTGTCAAAGGCATCACTATTAGCTCATCCAGCGGCAGACGCACTATTATCACTCAGTGTCGATGCGTCTGAAAATGCAGTTGGCGCTGTTTTGCACCAACTCATCAACAATATTCCTCAACCACTTGGATTTTTTTCTAAAAAACTAACTACCGCAGAAAGTAAATACAGCACGTACGATCGGGAGTTATTAGCAATGTACCAAGGGATTAAGCACTTCAGACACATGTTGGAGGGTCGAAATTTTCATATCAACACAGACCACAAACCACTTACGTTTGCTTTCCAAGAAAAAGCTAATAAAGCTTCACCCAGACAACTTCGACATCTCGATTTAATTAGCCAGTTTACAACCGACATTCGCTATTTACCTGGTGAAAACAATACCGTTGCAGATTTTCTATCCAGAATTGACAGCATTAATAGTAAAATAACTATTGACTATTTTGCAATCGCAGCCGAGCAACGGAAGGATGATGAATTAAGAAAATTACTCGACAATCAAACGAAACATTCGCTGAAATTGCAACCTATTACATTTCCTGATTCAACCGTTGAAGTTTATTGTGATACTTCAAACAGCATCATCAGGCCATACATTCCAAGGAAATTTCGGGCAGACATTATCATGAAATTTCATCAGTTATCTCATCCAGGCGTAAAATCATCAACGAAATTAATTACACAGAAATTCGTTTGGCCGGGTATGAACAAAGAATGTGCCAAAATTGTTCGCCGTTGCGTACCATGTCAACGAGCCAAGGTTCACAAACATAACCGAACACCTGTTCTAACGTACATTTTACCAAACAATCGATTTGAACATATCAATTTGGATATAGTTGGTCCGTTACCAGTTTCACACGGTTACCGATATGTTCTAACATGCATCGATCGTTATTCACGCTGGCCAGAAACTTTTCCGTTAACAGATATTACGGCGGAAAACGTCGCATCCGAATTAGTTACTGGATGGATCTCTCGTTTTGGAATTCCTCTTCGCATTACTACTGACCGTGGCAGACAATTTGAGTCTACCTTATTTCGTGAAATTTCTAAATTGCTCGGAATCCACCACTTACGTACCACTGCCTACCATCCTCAATCGAACGGACTAATTGAGAGATGGCATCGTTCATTAAAAGCAGCCATCATGTGTTATCAAACAAAAGATTGGGTTAGCATATTACCATTCGTGCTTCTTGGTTTACGAACGACATACAAACACGATCTGCAGTCAACACCAGCAGAAATGGTATACGGTACTTATATCACCTTACCAGGCCAGTTTTTCACCGAAACTGACCAACAAACTCTTCAAACCGATTTCGTCAAGCTGTTGAAACAACATATGGCATCACTTCGTCCTACACAAACATCAAATCACGCTAAGGAAAAAGTATTTGTTCAATCAACTTTAAAAACATGTACACACGTTTTTATGCGAAACGATACTGTTCGACCTTCACTAACACCACCATTTGAGGGACCGTACAAAGTAATTCAGAGGGCGCACAAATACTTTAAAATTTTAATCATTGCGGGAAAATTGGGATGCGGCCATTACGAGATACATTTCGTGTACAACAGACACACAGAATACGACACGTGTCAACATTTCAACGAGAAATAACAAAAATCTGTCGTGCCTGACGCAATTTTTAAACTTTTTCTGGAAAAACTACCAATCGAACTCAAATGTTAGCAGTGGAACACAAATTCTTCCAAATTTCTGCTGATTTTTTTTAGAAAATTACACGAAAAGTGTAATTTAATCCAGGGGCGTATACATATTTTTTAAACAAAACCGATTGTTTATGTAAGTTTTTTTAAGGTTCGACGCTACATTCAACATGGTCGAGCAGGTTCCACCAAAACAAGAAATCACTAGAGTTTCTGTGAAAATACCGCCATTTTGGGCAGAATCACCAGACATTTGGTTCGGCCAAGTAGAAAGCCAATTTTCTAATTCCGGCGTAACTACCGACGAAACAAAGTTCAACACAGTGGTAGCAGCCATGGAAAGTAGTATTTTACGCCAAGTTTCTGATGCAATCCTTCAACCGCCGGACGCCAATAAATACAACAATTTAAAGGCAAAGATTATCGAGCGATTTTCAGAATCAGAACACAAAAAGTTAAAACGATTATTTAACGAAACGGTATTAGGAGACCGCAGTCCCACACAACTGTTAAATGAAATGAAGAATCTGGGTGGCACTAAAGTTGGAGACGAAATGTTAAAGACGTTATGGCGTAACTGTCTTCCGGTACAAGCTAAAACCATTCTATCAGCCAGTACAATTACGTCATTGAAAGAATTAGCAACTTTAGCCGATAAAATTGTCGAAGTTTCCGAAATCAACCTGGTTTCGAATTCATCCGAACAGTCAGTGTCTTCTATTCAACAAAATCAAATGTCGCAATTGACCAAACAAGTAGCAGACCTTAACAAACTCGTCAGCAAGTTAACATCGAAACGTCAAAACAGAAGTTTTTCATCTAATCGTAAATCAAATACAACTATGGCTAACGATAAACAAAATATGCTTTGTTGGTATCATTAAGAATTGCAAACAGCCATGCAATTTTCAACAAAAACAACAATCAAAAAAACGAATAGGGAGGCAGAAGGTGTTTCGTCTTTATATTCCTGAGAAGTTCACATCCCAGAAATTCCTAGTCGACACCGGCGCAGATGTTTCCGTCATCCCACCTTCTGCCGATGAAATAAAATTATTCAAACATAAATCCCCAAATGCTGAGTTATTCGCTGCTAACGGAAGCCGAATAAAGACTTACGGTTTTAAACGATTAAAAGTAGATCTTAACCTTCGCCGAAATTTCGAATGGACATTTATTATCGCCGATGTTAAAGTGCCAATTATCGGAGCCGATTTCCTTCGCAAATACGATTTGTTGGTCGACATGAAACATAACAAACTCATAGATAACAAAACGAAATTCACTCTCCATGGACAACGAGCTTCAGTTCAAATCAATGGGCTGAAAACATTTAATTCTTCTGACGAATTCACAGACATTCTTTCACAATTTCCAGAAGTTACTTCACCAAATTTCGAAACATTTTCAACACAGACAACAAAAGTTTTTCATTATATCGAAACCTGTTTTTTCAAGACCTCGTCGATTAACACCTGAGGCTTAAAGCGACTCAGGAAGAATTTCGGCACATGATGGAAATGGGCATTTGTCGCCCTACTAATTCACCATGGGCAAGTCCACTACATATAGTGATGAAAGCTGACGGCACGTTGAGGTGTTGTGGTGATTATCGTGCACTTAACGCGGTAACGAATCCAGATCGGTATACAATACCATTTATCCAAGATTTTTCATATATTCTTTATGGAAAACAAATATTTTCATCAATTGATCTGCAAAAGGCCTACTATCAAATACCAATAGCAAAGGAAGACATTCCTAATACTACTATTACCACACCATTTGGAAACTTTGAATTCCTTGTCATGACGTTTGGGTTACGCAATGCTGCACAATCTTTCCAACGTTTTATGCGTGAAGTATTTGACGGATTGGACTTTGTTTTCATCTGCATAGACGATATTTGCATTGCTTCCAAAAATATCGAAGAACACAAAAGGCATCTAAGAATGGTTTTTGAACGACTTCAAAAATATGGTCTTAAGATCAACGTCAACAAATGCCAATTCGGCAAACCTCAATTGAAATTTCTTGGACATCTTGTATCGCCTGATGGAATTGCACCGCTTCCAGAAAAGATTGAAACAATCCAAAATTTCAAATTACCGAAAGTGGCGAACGAGTTAAAACGATTCTTAGCTATGATCAATTATTATCGTCGGTTCATTCCGCACGCTGTAAATAACCAGATGATTCTACAGAAATTAGTTCAGTCTGAAATTATTTGGTGCGAAAACACAACTAAAGCATTCGAGGCATGCAAAAATGATTTGTCAAAGGCATCACTATTAGCTCATCCAGCGGCAGACGCACTATTATCACTCAGTGTCGATGCGTCTGAAAATGCAGTTGGCGCTGTTTTGCACCAACTCATCAACAATATTCCTCAACCACTTGGATTTTTTTCTAAAAAACTAACTACCGCAGAAAGTAAATACAGCACGTACGATCGGGAGTTATTAGCAATGTACCAAGGGGTTAAGCACTTCAGACACATGTTGGAGGGTCGAAATTTTCATATCAACACAGACCACAAACCACTTACGTTTGCTTTCCAACAAAAAGCTAATAAAGCTTCACCCAGACAACTTCGACATCTCGATTTAATTAGCCAGTTTACAACCGACATTCGCTATTTACCTGGTGAAAACAATACCGTTGCAGGTTTTCTATCCAGAATTGACAGCATTAATAGTAAAATAACTATTGACTATTTTGCAATCGCAGCCGAGCAACAGAAGGATGATGAATTAAGAAAATTACTCGACAATCAAACGAAACATTCGCTGAAATTGCAACCTATTACATTTCCTGATTCAACCGTTGAAGTTCATTGTGATACTTCAAACAGCATCATCAGGCCACACATTCCAAGGAAATTTCGGGCAGACATTATCATGAAATTTCATCAGTTATCTCATCCAGGCGTAAAATCATCAACGAAATTAATTACACAGAAATTCGTTTGGCCGGGTATGAACAAAGAATGTGCCAAAATTGTTCGCCGTTGCGTACCATGTCAACGAGCCAAGGTACACAAACATAACCGAACACCTGTTCTAACGTACATTTTACCAAACAATCGATTTGAACATATCAATTTGGATATAGTTGGTCCGTTACCAGTTTCACACGGTTACCGATATGTTCTAACATGCATCCATCGTTATTCACGCTGGCCAGAAGCTTTTCCGTTAACAGATATTACGGCGGAAAACGTCGCATCCGAATTAGTTACTGGATGGATCTCTCGTTTTGGAATTCCTCTTCGCATTACTACTGACCGTGGCAGACAATTTGAGTCTACCTTATTTCGTGAAATTTCTAAATTGCTCGGAATCCACCACTTACGTACCACTGCCTACCATCCTCAATCGAACGGACTAATTGAGAGATGGCATCGTTCATTAAAAGCAGCCATCATGTGTTATCAAACAAAAGATTGGGTTAGCATATTACCATTCGTGCTTCTTGGTTTACGAACGACATACAAACACGATCTGCAGTCAACACCAGCAGAAATGGTATACGGTACTTATATCACCTTACCAGGCCAGTTTTTCACCGAAACTGACCAACAAACTCTTCAAACCGATTTCGTCAAGCTGTTGAAACAACATATGGCATCACTTCGTCCTACACAAACATCAAATCACGCTAAGGAAAAAGTATTTGTTCAATCAACTTTAAAAACATGTACACACGTTTTTATGCGAAACGATACTGTTCGACCTTCACTAACACCACCATTTGAGGGACCGTACAAAGTAATTCAGAGGGCGCACAAATGCTTTAAAATTTTAATCAATAACAAAGAAGTGACGGTTACTATTGATCGTCTCAAAGCAGCACATATCTCTTCAGAGGAGACTAAAATTTCAACAACCACCAACAACTCAACCACTTCTGAGGATCCTTCCACACCGGAAGATGTGCCAGAAGTTACGATCCCAGCATCCACTACTATGACAAGTTCCACTCGATCAGGCAGACGAGTCGTAATTCCAGCACGCTTCAAATGATTATTTCATTCCACCACCTTTCCATTCGAAGGGGAGTTCTGTGGCGTCTAGTACACGCAGCGCACTGGAATCTAGTACAAAAAATTAATTTTACAATATATATGTTGACGGCTATGCTTCACATGGCGTCAGTTAGTAGGAGTAAGATAATGAAAAGAGTTCGAAGTTAGACATCTAAAATAAAGTAAAATTGTTAAGTTTGAATATAAAAAACGCATTTTATTTCGGCCATTCGCATCCATTAAAAATAGTGGCGCAAGATTTCAAGTAATATCCTGAAATTATCGACCCACGACGCGAGTTAAAAATCGCAACATTTAAAAAAAAAAAAAAAAAAAAAAACGTGCCCATTGCGGGAAAATTGGGATGCGGCCATTACGAGATACATTTCGTGTACAACATACACGCAGAATACGACACGTGTCAACATTTCAACGAGAAATAACAAAAATCTGTCGTGCCTGACGCAATTTTTAAACTTTTTCTGGAAAAACTACCAATCGAACTCAAATGTTAGCAGTGGAACACAAATTCTTCCAAATTTCTGCTGATTTTTTTTAGAAAATTACACGAAAAGTGTAATTTAATCCAGGGGCGTATACATATTTTTTAAACAAAACCGATTGTTTATGTAAGTTTTTTTAAGGTTCGACCGCTACATTCAACATGGTCGAGCAGGTTCCACCAAAACAAGAAATCACTAGAGTTTCTGTGAAAATACCGCCATTTTGGTCAGAATCACCAGACATTTGGTTCGGCCAAGTAGAAAGCCAATTTTCTAATTCCGGCGTAACTACCGACGAATGTTTCCGTCATCCCACCTTCTGCCGATGAAATAAAATTATTCAAACATAAATCCCCAAATGCTGAGTTATTCGCTGCTAACGGAAGCCGAATAAAGACTTACGGTTTTAAACGATTAAAAGTAGATCTTAACCTTCGCCGAAATTTCGAATGGACATTTATTATCGCCGATGTTAAAGTGCCAATTATCGGAGCCGATTTCCTTCGCAAATACGATTTGTTGGTCGACATGAAACATAACAAACTCATAGATAACAAAACGAAATTCACTCTCCATGGACAACGAGCTTCAGTTCAAATCAATGGGCTGAAAACATTTAATTCTTCTGACGAATTCACAGACATTCTTTCACAATTTCCAGAAGTTACTTCACCAAATTTCGAAACATTTTCAACACGGACAACAAAAGTTTTTCATTATATCGAAACCTGTTTTTTCAAGACCTCGTCGATTAACACCTGAGGCTTAAAGCGACTCAGGAAGAATTTCGGCACATGATGGAAATGGGCATTTGTCGCCCTACTAATTCACCATGGGCAAGTCCACTACATATAGTGATGAAAGCTGACGGCATGTTGAGGTGTTGTGGTGATTATCGTGCACTTAACGCGGTAACGAATCCAGATCGGTATACAATACCATTTATCCAAGATTTTTCATATATTCTTTATGGAAAACAAATATTTTCATCAATTGATCTGCAAAAGGCCTACTATCAAATACCAATAGCAAAGGAAGACATTCCTAATACTACTATTACCACACCATTTGGAAACTTTGAATTCCTTGTCATGACGTTTGGGTTACGCAATGCTGCACAATCTTTCCAACGTTTTATGCGTGAAGTATTTGACGGATTGGACTTTGTTTTCATCTGCATAGACGATATTTGCATTGCTTCCAAAAATATCGAAGAACACAAAAGGCATCTAAGAATGGTTTTTGAACGACTTCAAAAATATGGTCTTAAGATCAACGTCAACAAATGCCAATTCGGCAAACCTCAATTGAAATTTCTTGGACATCTTGTATCGCCTGATGGAATTGCACCGCTTCCAGAAAAGATTGAAACAATCCAAAATTTCAAATTACCGAAAGTGGCGAACGAGTTAAAACGATTCTTAGCTATGATCAATTATTATCGTCGGTTCATTCCGCACGCTGTAAATAACCAGATGATTCTACAGAAATTAGTTCAGTCTGAAATTATTTGGTGCGAAAACACAACTAAAGCATTCGAGGCATGCAAAAATGATTTGTCAAAGGCATCACTATTAGCTCATCCAGCGGCAGACGCACTATTATCACTCAGTGTCGATGCGTCTGAAAATGCAGTTGGCGCTGTTTTGCACCAACTCATCAACAATATTCCTCAACCACTTGGATTTTTTTCTAAAAAACTAACTACCGCAGAAAGTAAATACAGCACGTACGATCGGGAGTTATTAGCAATGTACCAAGGGGTTAAGCACTTCAGACACATGTTGGAGGGTCGAAATTTTCATATCAACACAGACCACAAACCACTTACGTTTGCTTTCCAACAAAAAGCTAATAAAGCTTCACCCAGACAACTTCGACATCTCGATTTAATTAGCCAGTTTACAACCGACATTCGCTATTTACCTGGTGAAAACAATACCGTTGCAGGTTTTCTATCCAGAATTGACAGCATTAATAGTAAAATAACTATTGACTATTTTGCAATCGCAGCCGAGCAACAGAAGGATGATGAATTAAGAAAATTACTCGACAATCAAACGAAACATTCGCTGAAATTGCAACCTATTACATTTCCTGATTCAACCGTTGAAGTTCATTGTGATACTTCAAACAGCATCATCAGGCCACACATTCCAAGGAAATTTCGGGCAGACATTATCATGAAATTTCATCAGTTATCTCATCCAGGCGTAAAATCATCAACGAAATTAATTACACAGAAATTCGTTTGGGTATGAACAAAGAATGTGCCAAAATTGTTCGCCGTTGCGTACCATGTCAACGAGCCAAGGTACACAAACATAACCGAACACCTGTTCTAACGTACATTTTACCAAACAATCGATTTGAACATATCAATTTGGATATAGTTGGTCCGTTACCAGTTTCACACGGTTACCGATATGTTCTAACATGCATCGATCGTTATTCACGCTGGCCAGAAGCTTTTCCGTTAACAGATATTACGGCGGAAAACGTCGCATCCGAATTAGTTACTGGATGGATCTCTCGTTTTGGAATTCCTCTTCGCATTACTACTGACCGTGGCAGACAATTTGAGTCTACCTTATTTCGTGAAATTTCTAAATTGCTCGGAATCCACCACTTACGTACCACTGCCTACCATCCTCAATCGAACGGACTAATTGAGAGATGGCATCGTTCATTAAAAGCAGCCATCATGTGTTATCAAACAAAAGATTGGGTTAGCATATTACCATTCGTGCTTCTTGGTTTACGAACGACATACAAACACGATCTGCAGTCAACACCAGCAGAAATGGTATACGGTACTTATATCACCTTACCAGGCCAGTTTTTCACCGAAACTGACCAACAAACTCTTCAAACCGATTTCGTCAAGCTGTTGAAACAACATATGGCATCACTTCGTCCTACACAAACATCAAATCACGCTAAGGAAAAAGTATTTGTTCAATCAACTTTAAAAACATGTACACACGTTTTTATGCGAAACGATACTGTTCGACCTTCACTAACACCACCATTTGAGGGACCGTACAAAGTAATTCAGAGGGCGGACAAATACTTTAAAATTTTAATCAATAACAAAGAAGTGACGGTTACTATTGATCGTCTCAAAGCAGCACATATGTCTTCAGAGGAGACTGAAATTTCAACAACCACCAACAACTCAACCACTTCTGAGGATCCTTCCACACCGGAAGATGTGCCAGAAGTTACGATCCCAGCATCCACTACTATGACAAGTTCCACTCGATCAGGCAGACGAGTCGTAATTCTAGCACGCTTCAAATGATTATTTCATTCCACCACCTTTCCATTCGAAGGGGAGTTCTGTGGCGTCTAGTACACGCAGCGCACTGGAATCTAGTACAAGAAATTAATTTTACAATATATATGTTGACGGCTATGCTTCACATGGCGTCAGTTAGTAGGAGTAAGATAATGAAAAGAGTTCGAAGTTAGACATCTAAAATAAAGTAAAATTGTTAAGTTTGAATATAAAAAACGCATTTTATTTCGGCCATTCGCATCCATTAAATATAGTGGCGCAAGATTTCAAGTAATATCCTGAAATTATCGAACACGCCAAACATTTTTTTTGGATTAGATAATAGAAAGAAAAAAAAACAAAAAAGAAAGCTTTTAACGTTTTCTTTATAAAAAAAAAAAACACTAAAATTTGTTTTCAAGAACGAAATACAGCACATAATGTTCTTTTTTTTTTAAATCTGTGAAGATCAGAAAAAGAAAAGTCAAAAACGAACAGAAACCAAATACGAATAAAGAAAGAAAACAATTTAAAATTAGAAATGCTCAATATTTCAATATTTTGTACCCAGTTTGTATGCATATGCAATTTATTATAATCTGTAAAGGTTTCTTTGTATAAAATAAATAATAATAAATACCACTGGAAGAAAATGAAATAACATGTCGATTCTTTTTTTTTTGAACATAATTTCTATTTCAGAGCGTGTGGATGAGATATAGTGTTGAACATATCGAAAGTTAAATAAAAGGGAAACCCCTGAGAGAGGGAGAGAGGGATAGAATTGGTGGACTTCGCGATGAGGCATAAATCAAATAAGGGTCCATAACCAATTACAGGGGCGGTTATGGACATAGAGGACCAGCATTCTGCTGTTGGTCCAATAGGGTGGGACGTGCCCCATAAAAGTCCGGTTGTCAATAACACCTCTGCCAATCTGCCCCGACATGCCTCGCAAGGCTTTCGCGCTAAGTTCGGTCAGTTTCGGTGAACAAAATCTAACGAACTTTCCACTTATTCGGGTTTTTTCTCGCGATACCGAATTTCCTTGCTTGATAGCTTATGCTATCCTTGTAAAGTCTTAACGAGATTAAAAACTTTTGCACGCATATAATAATTATATGTTAACGCGATGATATATGGTGGTGAGCAACGACCGACCCCTTCGGCGTGCTAGTTAGTGCAACCCAGCTAGGCGTGCAGCCTTCAGTTGCTTACATTTGCTGCACCATCTCATATCTTCTCCTCGCAAGGAAGAAGATATGCTGAAAAGACCATCTGGGGATTTGCTTTCTTCGTAAAAACCCTTTTTGCAGTCCGACTTTTGGCTCACACTGTAATTATATGTGAAACCCCACAGTTCCATATATGGCGCCCGGTTCGTTGGTTCTGCCAGCGGATTGTAATTTTGTTTGCTATTTGTATTTTCAACTTCGGTTGAAATTACAAATGGAGCTCAAACAAAATTGTTTGACACATTTGCAGACGAGTTGATGTTTGAAAATGGTGTTTTGTTGTTACTTGATAGTAAACAAACATTTTTTCAGAAAAGCAATTTTTTTTAAAAAAATGAAAAATTTTGGCGTAAATTTTTTTGAAACTTTCGAAACACCCTGTCTTCACTTTAAAAGTTTTCGCCTTGTTTTTTTCCTGTTGTCAAAAATTTTCTGACGGTGTGTTCACATCATCATTTCTTCGAGAATTTAGGGATGCTTCAGGCGACTAACATGGGAAGTCTAATGAAGTTTTGTAGGAAAATTAAATGCTTTGAAGAGGAATAGGTTTTCTAACAGGGTAACTCCTGGTCTCGTAGGGATCACAATGGGCCCATTAAGGTGCCTGGTGTTGTACGTAGTACCCCTACTCTACCTACCTACCTACCTTCACATCATCAAAATTTCTGAACGAAGTTTTGATGTGAACATAATTTCGGATGTTCGTTAGTTTTTTTTTGGTTTCGGAATCGGACTGACTTTTCGCGATAGCGATTATGTAGAGTGCGGCTGTCGTCATTTATTTACGGTTGCGTATTAGCAGTAACTTCGGTTTTTTTTGTATTGAATATGCCGCTTGCCGCAAAATCGTTTGAAATGTGGATTTCGTGCTACATGAATATGGTAGTCGTTGAAACGCTTCACGTTTCAATGCAGCTGGACTCCGGGGAAATGCTATGGTTGGGGATGTATGAGCTTTAGTGCGCCTTTTCGCACATCTTCGTGTTTAATTAAACCAATAGATAATGCGGTGAGGACACGAGGGTCATGCAACCACATCAAACATAGTGGTCCGGAATTGTGCTGATCGTTTGGATCGGATCACAAGCTTCGGCCTTTGTTGCTATTGCAGGTGTCCGATCACTCGACTCGGTACAGTTCGCGAGCCACACATTAACACCCAATTTTCGTTCCGTGAAGGTATGTCGGGTATGTTTTCTTCGTGTCGTCCAATTATTTTGTCTCTCTCTCTCGCTCTTACGTGTTATATACGTTTGATTTTCGAATATTTCCATCTGGGAAATAATATAATAATTTTATTTTCGCATTTTTTTTGGGGAAATTAAATTAAATTTGATTTTGAGAAATAGTTTTGGAAATTCCTTTTGGAATTTGTTTGGGAAATTTTATTTCGGAAATTTCCTCGGATGCTTTCATAAGGAAATTTATTTTCTTTTGAGGAAATTTTTTTTGAGGGGGAAATTTTTTCGGAAGGGAATTTCTGTTTTCTTTCTTTTTGATTTAGTTTGGTTATTTTAGTTTCTTTATTGATTTTAGTTTATTAAGTTTGGTTTAGTCAAGTTTAGCTTAGTTTTTATTTTTTTTTTCGTTTTATTAAAGTTTGGTTTTGTTAAGTTTGGTTTAGTTTTATTAAGATTACTTTAATTCAGTTTTTTTTTTCATTTTGATTTAGTTTTGATTAGTTTTTTTGATTTTTTTTATTATTATTTCGGTTTCTTGGATTTGGGTTTAGTTTTGTTATTTTTGGGTTATATTAATTTTTTTGGAATTTATTATTCTTATATTTTTTTTGAAATTATATTTTGAATATATTTTTTGATTTTATTACCTTCATTTTTAAATAATTTTGGTAGGGGAGTTTTTTTATTTTTATATTTCTTACATATTATCAACATTTTTTTATTATATTTTGTTTATTATTATCAATTTTTTTTTTTTTCATTATTTTGTCCCTGAAAATTTAAAAACATATTGAGAAGCAAAATTCCTCAAATACCAGATTTGACCATATTGCACTGAGTTCGGACTGTACCTAAGGCACGTTTACTTCATATCAATTGTTAGTTTGATCGTGAAACTTTAAATTTGAGTCGTTCTGATAGTTTTATCTGATTTTGTTTGTTTTGGTAAATTCGAGCGGTGACATTTGGACATTTGGACATTTGATTTTGGTTCTGCGTATAAACGATCTTCTGGTTATACCTAAAGTAATTTGATGCGTTTTTTCTTGGATTTTTTTTGGTGTGATTTCAAAATGGCGAATACAGATACAGGTGCCACCCCAAAAACCAACGTAACGAATGATTCAATCGTAGATTCCGAACCGAACCCAAATGCTCGAGGTGCTGCGGCGAGTATATTGACAGGTCAAGATGAATCTCGCGTAACGCGTAGCCAATCACAGCTTTCGTTGGATCTTCCACAAGCTTCAAATTTCGTGGCTTCGGCTACAATGACAACTCGCAGTCGTAGTGGTAGAGGAAGAGGTGCGCCAAACACAACTATAACACGATGGAGTTCTAATGATGGCGCTTCTTTCCTCTCTCCGTCAGATCCAAGTGCTTGAACGGAAAACATAGGCACTATGATCGAGGCAGCTCTGAGTAGTCAGATGGCAAAGATTCAAAACAATTTGCTCAATCAAATAAAACGCATGACCTTAAATGCACCACCGCAAGCACCAGATGCAGTGGCTCCACCAAAACCCTTTAACCAGTCTGCTAACTTAAATTATTTGAACAAAAAATATAGTTTGAACGTTCCTCGCAGACTAAGTCAACCAACAACAAACCATAACGTTCATCAACCACCACCACCTCTATTTGGTGCTAACAATCAGAACACACCTTACAACGCTATTTCAGCGTCAAATAATCACCAGGTTGACCCCAATCATGATCCGAATCCGAACATGCATTTTAATCCAAATAACAACCAAAGGCGTAGCCCAAGTAGGAATTCAAATCTTAACCCAGGCACAAATCGTAATGGTCAGGAAGTTCGACACGCTATTCTCCGACATGATACGCGAATCGACAAATGGGGTTTTAGGTTCAGTAGAAAGGCTCAAGATATGTCGGGTTGAAGAATTCATATTCCGCATAGAAACCATGCAATCGCGTGGGGATAATTCGTGGCACGCCATTTGTACCCAATTTCATACCCTGCTCTCCGATAAGGCTGAGCAGTGGTATTGGCGGCTACTGAAAATAGAACCACATAGATTGGTATGGCCTAAAATCGGCACTTCAACATCAATTTAAGAGCCTTGACACTGACCACGAGATTATGGGTCGGATGTTACAAAGAAAGCAAGCAAATAGCGAATCATTTGATGACTTTTAAGATTCAGTTTTGTCACTATACCATCGGTTACGAATTCCTACGACGGAAATAGAATTGGCCGACATTATGGGAAGTATCGTTAAAGATAAGATCGCAAAGCTTATTTTCGGAATGCCTGCAATGAGTCTCAGTCGCTTTCAGGAAGTATGCCGCAAAGCGGAACGCCATCTTTCTGAAAGAGAACCAAGACGAACTTGGCAAAACCCAACACGGCCCATCCATGAATTGGATGATTTTAATGAACGGAAGTTCTCATATGGACCAAATTCGGTGGATAATAGAATTGATTCGAATAATGATAGCGTTAGACCCACCAACGAAATGTTTGACACCACTGATTATCGCCAGAATAGGGACAGTCACGAATTCAGTGTAAACAACTCACCTTCTAGATCAAGCTTTAGACCTGACTCTCTTTTCGGACAAGAAAATAATTCTCATCTCCCATATCAAGACTTTAAAAATGATTTTGACCAAAATAGTTATTCGTATAGCCACCAACAATATACCAGAGGCGGCCCACCTTTTCCTTGCGAACCGATATCACATCAGTACAACATAAACTCATCTCTTTTCGGTAATAGTTTACCTTAGCAACCTACCGAAATAGATCACGATAGTAGTATTCGAGGATATGCGAGTGAAAATATGCGGGTAAACGTAATCCCAATTCATTGGTAGATCACGGTTCAAGTGTTGGAACTGTGACAATGTTGGTCATGGTTTTTTCGAGTGCACAATACCTGAACGGTCCTTCTTTTGTTATCGTTGTGGCAGAAAAGATGTGTCGTTACCGATGTGCCCAAAATGTAATCCGGGAAACGCACAGAGGCACCGAGAGACTCACGGGAACCCCCGGTTGCCAATAATGCCCCCGGACCAATCAAAAGAGAACCAACCTTGAGTCCTGATCAATCATTGCAACCAAATTCTCCGTCTGCCATTAAAATTTTGAAACGCGATACGACAACTAAAATCTCGTCTAATAATAATAAAATGCTGGAAGAGTCAAACAAAACTTTACATCTACGTCAAATGGAATATGACGAAGCTAGAATTAGAATAATCGGTACTGTATTAAAGCGGAGTAAAATTAGGAGGTTTAGAGTGAGATGCAAACAAAAGAAGTTATTGGGTAAAACGGTGGAATCCACTTTTGTGAAACTGAAACATGACGTTCGACCATATGCTAAGGTGGAAATCGATGGCGAATCCCTTTTCGGCCTTTTGGACAGTGGCGCAAGTGTGTCCTGTCTAGGTGCTGGCGCGTTAAATTTCCTCGAACGTCATAAAATTTTAATTACTGGTCGTCCCACCTCAGTCAAAACGGCTGACGGTAAAGCTCAACCGGTACACGGGCAAATAGCGATTCCAATTACTTATAATAACATTACAAAACCTCTTTCTCTATACATCGTACCAGGACTTACCCAAAATCTATATCTAGGTGTAGATTTTTGGAAAGAATTCGATACAGCTCAGACTATATTTTCTAAAAACGAAACTTTAGATTGTTTGTCAGTTGACGATCCCAACACACACGCGCTAAATTCGGAACAACGCGCGTGTCTCGAAAGCATCTTAACTTTATTTCCTTCCTTCAACCAAGTCGGTTTAGGAAAAACACATTTAGAACAACATATTATTGAGGTAGAAAACGCCGAGCCTGTAAAGCAACGCCACTACCCTGTTTCCCCTGCGATATAAGCCCTCATGTATGCTGAGTTGGACCGTGTGTTAGAATTGGGTGTCATTGAAGAAAGTGTCAGCGCGTGGAACTCTCCTGTAGTCCTAGTACGGAAACCTGGAAAGGTTCGCCTCTGCCTCGACTTCAGGAAAGTGAACACCCTAACGAAAAAAGACGCTTACCCACTTCCACATATAGAAGGCCTTCTCAGCAGACTTGAGAAGACGTGTTTCATTTCAAGTATTGATTTGAAAGACGCCTTTTGGCAAATACCGTTGGAGTAGGGAAAAAACTGCTTTCACAGTGACTGGTAGACCGCTATACCAGTTCACAGTGTTGCCATTCGGGCTATGTAATGCTCCTCAAAGAATGTGTAGACTGATGGACAAAGCAATTCCAGTTGAGTTAAGAGAAAATTGTTTCGTATATTTGGACGATCTTTTAGTAGTTTCTGAGGATTTTAATTCTCACATAAATCTTTTGGCAACCATCGCACGTTGCTTGTCTTCTGTTGGACTCACAATTAACTTGGAGAAAAGCAAATTTTGCATGAGAGATGTTAGATATTTGGGTTACATCGTTGGTAACGGATGTTTAAAGACCGACTCAAATAAAGTATCTGCAATTTTTGACTTTTCTGCACCTACCACTCCAAAACAGGTTCGTCAGTTTTTGGGTATGACCGGATGGTATAGGCGGTTTATTGCCAATTATGCCTCCTTGCCCTCTCCAATTACTGACTGCCTAAAGAGGAGTGCCAAGTTTGTTTGGACAGCGGAGGCTCAAGTAGCGTTTGAAGCCTTGAAATTCTCATTAACTAAGGCCCCGGTATTGGCCAACCTTGATTACACTAAACCCTTTATTATACAGTGCGACGCGAGTAAGACCGGTGACGGAGGTGTTTTGCTGCAAAGCGACGACGAAGGCAATAGAAACCCATCGTATACATTTCTCAAAAACTGAACTCAGCACAACGCAACTACAGCGCGACGGAATTGGAATGTTTCGCCGCGGTGTTCAGCGTTAAAAAGTTCAGAGCCTACGCCGAAGGTTTTCAGTTCAAAATTCTGAAGCCTTCAAATCAAAGGAATATCTCGACCTGATCGATACAGTGCAAAGCAACGCGCAAAGGCTGCCCGACACGCAAGTATCAGATGGCTACATGTACTTCAAGACAAGCTTTAGCACTGGCAATATCTTTCAGGAAGATAGATCGTGGAAGCTTTGGGTTCCATCTAGCCTTACGGACGAGCTATTTTGTCTGGCGCATGATCCTCCACAAGCTGCGCACGTCGGTATTGCCAAAACCTTATATCGTTTGCGGCAAAGATACTTCTGGCCTGGTGTGGCTAGCGAAGTACGTAAATATATCGCGAGTTGCATCGTTTGTAAAGAGTCTAAGGCTCCAAATAGTGTGTTGAGGCCGCCAATGGGCAAACAAATCGAAGTTGACAGACCATTCCAGTACTTGTATATTGACCTATTAGGACCCTACACTCGGTCCAAGCATGGTAACACCACTCTCCTAGTTGTTTTGGACAAATTTCCGAAATATTTTTTATTCAAGACGCTACGTAAGGCGTCTGCCGTGCAGATCACCGATTTCTTGGAGGAAAACTTCTTCAATCTTTTCGGCGTACCCGAGATTATATTTTCAGACAATGGACCGCAATTAATATCAAAAGAATTTCGCAAATTGGTTGAAGTGTATGGTGTTAAACATAATCGTACAGGCATTTACTCGCCAGAAGCTAACGCATCAGAAGGTGTAAACCGTTCATTACTGGCGGCCATCCGCTCTTATGTTGGCACCGATCATAGGGATTGGGATCGAAACTGAGGAGGCATCGGTTGTGCTCTTCGGAGTACAATCCATGCTTCTTAAGGGATTGATCCATATTTTCTTGTGTTCAGTTCCCACATGATCACACATGGCTCGACCTATGAACTGATGCGAAAGCTGAATGGTTTGAATGATGGTGAATTGATTGTGTCCTCGAAAAAGGACCACCTTGAGCTAATTCGCGAACGCGTGAAAAATAATTTGTCGAAAGCTCACCAACAGCATGAGCGAATTTATAATCGTAAATTTCTGAAGTGTCGGATTGTTCGTGCGATTGGCGGTTCTCTCTATGAAGTCGAGGATTTGCAGGGTAGACCAATAGGTGTTTACCATGCGAAAGACTTGAGACAATAGTTAGGTGGAAGCAAATATCTACTGTCGCGATCTAACTCGGGTCATTTTTTTTCTCTCAAAAATTCTTTTTGTGCCCAGCTAGTTCAGTCGAGAGCACGAGACTCTTAATCTCGGGGTGTGGTCGAGTCCCACGTTGGGCAGTACAAGCTTCCACGTACCAATCAAACCACCCACACGCTTTTCAGTTACGTTCGGGTTGATAGATCAATCCCTGACGTATCTCCGTTGTAACGTGTGACCTAAACTACACGCTTACTTGTATTTCCAAACCTACACGGTAACATCCAAGATGGGCACCATTAGGAAACCTATCGGGCCGGAACCCATCATTGGTATTCCTAAGAGCACAGCCAAACTCTCCATTAGAGAATGGATTACCGCACAACACAAAATTCAGTGGCAAAATGAGTCCCTACGACAATCCAAAATTTTCATAACGGAACCAGGCCTTGTCAGGGACTCGCTACTGAAGTTGGACCGTAATAAAATCAGAGTGCTGGTGGGCGCCCTCACGGGACATTGCCTCCGCAAGCATTTACATACCATAGGTATCCTATCTGATCCCACCTGTCGTAAGTGCAAAACCGTTGAGGAAACTTCACTACACGTTATTAGTTTATGTGATGCCTTAACGGGCCTGCGAAAGAAGATCTTCGGAAAACCATTCCTGACCTTGTCGGATGTCCGGAATCTGAAGGTGGAATCTTTAATCCATTACCTGAAGAAAACAGAACTGTTTCCAGAGTTGGGACAAGCTACCACTCCGTAAACGGTATACAGGTAATTAATCTTTTTCCCACAGGTTTTCTTAGAAAACTTGTGCGATCCCAGGACATATGTCCAGATTCTCCCGAGGGTACAATGGGCCGAAAGGCCTAAGTACGGGGTGCTTTGGCACCCACCTCCTCTTAAAAAAAAAAAAAAAAAATACACGGTAACATGATTGAAATCATCTGCGTGGTCAAGTTTTTGCGAAAACCGCATGTTTCGAATAAAATTATTCTAGAAGATTCGATACACCTTATATCCGTGGTGAAAATAAGTTGAAAAGAGAGTCTACGGTGAGAAACAGAATGAAAAGGGCAAAGAGGAATAAACAGAATTCTACGTGTAAGATTCTGATTGGCGGGATAAAGGATAGAAAAAGAAATACCGGTTTCAGAATGAAAAAAAATAATAAAATATGTTACACGAAAGAATTTCTTTTGTTCTAAACAAGAAGAGGCTTTATTCAACCATTTTGAGTAAATTCTTTTTACAAAAAAAGAAAAATAGAAATTGTGTTCGGTCAAGAAAAGAACTATAGCGTGATCTTTTTTTGTGATGTATCAGAAAAAAAAAAAAAAAATATCACAAAAAAAAAGTAAAACTGAACACGCGGTAATGCTACTGCTTTTTTTAATTTTATACAAAAAAACTTAAAGAAAAATTAAATTTTAATAAGCTAAAAATAGCTTAAAACTGAAAAAAAAAATTTAATAATAATAAAGGAATAATTTGAATAATATAATTTTTTTAAAAAAACATAGAAAAAAGAAAAAACCTTAGTTAACTTAAAGAAAAATTAAATTTTAATAAGTTCAAAATGGCGTAAAACTGTGAAGAAAAATTTTGGGTTCCTGCTATAGTTTTCATTTTTGTTTCATCATCAACCATGTGGCCTGCAATACGAGCACCTATATGAATCATATTGTATATGTACCAGAATAATAGAACATCTTCAACCAATAAACGTATGGCGTCAAATATTGGATCTGGACACCAAATTCTTAACGAAACTACCAACAAAAAAGAAGTAGCGCAGGGGACTCATCAAATACGTAAATATAAATGAACATTCAATTAATTAAATATTAAAATTCAATAGAAAAAAAAATTAAATAAATATAAAAATTAAAAAGCAAAACCAAAATTTAAATATATATATATAAAAATTCATTAATTAAAAATCTTAAAAATAATTACAGGATATAAATTCATTTTATTAAAACCTAGAAAGTAAGATATAATAAAAAAAAGAAAACAAAGAAAAAGGAAGAATTTTCCATATTAAAAACAAATTAAGCTAGACATCAAACATATTGCAAAAGGAGAATATTATTTGCTTTTGGTATATTATTATATAATTACATTTTTTTTTGGATTAGATAATAGAAAGAAAAAAAAACAAAAAAGAAAGCTTTTAACGTTTTCTTTATAAAAAAAAAAACACTAAAATTTGTTTTCAAGAACGAAATACAGCACATAATATTCTTTTCTTTTAAATCTGTGAAGATCAGAAAAAGAAAAGTCAAAAACGAACAGAAACCAAATACGAATAAAGAAAGAAAACAATTTAAAATTAGAAATGCTCAATATTTCAATATTTTGTACCCAGTTTATATGCATATGCAATTTATTATAATCTGTAAAGGTTTCTTTGTATAAAATAAATAATAATAAATACCACTGGAAGAAAATGAAGGAACATGTCGATTCTTTTTTTTTGAACATAATTTCTATTTCAGAGCGTGTGGATGAGATATAGTGTTGAACATGTCGAAAGTTAAATAAAAGGGAAACCCCTGAGAGAGGGAGAGAGGGATAGAATTGGTGGACTTTGCGATGAGGCATAAATCAAATAATGGTCCATAACCAATTACAGGGGCGATTATGGACATAGAGGACCAGCATTCTGCTGTTGGTCCAATAGGGTGGGACGTGCCCCATAAAAGTCCGGTTGTCAATAACACCTCTGCCAATCGGTCCCTACATGCCTCGCAAGGCTTTCGCGCTAAGTTCGGTCAGTTTCGGAGAACAAAATCTAACGAACCTTCCACTTATTCGGGTTTTTTCTCGCGATACCGAATTTCCTTGCTTGATAGCTTATGCTATCACGATAAAGTCTTAACGACATTAACATTCATTTGCACGCATATAATAATTATATGTTAACGCGATGATAGATGGTGGTGAGCAATGACCCACCCCTCCGGCGAGCTAGTTAGTGCAACTCAGCTTGGCGTGCAGCCTTCAGTTGCTTACATTTGCTGCACCATTTCATATCTCCTCCTCGCAAGGAAGAAGATATGCTGAAAAGATCATCCGGGGATTTGCTTTCTTCGTAAAAACCCTTTTTGCAGTGTGACTTTTGGGTCACGCTGTAATTATATGTAAAACCCCACAGTTACAACATTAACTAACCTACAAATGCGCATTTCCTCCAAGTGCAATTTCGAACTGACACCAATTGACTACGACTACGACTACGATCGTTCACTCGCAAACAACTTACATTTTTCGACACCGGCTTTTTTGACTTTAACTTACACCGACTTTTTTTTACACCGGTGTGATCGAGTGAACGGAACCCTGATGAAGAGTTAAATCAATAAAAAATTTGGAAACTCCTAATACAAAGTCAGCTACAGAGATTATTAGAAATGATCAATTATTTAGGCAAATTTTTCAAAAATCTTTCGGAATTAACAACACTACTGAGAATTGTCCTTTAAAAAGATATAGCTTTCGTATGGGACAAAGAACAAAACAAGGCATTTGAAAATATAAAGCAAGTTTTATCAAGTCCACCGTTACTTAAATACAATGATGTCAATAAAGAAGTGACATTACAAGTTGATGCACGGTATTAGAATGACTGCCGTTGACAAGAAAAAATCTGAAGCTAAAAGGCTTCCGGCAGTGCCAGAATCAAAATTAAAAGTGCAAAAGAAAGGGCTTACCAAACGCGCCATACTTGTTAAACGAAAATTGAAACCTCGTATAACAATATCGTTGAGAAAACGTGAAAATTTCTTACGGGCTGAGAAATATTCCCATGAATATGCCAGAGCTGATCGTCGCGGAATTACTTTACGCCGTTTTGCTAAAAAACGAGGCAATTATTATGTTCCAGTGGAAAGGAAATTAGCATTTGTTATGCGTATTCGTGGTATTAATAAAGTTACACCGAAAGTTCGTAAAGTACTTTAATTGTTCCGTTTACGACAAATTAACAATGATGTCTTCATTAAATTGAATAAAGCCACAATAAATATGTTGCGTATTTGTGAACCATACATAACATGGGGATATCCAAATTTGAAATCAGTTCGTGAATTGATTTATAAACGTGGTTTTGTTAAACACCATAAACAACGTATCCCAATTACTGATAATTTCGTGATTGAACGTAAAATCCACATGGAATATCATTTACAATGTGTTGAAGATTTGGTACATGAAATCTTTGCGGTTGGACCGAATTTTAAACATGCCTCGAATTTCTTGTGGCCCTTCAAATTGAACACACCAACTGCTGGACGGCGTAAGAAGAACAATCATTACGTTGAAGGTGGTGGTTTTAGTAATCGTGAGGACAAAATCAACAGACTACTTCGTCGAATGGTCTAAAAAAATAGAAATTTTTGGATTCTATATCAGAAAGAGTGGTGAAATGATTAATTGATCCCATACAAAATGATGACGAAAGCAAGGAACTTATTGAAATAATTCGCAAGGGTTGGCCAGAAGACATAAATGACCTGTGAGCCAAGATGAAAGCTTATTGGAACTTCAGAGACCACATATCCCCTTACGAAGGTATACTCGTTAATGCAACCAAACTATCATACCTCATAATTTTAGACCAAAAATAATCAAACAAATACATGATAGTCACCATGGCATAGAAAAGTCGTTAAATCGAGCAAGAGGAGTCGAATTTTGGTTCAAAAAATGTTCTGTTTGTCAATCAACACAACGTACGAAGCCAAAGGAACCAATCATGCCTAAAAGAATTCCAGAATTAGCATGGCAAATATTAGGATCAGATATTTTCTCAATTGGGAAAGATGAGTACGTTATCATCTGTTAGCTATTCAGGATAGTTCGAATTCTATAAACTTGAAGAAAGTACATCGGGAGAAGTCGTTGAAATTAAGAAAAAATCATTTTCAGTGCACGGAATACCAGAAATCATTGAAACAGATAATGGACCGCAATATTCTTCAGCAGCATTTGCCCAATTCTGTGCCATTTGGAAGATTAACCACATAACTTCAAGTCCAATTTATCCGCAATCAAACGGGCTATCAGAAAAATACATAGCAGTAGCAAAAAACACGATCATCAAATGTGCAGCAGATAAATCAGATATCAACTTAGCGCTTTGAAATCTACGTAATACTCCTAGAAAGAGCACTTTAGGCTCACCAGTACAAAGATTATTCAGTAGAGCCACTAAATTGGTAATTCCAAAAACGTTCGAGATCTTAAAACCAAAAATAATAGTAAACGTTAGAAATGAACTACATAAATTAAGAAAAGAACAAAAAAGTAAACAGGTCAAGGTACTAAACCCAGCGTACCAATTTCCGTTGGTAGTAAAGAGGCACTACACAAGCTCACCGTAAATGGATAAAAGGGGAAGTAATACAAAAGTTAAATCGCCCAAGGTCATTTCTAGTAGAATCCTCCAGTGGAAGTGTTTTAGAAAGGAATACCAAAGTTCTAAATCCGACAGAAGCAAAAATAAAGGAAGACATCATGGCATCACCGCAACACATCGACAATGCAGCAAATGAAAAGGTTATTCCCAAACAACCAATGCAGATAGAAGTCCACTTAGAAAAATTATAAAAACTCGGTCAGATCGTCGTGTGGTTCCTCCTAAACGATTAACAACAGAAATGTAAAAAATTATAATGAAACTAACGAAAGAATGGGGATGTAATATATTGTAAACCCACCTTAGGTAAGGTATAATAAATTCTCGTGTAAACCCATCTGGATTTAGATTTGAAATGTCATTCAGTAAGCAACAAACTGCGTGAAAGAATTGTTGTTAACTAGTTTATTAAGGTGCGTTTCCACCAAACGCGCAGCCCGCGGCTGCAGCGCGTTCTGTTCGCGCCGCACGTTTCCACCAAAAGAGCAGCGCACATTTTCTGGACGCGCAAATTTTGTGCGTGTACATTTTGAACGTGAAAATGTTCGCCTCGCCGTCCCCACCGAAAAAAGGGTGCGCCTGGAGGCAAAACGAGCTTGGCGCACTGTACGCGAAGCTGCGGGCTTGGTGGAAACGGGAAATTTTTGCTTCGAAGTTTGCTTGTGTTTTTTTTGCGTTTTGTGCAAAATGTTTTTTGTGTTTACAAATCTCTTTGTTCTTGGAAATAATGAATTTTTTTGTACATGGTCTTCGATATAATGCCTATTTTTTGGTTTAGAATTTAAAATGTTCATTAATTAATTAAATTAAAATTTAGAAAAATATTCATTCTAATTTTTTTCTAAAATTGTAGATTTCAAATATTCAAAATTTATGATTCGAATTTCTACGAATTCATATACTAAATTAAGAATCATTGGAATTTCCGCAAATTTGAAAATATAGTTTTTATTAAAAAAGATCCTATTTTCAAGTTATTTTGAAATTTGTTTTAATAGCTTTAGAGCTATAAAACAATTCTTTTTTTTTCAATGGCAAATCTTTCTATTTTCGGAAGGCTAATTACCTAAAATTTTTCAGTTTTAATCAGGAAAATATTGAAATAAATTTTATTGTGGGTTTTTTCCTAGGATTTGGGAAATATTTTCTAGATGCCCACACATGTTGTTTATATGTAATTTGGTTACAATTTATTGCATTGTAATAAACTAGTGCGTGCAAAAAAAATTTCCAGACAAAATCTTTTACAGTTGCTTAATATAATGGGATTCGGTTTTTTGGTAATTGCAACTGGCACCTATTTATATGGTGTTCATATGGAAATTATCGAAAGGGATGCTTATGTTTATTTTTTTCTGTTTTTTGATTGACAAGTGTAGTTCTCAATCCTTATTATAATCGTGTCATTAATTACCCAAAGTTGTTTAGTTTCCATAGCGATCGTGATATTTAATTTCGTGTTCTAGTTCTAGGAAAGAAAAAAATAAAATGCAGTGGTCGGAGGCTAATGTGTCAAAATTATGGTAATTAAATTTTTGGTCCAATTGTTTGGGCAAAAAATACAAAATCTGCCGATGAAATTCTTGAAAAATTCCGAAAACCACTTGATTTATCAATTTTCAAATTATTCTGTAACATTTCCCCTTCTCTGGATCTTAAATAGGGTCTGACCCAACATCGTGGTGATTTTCGCTTATTAGCTTCTGATAAAATAATCAACGAAGCGGCGCAAATTACTTTTTCTTCTTTAGAATACATAGTTCTTTCGGCAAAGTTTACTTCACAACTAAAAATCGAAATATCAAAAATCTAAACTTCTCGATATACCATATACGTATTCAGATATTTTGATTTTCATTTTTGGAAATAATTTTTCAAACCGATATTCCAGGTAAACAATATTTCCAAAATAAAAATATCATAATTTTTTCCATATATTTTTCGGTACGATAATAATTAATTTAATGAAAATTGAAAATCCTTTATTTTAAATAATAACATAATAACAACAAACGATGAAAATTTTCTCTTTAAAATTTTTTTATTAAAAACCATCGTTCCTACCTTCGAATAAAATTCTTATCCCATCACACTATCTTTGAATTGTGAAAATCATCGACGAACACGCGTACATGTTGTTTCAACATGAAGCAGAAACTTCACCGTTTCCACCAAACGTTCATGTGCGTGAGGTAGCCGCGAACTGTACGCGACAAAGTTTTTTGGTGGAAACGAGCGGCGCGAATTGGCTTTACGGACCAGTGAGTCAATATGTAGATGGAAATTCAGTTCACTGTCACAGATCACACCTAGATTAGTAATGTTGCTTACCCTACGTAGTGGCGTGTCTCTCAAACCATACAGGTATGGAATAAAATTCCGTTTCCTGACAAAGGTAATAACCTACTGTGACATCCAGGAACTAAACACTTTATTCTGTAAATTGTTTAAGTTCAATTTTTTAATTCAAACGAATTTTATTTGGAATTCGAAACGCATTAAAAATTAGAAAAGCAAAAAATTCTTTTTCTCCTCCAAAATTGGTAGTACGATCTAAAAACTGTACTTCATACGCAGCAGTCGTAAAAACCAGTTTAGGCAATACCATTGCCTACTGAATCGCGACCAATCTATACAACCTCTTTTTAGTTATGACGTCATTGATTTGTGACTAGATTTTTAACATTTCGCGCCGAAATTTTGCTTCTGTAGAATACAATTTGTGTTGATTTGTGTCGATCAAAATAAAATATTAATTAATTGTAAAAAAATTAACGTGAATGTAGTGAACATATAACAAGGTAAGAGTGATATTTCTATAAATTATGAAAAACTTAAGCTTTCAGAAAATAGTGCAAATAAACAATAAAATTGAAAATTGAAAATTTTCTATTGACGGTGATATTTGGAAATACCGAACTTAAAATGCATTTCTAAAGGTAAAAAGACAAAATAAATTTCAAGAGTTTTTAAGAAAACCTGAATGAATTCGTGTTGAACAATATGAATTATTTTGAATTTCATTTTTCACGGCCGAAGTGAGGTAATTTTAACTTTTTTGCGTGTTTTAAGGAATTGTCGAAAAATGCATTTCCAAAAGTAAGAATTTTTATGAAATATTTCAGAAAATAAATTTCCACGATTAGGCAAATATTCAATCTATAAACAAAAAAAAACATATTTAAAATTGTTGAGAATATAGACTCATTGCAATTTGATATTATTAACCATAATACTACTGTCTCATTATTATCAGATTGTTTACTATGATATTTTAATTTTAATTATTTTAATAGCAGCATTCATGCTTTTCTGTTTTTATTCATTCTTCTTTATTTTTTGTTAGAAAAAGGTTTTAATAAATCTTGTGTGTTCATTAAAACTTTGTTCGTATTTATTTAACTATTCATCAGGTTATGGGCCCAGACCCTTAGTGAGAATAATATTATATATACTAAATAACAATAAAAAATGGCAGACATTCATCATCTAAAAATTTTTCAATTCGATAGTACCAATTTTAACAATTGGAAGTACCGAATTGAGGTGCTGTTAGATGAGAAAGAATTACGTGATTACATTGAAACAGATGTTGCAGAAATAATTCGGAGTGAAAAAGCTCAAGAGGCAAAACATGTTTTAAAAGATAAGAAATGTAAATCTCTTTTAATTCAGTATATTGCTGATAGCCATTTAGAATATGTGAAGGACAAAGGTACTGCGAAAGAAATTTTTGAGGCTTTAAAAGCTGTATTTCAACGGAAAACTGTGGCTGGACAATTATTTTTGAGAAAGAAATTAATGACGATGACATACAATGAAAATGAAAATATCGAAAATCATTTTCTGATATTTGATAAAACGGTGCGAGAATTAAAGTCCATTGGTGCATCATTGGAAGACATGGACATTGTTTGTTACCTGTTACTGACTTTGCCAAACTCATATGATCATTTAGTTACGGCTTTAGAAACATTAGAACCCGATAAATTGAGTGTCGATTTTGTTAAAAGCCGCCTTCTTGATGAATGCAGTAAGAGGAAAAATATAGAAAGTGAAGTGAACTCGGACGAACATAAAGATAGCATTGCTATGCAGGCAAAGAAAATTCGTTACAAATGTTTTAAATGTGGAAAATATGGCCATAAAAAGTCACAGTGTAGAACAGGTATGGATTCAAATAAAGGGCAAGTACACGTTTCATCTGTAGATAGAGAGAACGAAATATCTTTCTGCGGATCTGTACTAGAAAATGAATTTAATGAAAACAATCCTGTTCTATGTAAGGGTAGTATGAATGATTTCTTTAATGCAAATAATGCGTTTTTTAATGCCAATGAAAGAAATATGGTTAAATTTTACATGGACTCTGGTGCAACAGACCATATGGTAAATGACATTACTTTATTCAGTGAAATTGAATCGGTGAAAAATCCAATAAATATAGCCGTAGCTAAGCAAGGTATTTCGTTAACTGCATCGAAAATAGGAACAATAAAAACCAGTTTAATAATTGATAAAAATGAACTTCCGTGTTCAATAACAGATGTGTTATTCGTGAAAGAATTAAAATGTAACCTTTTATCACTTAGAAAACTGGAAGATAAAGGGTTGAAAATAGTTTTCGTTAACAGTGAAGTAGTCATTTACAAAAATGATAACATAATTGTGAAAGGTAAAAGAAATAACAAATTGTATGAATTGAAATTGAAAGTAAATACATGTGATTTTTCCGGAAATTGTGTTTCAAAGGATAATTTAAAAATGTGGCATCGTAGATTGTTTCACTTGAATACAAACGATATTTTCAAATTAATAAATAATAAAATGGTTCATGGTATTGGAAAACTGAATAAGGAAGAAGTTAATTTTTGTGAACCATGCATTCAAGGTAAACAATCCAAGAAACCTCCTCCATGAACAAGTGAGAATCGTTCGAACCGACCATTAGAATTGATTCATAGTGATGTTTGTGGACCAATTAATCCAGTTTCGTGGAATAAAGGTAAATATTTTGTAAGCTTCATCGACGATTACACGCATTTTGCTATTGTGTACATAATTCAAAATAAAAATGAAGTATGTGAAATGTTCAAACAATATGTTGCAATGAGTACTGCTAATTTTACAAATGCTCGAGTATCGCGTTTAAGATGTGATAATGGTGGAGAATACATCTCTAACGAACTGAAAGAATATTGTTTGGAACAAGGTATTCAATTAAATTTCTCTGTGCCGTACACACCTCAGCAGAATGGCGTAGCAGAACGTTTCAGCAGAACTATTCTCGAAAAAGCTAGAACAATGGTTTTAGACGCAAAATTGGACAAAAAGTTTTGGAATGAGGCCATTTTGGCAGGTACCTATATCATAAATAGATGTCCAACGCAAGCATTCAAGGACAGTAGCATTTTTTTAACGCCTGCTGAATTGTGGTATAAGAAAAAGCCGGATTTGTCAAATTTGCGGATATTTGGTTGTGTTGCTTATTTACTTGTGCCAAATGAACTTCGCCAAAAATTAGATTCGAAAACAAACAAAACAATTATGATGGGCTACACATCAAATGGATATAGATTATGGGATTCAAGCAAAAATAAAATAGTAATTGGTCGTGATGTAATTTTTCATGAATATTCAGAGAATTTAAGAAATTTCGTTGACACTAATTGTGAAAGCTCTGAAGATATTAAAATTAATAAAGTTTCTTCAACAGAGTCATCTCAAAATGAACTAGTAAGTAATTCAACTATTGATTCAAGTATTTTGACCAATGATTCTGACTCCGATATCTCAAATGTAAATGCGGAAGAACACGAATTAAGGAGTAGTACCAGAGTCAAGAAGAGGCCTATTTTTTATGGAATGGAATCAAATGTGAGTTTTGCACTAAATGCAGAAAGTTATGTAAGTGATGATCCAGTGACATTCATTCAAGCTAAATCAAGAGCTGATTGGCCAATGTGGCGAAGTGCTATGCTTGAAGAAATTTCATCTCTTAAAAAGAGAGTTTGGTAGACTTACCAAAGAATCGTCGTGCTATAAAATCCAAATGGGTTTTTAAAATAAAAAAGGATGAAAAAGGTGAGGTTGTAAAATATAAAGCTAGACTGGTGGCAAAGAGTTTTTCACAACAAAAAGGTTTCGAATACAATGAAACCTACGCACCCGTTGCAAAATTAACGTCTTAACGTGTTCTATTGGCAGTAGCAAATCAAGAGGGATTTCACGTGGACGTAAAGACAGCCTTTTTGAACGGAGAATTGGAAGAAGAAATTTTTATGATACAACCGGAAGGTTTTGTAAATGATGGAAAGTACGCAAATTGCAAAAGTTCTTGTACGGACTCAAACAGTCTTCAAGAGTATGGAATAAACGTTTCCATAATTTCATCATTCGGTTGGAGTTTTGTCAATCAATTGCGGATTCATGTTTATACATACGAAAAAATAAAAAAATTATTTTTTATCTACTGTTGTATGTTGATGATTTGGTTTTAATTAGTAATTGCCTGCACTCAATTGAAGTCGTTAAACGAAAATTATCTACTGAATTCGAAATGACAGATTTGAAGGAGCTCAAGCATTTTCTTGGAATTAACATAGAACGTGATATTGAGAAGGGGATTATGAAGCTGAGTCAAAAACCATATCTCATCAATGTTTTAAGAAAATTCAATATGGAAAAATGTAAGGAAAGTGCTACGCCAATGGAAATGAATTTGAAGTTAGAGAAAGGTGAAATTGGTCAATCTTCAACTGGACCTTATCGTGAATTGATTGGTTGTCTGATGTACGTAACAATTACATCAAGACCTGACCTGGCAGCAGCAGTCGGCTATTACAATCGATTTCAAAATTGTTCTACAGATAAACACTTTCAGTATTTGAAAAGGGTGCTCAAGTATACTCAGGCTACACTTGATCTAAAAATGATATACAAGCGAAATTTAAAATCTCAACTATTACACGGTTTTGCGGATGCTGACTGGGCGGGCGATATTAATGATAGAAAGTCTACAAGCGGATATGTATTCAAGGTTTTTGATTCAACGGTGTCATGGTTGTCAAAGAAACAGGCAACTGTTAGTTTGTCTTCAACTGAGGCAGAGTATATTGCTTTAAATCAGGCTACTTGTGAAGCAATTTGGATACGTAAATTGTTGTTTGATTTGGGTTATCAAAATTCGCCAACAAAGATCTATGAAGACAACCAATCTTGTATAAGAATAGCTGAAGAGCCCAGAGATCAAAAAAGGATGAAGCACATCGACGTTAAATATAATTTCATTCGTGAGGTTATATCAAGGGGAGAAGTCATCATTGATTATATTCTTTCCAAAGATTAGATTGCTGATATCTTAACTAAAAGTTTGCGAGCGGATGCTTTTCAGAAATAAAGACAACAATTGGGATTATCAAGTTGAACAGGGGTGTTGAGAATATAGACTCATTGCAATTTGATATTATTAACCATAATACTACTGTCTCATTATTATCAGATTGTTTACTATGATATTTTAATTTTAATTATTTTAATCGCAGCATTCATGCTTTTCTGTTTTTATTCATTCTTCTTTATTTTTTGTTAGAAAAAGGTTTTAATAAATCTTGTGTGTTCATTAAAACTTTGTTCGTATTTATTTAACTATTCATCAAAAATTACTAATATCTTGCAGATGCATGTATGTTGTGTTCCCGAAGGTCCTTCTACTTACGCGAACGGAACAGAATGCCATATGTTTCAGTTTCCACTGAATGAGGATATGAGAAAAACCTGGCAGAAACATATCCCCCGAAAAAACTTTAGAGTAAGTAAAAACACTCTTATATGATCAAAGCATTTTGCAGACCACTTTCTGGTGAAATTAGATATGATGAAATTTGCTGATGGTATCAAAAATTTTCATTTTTTGTAAAATTGTTTTGAACACGTTTGCTGTATTTTATTGGGAATTCTATCTGACGCTAATTTACTTTCTCAAAAGAACGATTTTTTTAAATCAATGTTCTTATAACATTTAAATTCGGATGTTGGTACTACTGATATTATTTGACAGCAGTTGAATTTAAACAAATAAAAAATTTTTTTTTTCTAAACGGCAAATAATACGTTCTTCTATACTCCGGTTCCATTTCAAACTCACACATACCAGAAATAAAATACTACCAGTTTTTTTTTTTACGTGGGCCAATACTTGTATACCAATTCGGTATCTGACATGCCGTTGAACCGAGAACAGGAAATAAAAATAGCCAAAATATTGGCTTTAAAGTGTCGAATTCAATTCAGTGGCAATATCTTTCCATGCCCCCTTTTTTTAAATCAATCCTTCTATATTTTTCTTCTTTTTCTCGAACATATTTATAAATTTGATAATTTCGCTTCGCAAAAATTTAGTTTCCGCCATTTTATTAAATGCAAATGTCACAAATTTGTATACCAGCGCTTTCTACGAAAATAGTATACCAGAATTGTCATACCAGAAAAATTGGTATACCAGCAGGGTCTACACTAGCTTTTTAGCAACCAATTTTGCTGGTATACCAGAAATATTGGCTAATGTAGACCCTGTGTTATAGGGTTTATTTATTAAAATATTGGTACCAAGTTTAAAAGTTATTTTACATTTTATTATTCACACTCTTTGTTTTCAGTTTCAATAAATGACACGAGTGGCTTATGATAACTGAAGTATGAAATGAATGCTTTGGTTTGGATTTGATCAATATATCTTTGAAATACAGCGTCAATTACTGTTTTCGATCTTGTTGTCTATTCAGTGCGACTACTGCACTTTTTTAAATTTAATTTTGTGTTGAGGAACTCAATCAAAGGGAGCGCTGTATCCAATGCAAAATTAACATTAAAATCCCCACTTAAAATCATCGGAATTTTATCGTAATTTTTTTTAAGAATACGCGAAATTTCTGGTGTGTACTTTAGCAAATTCTCGTGGATGAATTCAATAATTGTATTTATTGATTGGTTGGGAGAAATATTAATTGCCACAATTATAATTGATTTATTATGGTCCAATCTGCTTTCACAAGCAGATATTTCTCGCACTTTAGAAAGCTGAACAGACAATGATTCTAGGTATTGAAAATGACAGAAACAAAAAAATCCGCACAAAATAAGAAAAGAAAATTAAAATATTTCATTAGAAAGAATGAAGATAATTTTTTTGTTATATACACCTAGGCCTGGCGTTGCGTCGTTTCATATTGCGTTTTTTCGATATTGGGTCGTTCCTAAAAACACCAATTTTCACTACGCGTCGTAGATTTTTCGAAGTTGCGTCGTTAATTTTGTTTGATTTTATTTTTAAAGCTACTAATTTCAATTTTTTTGTTATAAAAAATTATTTGACAATTAAAAAATATAATAATATTAATTTTGTTTTAAAAACATTATTAAAGTTTCTTTTATTTATGTTTATCAAATTATTAATTTTATTACTTTTTTTATTCATACAAAATGTCAATTCACTTTGCGTTGTTTCTGGAATTTTGTTGGGAACCTATCTTCAATATTCACATGGTTTCTCATACAAAATGTTAATAATAATATGCTAGTTCCTGTATGAATTGTTATTTACATAAATGTTAAAACTGATTGATATTTTGTGCTCGCATACCTTGTATAATATCATACCATCCATCCCCATCCATTTGCGTACGAAACAGCGCACAAAGAAGAGACGGAGATAATAGAAAACACGGTATTCTGTATTCTATGTATCCGGTGTTCAGAAATCAAAGCAAAATTTCAGAAAAAATTATTTTTTCTGAAATTTTGCCTAAGTAGACATATTTATCTGAAAAATTTTTGTATGCAAAATTTTTGTTACTATGAATTCTGATCGATTGGTATTTCATCTTGGTAAAAAAGTGTTGCTTTTTTAGCATTTCATCGAGTTTCAAATCACCTCCAACGCGGCTAAAGAAGTTTTCACTTCAAAACAAAATTTTGATTTTCGTCATCTACCATCTGGCAGATGTCGCTTAGTCCATATTTTCTATCGATCGCTAATTTAGCGCCCAATTTTATCCGGCGCTAATTAAGTACATATAAATGTATGGTAAGCACCGATAGAATTCCCAATAAAATACAGCATATGTATTTTAGGATCTGAAATTCCTGTGCCACGAAAATAGACCTTAAGACTGGACGCTTTACCAACTATTTATCCAAATCTTCCAAAATATTTGACGAAAACCGTCACAAAAAGAAAGATCTGGAAAATCATCAGAGGAAATTGGAAAAGAGGAACGATGACATCAACGAGAAGTGCATTAAGGCTGATGCAATGGAGTCCCTACAGGATGTTTTCAAAATGGATAAGTATAATTCCAGAGATTGGCTTTTGAGATTCAACTCTGGAAAAGCATTTTTTTTCAATATATCTTTTGAACGTTGCCCTAGCGTGAAATGTTCATTCTCAATAGACAATGGCTGCATCCAGCACTACTAAGCGCTTAGTCGAAATTCTTAATCTAAGCAGTAAGAATTTTTTGTACTTCTGGATGCGTTTTTTTTGCTTGAATTAAGCGAAAAATAATTTTATTGTGTGTGCTAAACGTCAAATTAGTTTTATTTGAATAAATTCTAAAAATATATTTTTTTTTTAACGAAATAAGTGTCGAAAGTAAATAAAAATTGAGAATAAAGTGGAATACAAATTTTATAGGAAAGTGGAAACATTTTAACAAACTCATTGCAATTAAAACTCAATAATCCAGAAACAATTTTCGAAAATTCCTTTCAATTTATGCTTTGCACATATCATTTCTTAGTGTGAACAGCAACCTCAAATGCGCTGTTCGAGTTAGCAAAAAAATTTTATGCTAGAATTTCACTAAGCGCTTAAAGTTAGAATTGCATCCAGTCCTCTTGCTAGATTTAAGCGCTGTCAAGCGCTTTAAGCGCTTAGAACTGCTGGATGCGCCCAATAATTTTGATGGTGAAATATTTATATCTCAGCGTAAAAAAAATTTGCCAAAAAATAATAATTTTGACGATATATGGACCCTTATGGATGCAATGTATGGTGACTTCGAACTTCGGTTCGAATGGTGGCTAATGGTCCGTGTAAATGTGCGTTTCCACAAACGCGCAGCCCGCGGCGGCATCGCGTTCTGTTCGCGCCGCACGTTTCCACCAAAAGAGCAGCGCACATTTTCTGGACGCGCAAATTTTGTGCGTGTACATTTTGAACGTGAAAATGTTCGCCTCGCCGTCCCCACCGAAAAAAGGTTGCGCGTGGAAGCAAAACGAGCTTCGCGAACTGTACGCGAAGCTGCGCGCTTGGTGGAAACGGGAAATTTTTGCTTCGAAGTTTGCTCTCGTGTTTTTTTTTGCGTTTTTGTGCTTCCCGTCAACGATGGGAAGCAAAAATGTTTTTCGTGTTTACAAATCTCTTTTTTCTTGGAAATAATGAATTTTTTTGTACATGGTCTTCGATATAATGGTTATTTTTTGGATTAGAATTTAAAATGTTCATTAATTAATTTAATTAAAATTTAGAAAAATTTTCATTCTCATTTTTTTCTAAAATTGTAGATTTCAAATATTCAAAATTTATGATTCGAATTTCTACGAATTCATATACTAAATTAAGAATCATTGGAATTTCCGCAAATTTGAAAATATAGTTTTTATTAAAAAAGATCCTATTTTCAAGTTATTTTGAAATTTGTTTTAATAGCTTTAGAGCTATAAAACAATTCTTTTTTTTTCAATGGCAAATCTTTCTATTTTCGGAAGGCTGATTACCTAAAATTTTTCAGTTTTAATCAGGAAAGTATTGAAATAAATTTTATTGTGGGTTTTTTCCTAGGATTTGGGAAATATTTTCTAGATGCCCACACATGTTGTTTATATGTAATTTGGTTGCAATTTATTGCATTGTAATAAAATAGTGCGTGCAAAAAAAATTTCCAGATAAAATCTTTTACAATTGCTTGATATAATGGGATTCGGTTTTTTGGTAATTGCAACTGGCACCTATTGATATGGTGTTCATATGGAAATTATCGAAAGGGATATTATGTTTATTTTTTTCTGTTTTTTGATTGACAAGTGTAGTTCTCAATCCTTATTATAATCGTGTCATCAATTACCCAAAGTTATTTAGTTTCCATAGCGATCGTGATATTTAATTTCGTGTTCTAGTTCTTGGAAAGAAAAAAATAAAATGCAGTGGTCGGAGGCTAATGTGTCAAAATTATGGTAATTAAACTTTTGGTCCAATTGTTTGGGCAAAAAATACAAAATCTGCCGATGAAATTCTTGAAAAATTCCGAAAACCACTTGATTTATCAATTTTGAAATTATTCGGTAACATGTCCCCTTCTCTGGATCTTAAATAGGGTCTGACCAAACACCGTGGCGACTTTCGTTTGTTAGCTTCAGATAAAATAATCAACGAAGCGGCGCAAATTACTTTTTCTTCTTCAGAATACATGCTCCTTCGGCAAAGTTTACTTCACAACTAAAAATCGAAATATCAAAAATCTAAAATTCTCGATATACCATATACGTATTCAGATGTTTTGATTTTCATTTTTGGAAATAATTTTTCAAACCGATATTCCAGGTAAACAATATTTCCAAAATAAAAATTTCATAATTTTTTCCATATATTTTTCGGTACGATAATAATTAATTTAATGAAAATTTAAAATCCTTTATTTTAAATAATTAAGTATTTCTGACATTAACATAATAACAACAAACGATAAAAATTTTCTCTTTAAAATTTTTTTATTAAAAACCATCGTTCCTACCTTCGAATAAAATTCTTATCCCATCACACTATCTTTGAATTGTGAAAATCATCGACGAACACGCGTACATGTTGTTTCAACATGAAGCAGAAACTTCACCGTTTCCACCAAACGTTCATGTGCCTGAGGTAGCCGCGAACTGTACGCGACAAAGTTTTTTGGTGGAAACGAGCGGCGCGACCAGAACGCGCCGCAAGTGCGCTTTGTTTCCACCGAACGCGCAAACAGCCCGCGCAGCATCCACGCACTGTTTGTTCGCTTGGTGGAAACGCACCTTAATCGGTATCCTGCGTACATTAGCTCACAACTTTAAAATAATAGTCTTTTTGATTACATCATTTTCACATAAAATTATGCAGAGGAAATGGTCACTATTTTATATTCTCGCTCGCTTACTCCCATACGATAGAAGCCAAAGTTTTAAGTTTCGGACTTAACTCGAACTCCCCGCTCAATCAAAACGATATAATAATTTAACTTGGTTTCCCCTCAGTTATCATTTGCGTTGTTTCTATTTTCCATACAAATAAACCCAAGTTTCATATTCCCCTCTGTCGGCCCACTAGAGACAGAAAATTAATATCTCTAGTTAATATATGTTAACTCTATGGTTTTTCTTTTCTTTTCGTTAGTTCCAATCACCACGTTTATGTGCAGACCGAACCGGTACGTGTGGACTGGTTCGGTCCTTTCAGCTGTTGACTTTATGCGCGCTTTTATTTTAACTTTTATTGTAAATTAAGGCAATTTGTTATTAAAAACTTAAAAATCGAATCAGTAGAATTTTTCCATTTATAATAAAACGTTAGGTTATGTTTCGGCTTTGTTTTGGTCCAAAGCAGTTTACGCGCCAACACCATACCAGTTCGGTTTCATTTGGTTCGTACCAAACTAATGCACTAAGTTTATGCGCGAATTTTTTGGGTCCAAACTTACCGGTTCGGTCTGCACATAAACCTGCTGATAGGCTTAAATACTACTGGGTTCCGTTTACTCGAACACCGGTGTGAAAAAAAGTCGGTGTAAGTTAATGTCAAAAAAGCTGAACAGCGATTCAGAACATCGATTCAGGGGTAATTTGTCGACGTTTATTGCCACCTTTTTTGAAAAATTTCCCTAATATGAAAAAAAGGGTTTGCCACCTCGCTAAATCTAATTTCGAAAAGGAAATTATTTCTACCGTCGGGAAATTTTTTCCCACCAATTTTTCTGACGTCCTCTGGAGCTAGTCAGTATTTTTGCGTTAGTAAATTGTATGAAAGATTTCGTCAATTTTAAATCAAAAATTTTTTTTCTGTTTAACGATTAATTGTCAATTAAATAAATTTTTACTTTAGTACTATTTAGCACTAAACTAAATAAAATTATTTTTCTCTTTTAGAAAAATAATAATTTTACCAAATAAAAAATTTTTAGTTAAAAAAAAAATTAACAAAAAATGGACATATGTTTTTATTATGCGGAGAATACATTGTCATTTTCTGTTAATTTTTCTTTTTTAACTAAAAATTTTTTTTTTGGTAAAATTATTATTTTTCTAAAAGAGAAAAATAATTTTATTTAGTTTAGTGCTAAATAGTACTAAAGTAAAAATTAATTTAATTGAGAATTAATCGTTAAACAGAAAAAAAATTTTTGATTTAAAATTGACGAAATTTTTCATACAATTTACTAACGGAAAATACTGACTAGCTCCAGAAAACGTCAGAAAAATTTGTGAGAAAAAATTCCCCGACGGTAGAAATAATTTTCTTTTCGAAATTAGATTTAGCCAGGTGGCAAACCCTTTTTTTCATATTAGGGAAATTTTTCAAAAAAGGTGGCAATAAACGACGACAAATCTATGCCTGAATCGATGTTCTGGTGTCGAAAAATGTAAGTTGTTTGCGAGTGAACGGTCATAGTCGTAGTCGTAGTCAATTAGTGTCATTTCGAAATGTCAATTGGAGGAAATGCGCATTTATAGGTTAATTAATGTACTGTAATTATTAAAATTACTTTCATGAAATCCATTTATTTTTAATACTTTATTTAGTAATAAATATTTATGAAAAAAACGTATTTCATGGTTTCACTTTTTTTTATATATTTAATATTTTAAATTTTTTTCAAATATGATTCAGCGAATTGAATATAAACTTATTACTAAAACTATAATTTTTCTATAAATTTGCCAAATAATAAAAAAAAAATATACTGAATTCATAAAAATTTGTTTTGAATTCAAAATCAAACTGACGAAATAGAAATAACAATAATCGAGGGTATAATAATTCAACTTGATTTCCCCTCAATTAGCATTTAAAATTTGCGTTGTTTTTATTTTCCATACAAATAAACTCAAGTTTCATATTCCCCTCTGTCGGCCCATGTGAGACAGAAAATTAATATCTCTATTTAGGGTTAAGCCATACTAAATCAGAATTCTCTTCAGAAAAAAAACATTTTTTTTCATTTGCTTTTTTTGCACATCATATGCAATAACTTGTTTCAAAAATGATTATAAAATATCAGCAATTATATAATCTTGATATTTTTGTTAACACGATTTGATTTTATTTAATATCTTCTTCAAAAATTATGAAAATATATTTCCATGAAGAATGAAATTTCGGATCAGCTGATTATCAATTTGTTTCATTTCATTACCAATCGTTCCCTGGCAGAATTTCTTTCAGAGAAAAATTTTCGGGCGCACTTAACCTAAAAAAAAAAGAAATTTACAAATTTTAAACATTCGATGCTGTTAAAATTTCCAACTTGGACGCATTTTTAAATATAAATCTGACAGCTTAGTATAACTCCAAAACCGAAAAAAGCAATAAATTTTCAACTGTTCCCCTGATTACTTTTTTCTGAAGAAAATTCTGATTCAGTATGTCTTAACACTTAATATAACTATGACTAGGACTAACTAGAGATATTAATTTGCTGTCTCACGTGGGCCGACAGAGGGGAATATGAAACTTGGGTTTATTTGAATTAATAATAAAAACAACACAAATTTTAATTGCTAACAAAGGGGAAACCAAGTTAAATTATTATATCGTATTGGTTGAGCAGCGAGTCGTTATCTCCGAAACTTGGAAAACTTGGGCTTCTATCGTTTTGAGTAAGCGAGCAAGATAATAAAATAGTGACCATTTCTCCTCCATAATTTTGTATGAAAACGAGGGAAATGAAATCTCCAGTTAATGTATCTCTATGGGAAAAACATTGATAAATTAAAAAGAGAGAAAAAACGAAAGTATTTTTTTTGCTGTCAAAAATGTCAAATCAAAATTCATTTCTTCGTCAGGGCGATTTTTTCAACGGCGTAAAGTTTTTTTGTTTTTTTTGAAAACAAAAAAAGCTCAAAAATATAATTAAAAAAGCAAACGTAAAAATCTTTGCAGAAATTTAATACTTAACAAGAAAAGGTATTCAAGTTGAAATACTTCCATTAAGAAAAAAAAAAATTGAAGTTATTTTTCGGTAAGATTTTCTTTTCTTTTTTTAATTGTTCCAAATAGGTGTTTTGTTTTTTTTGTTTCGAAAACCATCTTAAAGAAAACAGTGCGTTCTGAGAGGAAATAAGAAATAAATAAGGGCAAATATTCCCGGGTGAATCAAGGAAGCAAAAAGATCGGTAAACAGAAAAAAGAACAGAGAAGCCAAAAAAATTAGTAATTTTGTTTTGTTTATTCCGCGACGTTTTTGTTTGCTTTCAAATTGGATGATTTTTCTTTTTTTCTCGGAATATAATTTTTAGGTTATGTGTATTCGAGTAAAGAGAAAAATCATTTTCTTCCTAGAATTTTTTTCCGAATTTTTCTATAAAAATGCGCAAAAAAATTATGGGGTCTGGTGTAACACAGGGTCTACATTGGCCAATATTTCTGGTATACCAGTTGGCTTACCAGAAATAAAATACTGCCAGTTTTTTTACGTGGGCCAATACTGGTATACCAATTCAGTATCTAACATGCCGTTGAACCGAGAACAAAAAGTAAAAATAGGCAAAATATTGGCTTTAATGTGTCGAATTCAATTCTGTGGTAATATCTTCCCATGCCCTTTTTTTAAAATCAATTTTTCTATATTTTTTTTCTTTTTCTCGAAACATATTTATCAATTTGATAATTTCACTCCGCAAACATTTAGTTTCCGCCATTTTATTAAATGCAAATGTCAAAAATTGGTATACCAGCGCTGTCTACGAAAATGGTATACCAGGGTTCCGTTCACTCGATCACACCGGTGTAAAAAAAAGTCGGTGTAAGTTAATGTCAAAAAAGCCGGTGTCGAAAAATGTAAGTTGTTTGCGAGTGAACGGTCGTAGTCGTAGGCGTAGTAAATTAGTGTCATTTCGAAATGGCATTTTGAGAAAATGCGCATTTATAGGTTAATTAATGTACTGTAATTATTAAAATTACTTTCATGAAATCCATTTATTTTTAATATTTAATTTAGTAACAAATTTTTATATAAAAAACATATTTTATGGTTTCACTTTCTTTTAATAAATTTCATATTTTAAACTTTTTTTGAATATAACTGAACGAATTGAATACAAACTTATTACTAAAACTATAATTTTTCTATAAATTTGCCAAATAATTAAAAAAAAAGTACTGAATTCATAAAAATTTGTTTCGAATTCAAAATCAAACTGACGAAATAGAAATGACAATAATCGACTACGGTCCATGACATTGGTTGAAAAAAGTTACTTTTTTTTTTTACACCGGTGTGATCGAGTGAACGACAGAGTGTCGGTGTCATGACGTCATCGCAGTCCAAAAATGTTGACCAGTGAACGCAGCCCAGAATTGGCATACCAGAAAAATTGGTATACCAGCAGGGTCTACACTAGCTTTTTAGCAACCAATTTTGCTGGTATACCAGAAATATTGGCAAATGTAGACCCTGTGTTATATCCCGGTCCCAACAACAAGGTTATTGTCATATATTTGAAACTAGTCAGTATAAATCCTAAAGGGGTTGGCGAAAATGCATTAAGTCACTACTAATAACAAAAAAAACAAAAAATTAAAAAGAACCACAATTAATAAATAAATAAAGAACAAATGTTGTTGGGTCCGGGAAATTATACCACATCCAAATTTAAGATTTTGAAAAAAAAATTAAAAGATTTTGTTTAAAAAAAATGACGCAACTTTTTTTTGTTTTATTTTTTTTTTTTTCTACTAACACCGACCGCATGAAAATCCTTTGTTTTTTGTTTTTCTTCCAAAAACTACAAATTTTATAAAACACAGCAATGAAAAAAACGTAAATTTTAATTCACTTTTTTCTTTGTTTTTCAGATTTTAATTAATAGCGGAAAAACCTTTGGGGAACCAAAAAAGAAACATCTGTAAAAAAAAACCATTAAATAAAACAAAAAAATAAAAGCGAAGTAAAAATTGAAAGTTAAATTTAAAATTTTTAAAATTAAAAATTAAGACAACTGGCCCGTCCAACAATTACCAATATGGAAACGGATGGCGCCAATAATAGGCGCCGCATGGAATCAGAACATGCTGTTGAAGCAATGGATACACAAGAAAGTTAATATACCAATTTGTTTTAATTTTAAATTTGCTTTGATTTTGGTGAACTATGTAGAAAAAAAAAGTCCAAAGAAATTTTGATTTGTAAAAATAACGGGTTTTACAGGATCATAAAAGAAAACCCCTGTAAATTGCGGATTAGATAACAATTTTAGGTATGCTGGGATATTCCTAATGGTTATAGTAGTTATGAAATTTGAATAGGATCGCATAACTCAAATAATACAAACCATTACGCATCCTTGCAATTTTAAAATTTTTTCATGGCGTAATATGTGCCAAACTACTATTGATACTCAGCTACATATAGATCAAATTATTTGGCCGAAAATCTGATTTCATATGTTAAAAGATACACAGAGTTATATTAACTAGAGATATTAATTTTCTATCACGTGAGCCGACAGGGGAGAATATAAAACTTGGGCTTATTTGTATGAAAAAAAATAACCCGAATTTTATATGCTAACGGAGGGGAAACCAAGTTAAATTATTATGTCGTATTGGTTGAGCGGATAGTCGTTATCTCCGAAACTTGGGCTTCTATTGTTTGAAGTAAGCGAGCGAGAAGATGAAATAGTGGCCATTTCTCCTGCATAATTTTGTATGAAAACGAGGGAAATGAAATCTCCAGTTTATGTATCTATGGGTTTTTCGTTTTTTTTCTTCCTACGAGCGTTTAGAAAAGAACTGGCAAGAGCTTTGCCCCTGTTCTTAAATGCTTACTTATTTGTTTGCGTGGAGCTAAACTTCCGATCAGTTTGCTGTCATCATAATGATATTTCAATTTACATTTTTGAACGTTTTCTTCATTGCCTTTCATTCCTATAATATAACAGAAATACATTAGGGAATCACTAAAATCTTATGCTTTGATTTTGATAAATCTAAAAAAAATAATATTCTTCATTTGTCAGATAGGCGTAGTCTCAACTTCTTGCTTATTTGCAAGCTGCTCTTTTGAGCAAGTAACGCTTTTTCTTGAACACGATATTTTGCGCATATTTGGATTTAGGAATAGGGTTTTTTTGACGAATATGTTGCAAAAACAAAAGAAAAAAAGTTGGATCATCGGTTTGTATACGCAATGTGAACGTTCTATATAATCTTTCTGAAGATGGTTGAATTGAAATTCTAAAACAAGAAATTGTTATTAAATTTTTCCTTATAATAACAATGTAATTAAATTTGAATCAAAAAATTATGTTTTTTCCATTAAATAAAAAGTGCACACCAATTACACAAATTGTAACTCGATTCAGAACGCACAGATTTTACTATAAAATTGATTCGATACGTCAAAAAGTCATCCGATCATCTTCGTTCCGTCTTAGCACTTTCCAAGTTTGGTTCAGGGCCAAGAATCGAGAATCTTTTAAATCATCATTTTCGCTTGTCAGTTTTACAGCGCAATAATATTGTAAGAAAAAATTGGGAAGTATTAAAAATCTTTGTTGGTGTTGTTTGAACGACAAGTTTCTCTTTTACCCCACGACTCCATTGGACTTATTTCAAGACTTAATTTCAGTCTACGGGCGCCATTTTGAAGACATTTCATTTGTAGGTTGACAGTTGATGTCCTGACATTTTATTTGTAAAAAAGCCGTTGACGAAGAAAGAATGCAATTTTTGCTGCATAAATTTATTATAAAAATATTTTATATATGTTGTTTCAACTAAAAATACGTTGCGGTTGACAGGAATGAATGTTTTTTTTTTTTTATAAAAAAAGGATCCAACTAAAATCATTACTATTTCTAAAAATTTTCATAAAAAAAATTATTTTGAAAATAAAAAAAAAATTGTTGAAATATCAATCCTTCCCGGAATTGTAATTAGTAGAAACCAGACTCGAGATATCAAAAATTTCTCAGAAAAATGCATTACGGTACGTCAATGCAATAAAGATTGTTTCTAAAATCCATTCCATGATCATTACGAATATTTCTAGTACTTTTGTCATAAAATGATACGAATTTGAAACCAAATTTATTTTTAAATGAAATTCACTCGATTGTATACATTTTATTGCTGTCGTTTTAAAGGCGCTAAATTAATTTTTTTGAACAAAATGTAGAAATTAAAAATATCGGGAAAAACCTATTGCGATTACATACATTCGTATGCATTCAATTCATTGCCACCATTTTTAATTTCAATACGTCAAAAATAAGTCTGGAAAAAAGTCTTCCTCAAAAAGTCTATTTTTATGTCCGACTGAAATTATGTCCAATTTTTAGAGTCTCCATTGGACTTTTTTCGGTCCAACTGAATGTCTTGAAATAAGTCCAATGGAGTCGTGTGGTTACTTGTACTTTACACTGATATGGACCTCTATTCTAAATTTTTTTTTTTTTTTTGATAATTTTCAATATATTGCATAAAATCAACTTGAATCAAGTTTTAAAAATTTTACAATATTTTATGGCTATTTCTAACGTTAGCATACAATTGAGTTAGCAGAAAGAAGTATTTCATGATTAAAGGGGATAAAGAAATTCCGCTAGCCAGGGGCGATTGGACGATGTTCTTTTTATTTATAGTATATTGACAAAAAATTAATGGAAATGGTGCCTAACGAAATTATTAATGAATTTGGTAAAAAATAATTGAATCAAAATACAGATAATCTTTTTCTGTAAATTTTGTTATCCCTTTAAAAAAGACCTACGCCGCGCCGCTGGTAAATAAAGGAAAGAAGTACATATATTGGCCTCAAAATTGTATATTCAGTTATTTGTCCTTATTTTATGTACTATAAAGATGTTAATTATCACCCATGTTTTGAATTTCTCTTTTTATGAAATGGAATGGTGAAAATGAAAAGTGGTGTTCTAAAAATCGATCGGAATGAAAACAAAAAATTATATGAATTGAAATTTCGAAAATGATATTTTGGTGATCTGAAATTCGTTTTACTCGGAATGATAATCGAAATGAATTCACTATCAGTTGATGCCGTGAAATTGATATGAATTGTTACAAAACGAAGGAAAACACTTAAAATAAATTTAAGTTTTCTTCACCCAATGACTCCATTAGACTTTTCTTGAATATTTTTTTTTACAAAATTTCTAAAATTTTCTGATCAAAAAATTATTTTGAAATAATAGTTCAAAATTTTTAAAATATCAATGGTTCCCGGATTTGTAATTAGTAGAAACCGGACTCGAGATATCAAAAATTTCTTAGAAAAATGCATTATGGTAATGTAATACAGGGTTTTTCTAAAATTTACCCCAATAAAATGTCATTAAAAATATTTCTAATATTTTTGTCATAAAACGATATGAATGTATTTTTGAATGAAATTCACTAAATTGTATACATTTTATTGGTGTTGTTATAAAGGCGCTAAATTATTCTTTTCCAAAAAATATGTCTAGGAAATAAAAATATTCGAAATATTGGAAGATCTAACACATTCGATTTGTCTCTTAATATTTTTTTTTCTAATTCTTTTCTATTTTGCTCTCTTTTTTTCATTTTCCATTGCAATCATTATTAAATCCATTGCAATTATAAACTTTTCAAAATATATTTTGATTCAAATTAAATAATAAATAAATCAGCTGATACTTTGACATTTCGAAAATGGATTTGAAATTGAATACGAAAAAAATGAAATCGAGTGAAATTGAGAACATAAATTTACATTTCGAGTGAATTTGCTATTCCATAATGAATTCATTTTCGTGTGAATTCCAGGACATGGGTGTATTTCATTGCTTAGGGAATGTTTTCTTCAGAAGTTTTCTTAGAACAATATCTCTCTTCCGTTTATACATAAAAATACCGTAATAAAAAATGTTTCAACCGAGGTTGCTTAAAAGAAAAGTCTTGTATGTGAGAATTAGCAGCATTTGAGTTTTTGATATTTTACTATATAAAATTCAAAAGCTTCTGTATTAGAGTGGTCCTTATTTTGAAAAATCAATGTTATTTTACACATGGTTTCAAACTTGCCATAAAAAGCTTATACAGTAGAATATGATGTAGTTAATGAATATATAAACAATAGCGTGTAGCTCATAATTATTATATGAATGGTGTATATTTGTTAGGAAAATGAGGCTATGCAATGAAACACGTCGTTATCTATGGAAGTAGTAACGCAGAGTGATTTATTCACAGATGAATGATACAATGAATGTAATGCTTGTGTGTTTTATTCTAACACTCCCACTAGAAGGAAATTTTGTAATTATTTTCAAAATTCAATAAAATAATTGAATCACCAATTTCGAAAAGTGCTCATGTCGGCTTTTTTTTCAAAATGTGCTTTTTTGCTGTTTTTTATCTTCATGTATAGACGCATGTTCCATGAGCAAGAGGGACTCATATCTGTTTTCGAAAGTGGAAAAAAATGCATGTCTTTCTGGGGATGAGCCCTTTTCGAAATTATTTGAACATATCTAGCTTATGTGAACTATTTCAAAGCCAATTTTAATTTGTCATTTGGGAGACCACAACCTGAAGTATGCTCAGAATGCGAAGAAATCAACTAATAATTAAGAAATTAACTAATAGTTCCCAAGGGCATCCAAATTTTAATCTAAATTCAAAGAAATCACTGAAAAATCTCGAATTGTTGGTAGCACTGTCATGGGTTTGTAGTTTGATTATATACAGAATCTACCACTGCCAGTTTTGCCCTTCCCGGAAGTATTTTATTTCCGCCAATTATGAATTTTCCGTGAATGATATGAAAATGCCTAAAGAAACTTTCTACTCTTACCAAGGTCAAGCCCTCAAAGGACCCAACGAAATGGCATCATGTTTAAATGATTATATACTTGAAAACGTCTCTAAAGAAATAAAGTAGTTGGACTTGTTCTGCGACGAATGTCCGGGACAAAACAAAAACAATCAGTCAGTCGAAAGTTTAGAGTTTTTCTTTATTTTCCGCAAAGAGGCCACTCGTACAATGATTGTGACAATGATGTTTTCTGATTAATAAACTGACTGTCTTATGATAAATATTTTTTATTTGTCACTTTATTACTCATCGCTTTTCTTAGGTCTGAGCTCGTCTTGAAACATTTTTAACCATATGGCTTCTTGAGTAGTTGTTGCTAAAGCCATGTACTCTGGTTTAGTAGTAGATGCTATTGTAGGTTGTCTTTTCCTAGACCAAGAAACTGCACCACCCTGTAGTACAAAAACAACCGGTGCCCGATTTTCGATCGTCCGTATTAGTAGCCCAGTCTGAATCAGAAAAACCAAAAAAATTAGAATTGCATTTATTTGAAAATGCCAACCCTTTATCCACGGTGCTTTCAAATAACGTAAAATTCTCTTTACTGTTCCCCGGTGTGCTTTTCCTGGATTGTTGTTAAATCTACTTGCACTGTTGACTACAAATGATAAATCATGTCTTGTACTCTGTGCAAGGTACAGGAGACAACCAATCGCTTGTTGATAAGGAACCTTTGAAATTTCTTTGCTTTTAGCTTCATTTGAAGGACACATAGTTTTTGAAATTTTTTCATTTGGATCAACTGGTATACTTATTGAATTACAATTTTCCATATTAAATCGCCGTAGTATTTCCTTGGTGTAAGCTTGTTGATCCAACCAAATTTTCCTAGCTTATGATTTCTTCTGATTCTGATGCCAATGCAAATGCTTGCTTCACCCAAATTGACTTCAAAAATCATTTCAAGTTCAATTTAAAGTTGATTATTGGAAAAAATAAATAAATCATCGATGTAAACTGCAACAGAAATAACTGAATTGTTCTCAGTTTTATAATAAATGCACGGATCAAAACAAGAACGCTTTAAACCAAATTTTAGAAGTCTTTTGTCCAATTTTTTATTCCATTCTTTACTGGTTTGTTTTAGGCCATAAATTGCTTTGCTGAGTTTACAAACGCTCTTAGTACCATCAGAAAATCCTTGAAGTTGTTCCATGTAAAATTCTTTTTCTAAATCGCCTTGAAAAGCGATGACTGCATCCATCTGATCAATATCTAAATCATGTTTTGCAGCCTGCAGCCAATGCAACAATGTATCTAATCGATGTGTATCGAGCTGCCGGAGCTAAAGTATCTTTGTAATCGATACCTTTGCGTTGAGAACATCCTTTGACTACTAAACGTGCTTTTGTATCGTATTATGTTACTATTTGAATCTTTTTTTCATTTTGAAAACCCATTTCGACTTTATTGGGTTTGTTTATGATGGCAATTTCATCAAAGTTTAATTGGAGTTAACTTCCATTGAATTCATTTCCTCTTTCATGGCTGCTTTTCAATGTTCTGCATCATGGCGGTATAAAGCTTGTTCAACCGCTGTTGAATCATCGCTAAGTTGTTTAAACTCATTAAAATTCACAGAATTAGAAATAAATAAGGAATTGTATTCAGCAAGAAAAGCAAACTATTCGAATTTTGTTCTTGTAATCGAATTGATCTTCGAATTTCATCAAATTCATTCATTTCAATTTTTGTGTTGGAACATAATGTGGATCGTTTGAAGCCCCCACTTCATGACTTATGTATTTGATGGTCTCTTATTTTCCTGATTGTAGACCCTGAAACCTTTTGTTTTATCACAATAACCAAGAAATTTCATTTGGATTCCTTTCGGACCCCATTTCTTTGGTTTTTGCTTCGGAACTTGCACTTCAGTGTCAAAAATCTTCAAGTTTGATAAATTGGGTTTGATGATATTCCACGCTTTTTCTGGAGTTTTATTCTCCAAAGCCTTTGTTACAGAACGATTCAATAGGTAAACAGCTGTGTTTACCGCTTCACCCCAAAAACCATTGGAAAAATTTTCATCAAAAATCGTGCATTTTGTTTTTTCCACTATTTTCCGATTCATTGTTTCAGGTACACCATTTTGTTCTGGCGTGTACGGAGCTGTTGTTTGATGTCCAATTCCAGCCTTTTTAAAAACATTTTCAAAATGATTATTGCAGTAATCTGTTCCGTTATCGGTTCTTAGTACCATTATTTTTCTTTCAGTTTGATTTTCAACTAAACACTTGAAATCAAGAAAAATATCGACAACTTGACTTTTATTGTGCAAAAAGTAAACAAATGTTTTTCTACTGTAATCATCAATTAATGTAAAAAAATTCCTGTTACCACCAGTTGAACAAGTTTCCATTGGTCCACACAAATCCGAATGCACTAAATCTAGAATCGCTGTGGCTCTTTGGCCAATATTTTTAAATGGTAATCTCGTTTGTTTTGCGGCGGGGGGACTTCAATACATTTTTGAAAACTAATTTTGTTTGTATCGAAATCGATGTCATTAACAATATTTTTTGTTTTCATGAATTTCAAATGAGCGTAATTTATTTGCCCTAAACGCCTGTTCCATGTCACAATATCAATCTTCTTCGCTAAGAATCCATGGCGCTTGTTTACATTCAATTTGTAAACATTATTCTCTAAACTAGCTGTCACAATTAATTCTTTTTCTTTTTTATTTAAAATGTCATCCAGTTTTTTTGAATTCAATTGTGTTTCCTCTGTTTACAATTTGACTAGCACTCAAAAGATTTGTTGCTAATTCTCATTTTTGTTTGTTCGATAGAAAATTTTCGTTCAATGTCATGTGCATTGACGCACCAGAATCAACGTACAAGTCTTCTGCGTTGAAATTAACACATGAAAACTGCACTGAAACCACCTGTTGTCTCATTCTTTTATTTATCATTTTTCTTTTGTTTGCAATCTTTTGAAATATGACGGTGCCTGTTACAATTATAACAAGGAATGCCTTTTTCCTTTTTATTTGATTTGTTATTTTTTTATTTCTGGTGAAAACTGCACTTTGAGTGTTATCTAATTCTAGGTCACCAGTGATTTTTGAACCAGAGCTTTCGATTGCCATTATCATTGTTTTGGTAAACCAGCTACTAAAAAGGTCCCAATCAATTCATTTTCCAATATTCAACCAATTCCAGCCAATTTATGTGCTGATGACATGATTGTATTTACATATTCCTCTACCGATGAACAGTGTTCAAGCTGTGCTGTGACAAGCGAACGAATCAAACCAATCTTTCTCATAAGACCACTGTCTTCAAATGCCCTTTTTAATTTTTCCCAAATATATAGCATTTAGTGCATCGTGAATATGAATGTAACTGATTGGTTTGATGGAAAGAATCAAGCTGCCCTTTGCCTTCGCCATTTTGGATACATCAGTTTCTGTACCAAGCTGACATTTTCCTAAATCATTCATATCTATATAGTTTTGCATGGCACACTAGCATGTGGTGAAATTTTCTTTGTCTTTTAATTTTTCTATACCTCTCGAAATACTCGCCATTTTGAGGAAAAATTAAACGAAATTTTTCACTGATCTGCGATACCTAGAGTTTCTCGGGAAATTTACATAATTTTTCATTCCCGAATCCCGGGATTTTTTTATGATTTACAAAAATGTTTGATAACAAGTTATTTGCTGGGGAACATATTTTTCATTGAATTGAAACTAAAGAAGAACTTGCAAACTGCAGTTAATGATTGTTTCAAAAAAATGTCGATTTACTTAGATTATGGCAGTAATCTTCATAAAGAAATAAAAATGTTTGAATTAACTGGTGAAAAGGCTGAAAATTTAAAAAAATTATTTAATTGCTTACAAACAGAAAGGCCTCCTTCAACTGAGAGGGAAAGAGTCTTCTCAATAGCTTCTATATTTTCAACCAAAAAAAGATCATTATAAAGCGACCATTCACTGAATGCATTATGTTTCCTAAAAAGTTATTTTAGTAAATATAAAACATATAGTAACTTAAAATCGGCCTATAGCTGATTTTTTGATGTCGTATGGTAGAAATGAGACAGAAAAGCTGTCAAAACTAACATTATTTCAAGATTTTTTCTTTATAACTTTGTTTCTTCTTTTCAATTTGCAGGAAATTTAGATGCTGATAGCACAAATGTAATGTGCAAATTTTATTCAAATCGGTGTGTTAGTTTTTAAATTAAATCAAAAAAACTGTATGAAGAGAGTTATTTTCTTCTAGGATTATTTCTTTCTCCACTATCCTATTACCGATTTGACTGAAATTTAACATGGTATCGTCTATTTGTGTACTTAAACTATACAATGAATTTAAACAAAATTGCTTCACAAATTTTCAATTAAATCGGAAAAACCATAAACAAAAAAACGACAAAACTTTCTGGACACACTGGTTTTTCCTTTATATCTTTGCTCCCTCTAGATCGATTTTGCTGAATTGCAATACCAAACCAAGTTAAGAAAGAAGCAATTCACATTGTAAATTTCATCAAAATGAGATAACGCGTTTTTGAGCTATCTTGTATACGGACGGACGGACATGCATAAATCGATATAACTTTTGATTCCCTACACAACCATACCATTAAAACCTTTCTAGGACGATTATTTCGATGTGTTACAAATGGATTGACAAAACTAATATATCCTCTGGTAGTACCTACTGCAGGATCTAAGTTATCTGCAAATTAGAAGAAATTTTGAAAAGAAGAAATAAAGTTATGAAGAAAAAACCTTGAAATAATGTTAGTTTTGACAGTTTTTCCGTCCCATTTCTACCATAGGGCATCATAAAATTGGCTACAGGCCGATTTTAAGTTACTATATGTTTTTATAATACAATGTTATTTTTAATGTTATCATTTATACTTCCCTTTAATATGTTTAGGAAAATCCCTAGATCCCGGGATTTCCCGGAAAATGTAATTCAAAATTTCCCGTATCCCGGGAAATTAAAAAGTGTCTGGAAATGGAAACTAGCGATACCGTATTACTTTCGATCGGAAGATTACAAAATTAAAACAAATTGAAAAATTCTTGGATTGATTTTTTCGGATGATTTTAGCTTTATTTGAACGATTTAATACATGTGGTATGGACCCATAACCTGTTAGGAAAATGAGGCTATGCAACGAATCATGTCGTTATCAATGGAAGTAATAACGCAGACTGATTTATTCTCAGATGAATGATTCAATGAATGTAATGCTTGTGTGTGTGTATGTCTAAGTATAAACGTGTATTTTATTCTTACAATATTTCCACGTCATTCATTGAAATGGCGATACGACACGTGCTCATGATAGACGTTCGAGCTAAAAGTTTATAGGTTTAAATCATCAAAAGGAAGAAAAAAAAAAATTATGTATTTTCTCATTATTCTAGGTGAAGTTTTGAATGAAATAACTGAACTGGATAATTTATCAAATAACGATGATCATAATATGCAATTAGCACCATCAGCTGATTCAACAACAACAACATCAACAGTTCAAAGTGTTATTGGTATAGGTGGTAATGATATAATTGCTGGTGGTGATGATGGTGGCGGTGCTATTAGTATGGATGCAACAACATCAGATATATTAGCTGAAGATGAAGTTCGTTCTGAGGCAACATTTTCATTTAAAGTTGAAAATATATCAAAATTGCGAGAATCAATATTATCACCACCATGTTTTGTTAGAAATTTACCATGGAAAATAATGGCAATGCCACGTACTGATCGTAATCAAACAGATGCTAAATCATTAGGTTTCTTTTTACAATGTAATGGTGAAAGTGAATCAACAACATGGTCATGTAATGCTGTAGCTGAGCTACGTCTAAAATCATTTAAACCAGATCAAGATCCATTTGTACGAAAGATAAAACATTTATTTTATAGGTAAATTTTTTCTATTTAGCAAATTTTATATAATTTTGCTGTTTTTTTTAAAAAAATAAAATTGCATATAAACCAAAAAAAAAAAAAAACAAATCGAAACCAAAAATTTTGTCAATATTTCCACAGTAAAGAAAATGATTGGGGTTTTTCATATTTTCTGTCATGGAATGAAATTTTAGATCCAGAAAAAGGTTATGTACAAAATGATACAATAATATTAGAAGTTCATGTTACTGCTGAAGCACCTCATGGTGTATTTTGGGATTCAAAAAAACATACCGGCTATGTCGGTTTAAAAAATCAAGGTGCCACTTGTTATATGAACTCACTATTACAAACATTGTATTTTACAAACCAATTACGTAAAGCTGTCTATAAAATGCCAACAGAAGCTGATGATAGTAGCAAATCGGTAAGTTTTTTTTGTATTACAAGTCTATGTTTTGAAATACTTAATGAGATTTATTGAAGTATCCGAATAGCTTACTTTGACATGTTAATTTGGTGATATACATGTGGAAGCTTGTATCCGTTCATTGATGTGACTAAAATTTTGTTGTTCTAATCCTTTCAGGGATATCGCTCCTTTCGAAATGTTTTTTTATTTAATTTTTTATTAGTAGCTTTCCATTCGTACCCTTCAAGAAGTTGTTTAATATTTCAGCTTGAACTGAAGCTCCTGTTATGCGCATTCTATATGCACGCTTGAAGTTTTTCAATAATAAGTTTCAAGCACTTACATGTTATGTTGAGTGCGAGTGGAAACATGTACTTCTCACAATTTCAGGTCACACCATTTAAAAAAAAAAAAAAACATAGCAACTTAACACCGGCCTATAGCCGATTTTTTGATGCCCTATGGTAGAAATGGAACAGAAAAACTGTCAAAACTAACAATATTTCAAGGTTTTTTCTTCATAACTTTATTTCTTCTTTCCAAAATTTCCTCTAATTTGCAGGTAACCTAGATCCTACTAGCGTAAATCTAATCTGCAAATTTTATCCAAATCGGTGAACTCGTTTTTAAAATACCGTAGGGCATAAAAATGCACGAAAATATATCGATTTACCGTTTTAAATACATGATTTTTAATTTTATAACGAATTGAGCTTGTTTTTACGCACGATCGCCTATTATTTTGGCGAAAAATTTTGCTCGCATATACATAACACGTGGGTCAATAAGTTCGTATGCAAACACAGAAAAAAAAGTTTTTATTTTACAAAATTCAATTTTATTCTTCAATATAGTTGCCTTCGAGGGCGATACGCTGATTCCAGCGATTTTCTAACATTTTGATACCGGTTTTGTAGTACGATTTTGGTTTAGCCTCAAAATAGGCCTTTGTTTCGGCGATTACCTCTTCATCGGTGCTAATTTTCTTTCCAGCGACCATTCTATTGAGGTCTGCAAACAAGGAATAGTCACTGGAGGCCAAATCTGGAGAATATGGTGGATGGGGAAGCAATTCGTAGCCCAATTCATGCAATTTTGCCATCGTTTTTATCGACTTGCGAGACGGTGCATTGTCTTGGTGAAAAATGACTTTTTCTTCTTTAAGCCAGGTCTTTTCTCACGAATTTTTACATCCAATTGGTCCAAAAGGTTACAATAATAATCTGATTTTATTGTTTTACCAGTTTGGAGGTAATCCAGCAACAAAATTCCTTTTGCATCCCAAAAAACTGACGCCATAACCTTCTTCACTGATCTTTGGGCCTTAACCCGTTTTGGAGCCGAATTATCGGTTTTTTGATTCTGCTTTCGACTCAGGATCATAGTGATAGACCCAAGTCTCATCCATAGTGGTGAATCGACGCACAAAATCCACTTTATCCTTTCGAAAATGCTCCAAATGTTGATGAGAAAGTCGCATTTGCATGTGTTTTTGTTCCAATTTTCGGAAATGCGGCAGCCAATTTGCATAGAGCTTTTTGAAACCTTCAGCTAAGATGTGATGTACTGGTCGATGTGAGATGCCTATGGTGTCAGCTGCCTTATCCATAGCCACTGGTCTGTCTTCCGAAACCATATCCTATATTTTTTGTATCTTTTCTGTTGTTGGTACACTTTTCGGATGTCCGATTGCTGTCAAATTTTGACACGTATCATTAAAAAGATATTCGAGATATCGAATCGATTTATTTTTAGTAACGCCATCTATGTGAAAGCATGCGAACTTATTGACCCACGTGTTATATGTGCTTCAAAATTTATAGAAAATTGGAAACTCGATGATATTCTTCTTTGACTGAAAGCCACAAAATATGGAGCAAAACTTCGGTGAATTTTAGTTTCAATGTCTCGTCATTCCTCTATTCGAGAAATTGTTTCTGAACCGAAAATGAAAGTTGTTCTGTATTATTTTGGGCGTATGCTGTAAAAAGATTTGCAATCCAATTGGATTCCTTCGTATTAATTTTATAAAAGTATTGGTATTCCAATAAATTTAGATTTTGTCGAGTCAAATTCAATATTCTGTGTTTATTTGCTATAGTGGCTAGGTTGGTTATTTAGTACATCTTTAACAATCCTCGGCGTAACTTCGTTCGGCAAAGGTCTAGTTTCTTTATGAAATACGACTTAATTTTATTTAATTGATCGGAGCATGTTAGTAAATTTTGATTTTGACTTTGCATTTTTCTTAGTGACTTCACTAAGGTATTTTAATTGGTTAGCCATGTATGCAAGCGTATGATTACTTTCGTACTTTGTAATTTCTTCGTATTTCGATTAAATAGAGATTGATTGATTTCGTGGCGAAGGTCATAAAGTTTGTTGGAATTGTTTCTGTCCCAAAAGTCATGTACCATATTTGGTACATATATAGGATACAAAAAATGATTGCTTTTTCGAATGTTGCATTATTTAAAAAATTACAATTTTCGAAGACACTCGACACGGACAAGTGTAGGATTAGCACCTTTTCTCGTAAACGTGATTGATGCTCCCAATATTTTAAGCAAAATGCGCCTTATTTCTAACATTTGGTTGTTGAGATTCGTGGACTTCTTTGAAATCAGTTTCCACCGGACAGACTACGAGAAGAATGAACCAGTCTCCTGAATGCTGCGTGTGTTAAGTGCCAATGCACAAGTTTTTGACTTCTGTCTCAGTAAGTATAAACTAAGAAAACTTTTATACAACGAATGACTATTACCACATTTTGGCTCGATTTGTTAATAATATTATTAAGTAGCATTTCGCGAAAATTTACTATAATGATGAGCTTAAGGTGTTTTAAAACTTGCACACTTTTTAGTGGAAACGTTCCATTTTGTCCATTCGAGTGTCTAAGTAGAAGCAGCACAGTGTAAATACGCTAGGTGAAATGCTAAGCTTCCCTGAATGAAATGTTATTACCGCATCAATTCTGCAATGAAAGATTTTTAAAATAAATATCTCATGGTTGTCTTCGGAGATCCAGCATGCATATAGACAGCGTATAACTTTTAATTTCCTCATACGTTTTCCTAACAGGAAGCTAATCACTGATAGATAACTATATCCTGATCCATATTTGATAAAAAGCTAACATTGTTTACTTTGAATGGACGTCAAAACTGGAGTAAATTACCGATCTCTCTGAAATTTTTAATGTGGCGTACTGAAAGATAGTATTTGGCAAATGGCATATAAGATTTGCGATGATACCACACTAAGGGAGAAATCCTTGTTTGTGGTACATTTAATAGAAAAATATCAAAATAATGCTAGAGCCTCCGGTAGTGTATTTTAAAACATAAACCAAGATGATCACAAACTTCGTCCTTTTTTTCATTGTTTTTTGGATTTAATTGGAAAATTAAACCATGCTAAACTTTGAAAAATTATTAGTTTTCGCAGTTTTTTTCCGAGCTTATTTGTTTAACTTTTTAACTTTAACTACGAGTCCCTTTTTTAGCATTGGGCATTGCAGAATTGGCTTTGGGCTGATTTTAAGTTAAAGATTTTTAAGCTTATTTTAATATGGTTTGTTCTGATTTTTGCAACCTAATGTAGAGAGATGACTCAAACTGAGATTTTTTATTTGTCCTTTTTGCAGTTTTGATTTTTCGTAATATGTACATTTTTCAATTGTAACATCTATTCAACTTATATGGAAGTATGCTTTGAATTTATATTCGATCTTTGAAAATGAAACATTATATGCCTTTGTCTTTCTATTCCACCTCCACCTATGGGCTTAGTTTGTGAGACACTAATTTTTAGACTGACTGGATAAATTTTATTTTAGTATGTTCTGTATTATTTTTCTACTTATAAAATATTGTTCGTCAATTTGTTTTTGTCTATAATTATAAAACAAGATAAATTTTAATCAAAATGAATAGAAATTAAGTTTTAATTGCCCTTTATCAAAAAAACAGGTTGCTTTAGCATTACAACGTGTATTTCATGATTTACAATTTACCGATAAACCAGTTGGTACAAAAAAATTAACAAAAAGTTTCGGTTGGGAAACATTAGATTCATTTATGCAGCATGATGTACAAGAGTTCTTACGTGTTTTACTTGATAAACTTGAATCGAAAATGAAAGGTACATGTGTTGAGGGTACAGTACCAAAATTATTCGAAGGAAAAATGTCATCATATATAAAATGTAAGAATGTCGAATATACAAGTAAACGTATGGAAACATTTTATGATATACAATTGAATATAAAAGGGAAGAAAAATAGTAAGCAAAACCCATCATATGTATTTATCTTATCTTTTTTTTTGTTATAAAACCTTGTTTTTTTATAGTTTATGAATCATTTAAAGATTACATTGCATCGGAAACATTAGAAGGTGATAATAAATATGATGCTGGTGAACATGGTTTTCAAGAAGCTGAAAAAGGTGTCATATTTGTATCATTTCCACCAGTTTTACATTTACATTTAATGCGTTTTCAATATGATCCAATAACTGATAATTCAGTTAAATTTAATGATCGTTTTGAATTTTACGAAGAAATCAATTTAGATTCATATTTAGCTGAAAAAGAATCAACACCAGCCGATTATCGTTTACATGCTGTATTAGTACATTCTGGTGATAATCATGGTGGTCATTATGTTGTTTATATAAATCCAATAGGTGATGGTAAATGGTGTAAGTTTGATGATGATGTTGTATCAAAATGTTCAAAAATTGATGCAATCGAACATAATTATGGTGGTATCGATGATGAAATGAGTCTAAATGCAAAACATTGTAGTAATGCATATATGTTGGTTTATATACGTGTATCAGCAATGCCAATTGTTTTACAACAAATTAATGAAACTGATATACCAACCGAATTGAATGAACGTTTAAGTGAAGAAAAACGTATGGAACAATTAAGGCGACGTGAACGTAATGAATCAAATTCATATGTTATTATACATGTATTATTAGAAGAATATTTTGAAGGACATCAAACCACAGATTTATTTGATATTGATAAAGTTCATTATCGTGTATTTAAAATGAAAAAAACACAATTAGTATCGGAATTGATATCAATATTAGTTGATACATTTAAAGTAAATCAAAATCGTATGCGTATATGGCCGTTAATACAACGGCATCAAGTAACAAGACCGATATTTTTTGATTTTAATGAAGAAATGAATCGTCAATTAACAAATGTTATTGAATTGCATAGTCCATGGACAATATTTTTAGAATTAGCACCAGCTGATACAACATATTCATTTACAACATTCGATAAAAAACGAGATATATTGATATTTTTTAAATTTTATGATCCGATACAGAAACGTTTAAATTACATTGGTTATAAACAATATCAATTACAAAAAAAATTAATTGAGTTAATACCAGATATTAATACTCGTTTGGGTTATCAAAGTGATACAGAATTAACAATATATGAAGAATTAGGACCAAATGTTGTACAAAAATTGAATAGTTTAAACGATACATTGGATAAAGCATTAAAAGCCACACGTGAAGATGTACAAGGTAATATATTAATATTTGAAAAGAAATTACATGATGAAAAATTGGAGTTACCAACTTGTGAGGATTATTTCCGCGATCTATTATATAGAATTGAAGTAACATTTATTGACAAATGTAATCCAAATGATACAGGGTAGATTTAATTAACTTTTTTTTAAAATGTATTCTGTATATGTATATTTTTTATAGCTTCACTTTGGAATTATCTCATCGAAACACTTATGATCATATGGCGCAAGCGGTTGGACAAAAACTTAATACTGATCCATATGAAATTCAATTCTTCAAATGCCAAAGGTAAATTTAACCGTGACAACCGGGTAGGTAAACTAATCTGGCCTATTCTAAACTCCGACGGAATTATATTCCGTAGGACAAATTCATTCCGACGGAATTTTGGTAGCTATTCCAAACTACGACGGAATGTACACAAAGGTTCCATATGAATTAAAATTTTGAACGAATTTCGAATTGCCAAAAGCAGGCGATTTGAAATATTTTCTGTTGTTTTTTGAGTATTTTTTTTATTTCTAATAAATTATTTGTTTGCATGGATTCGTTAACTTATTGCCCTACATACTTTTTTTCTTCTGTTCTCAGAAATTTCTTGAATTTTTTGTTGCTGGTTATTATACTCCATAGAAATGGTTTCTTGAAACTCTTTTTGGTTTCTTTTTTGAAGGTTAATTAAGTTTCGGCAGGTGTAGAACACTTTAGTGGGGTGGGTTCTTTTTTCAATGCACCATCAATTGATAACATTGAAGTATCTAAACCTGATATTTCTACGTTACCATTAGTTCCAGGTTGAGATTCATTAACTTCAATATCACTGGACATTGGACATTTCGTCTAACACCAAAACATTGTGTTTGTTAAATACCAGAAACGCATTGTTCCATGGCTGTTAAATGTATTCTAGTTTCTTCCAAATCTGAAAAACTGTTGCTGCATTTTCATTTTTATTATGGCTTAGTTCTTTCTTTACATAAGCCTTATAGTCGAACTAAACAACAAAAAAAATTTTTTTTTATATATATATTTATATTTTTTTTATTCATCAATTATTGGTCCTTTTCCAACCAGTGCAGACTTTTTTAAGAGGACTCATTGCATTTAGTTCGTTAGTGACTATCTCCCAGAAATTAACTACTTTTCCCTTTTAAATTTTTGCATATCCTTCTTCAATACTTGGATATGCTCTAAGTACTTCAATCAGCCATTTATATTGCTTTTTATTTGTTGAATTCAACGACATACATTTTAATAACATTCAAAAAATTAAAATTTACTTAAATCAAATTAATAGTAAACTTTAATTTTATGTCCACAATAAAAAAATTCTTACAAATTATTTCTGTCAAAAACCTCAATGTTTCGATTCCTACGGAATTTAATAATATAATAACAGAATTCCTAACGGAATGAATTTCCAAATTCTGTAGGAGTCTAGAATAGAAATTTTCATTCCGTAGGAAATTTCCTATTACGACAAAGTTTAGAATATGTACTATTATCTCAGTTGTAAAAGACAGAATGATGGATTTGCTTATGATAGTGCTATGATTTAATCGCACAGACAATAGTAAAATATGTCTAATCTTCTTAACCCCACGACTCCATTGGACTTATTTCAAACTTATTGACTTATTGACAAAAAAGTCCAAATTTTAGAGTCTCCATTAGACTCTTTTTCAGTCTGACTGAAAATATGTCCAATTTATTTTCATTTAAAAAAAGAAATCAAAAAATTATACAAGTTTAATAATTTATTTAAAAATTTAACAAGCTGTAATTAAAATTATTGCTTAACAAATTTTTCTCAACACCGGCGTTTTTTATACATTTTATTAGGTACGTTTTCTGTTTATTATAGTATATGTGCAGTGCACTATTAACTTCCAATTAGCTAGGTGTATTGAATCAAAGTATTTTACCTATAGGTAATATATTGCGCTTTATATTCGTATACATTATTTAGATGTGTGCTGTGTTGACGTCATTGACGCACCGTATTCCAGCTGCCAAATAAATCAATATTGTTTTGCTTGATTTGTGATTCTTTTTATACGAAAATTGTGAGTATTGTGATTCAGAAAAAAATGGTTAATAGAAATTGTAGTTTTCCAAATTGCTCGAATTAGTGAAAAAATGTGAAAGAATTGGACAATAACATCACATATCGATTTCCCAAAGACAAAACAACCCGAGGTGAATTTTTTATCGGGGTTTAGTTCAGGGTCTGCTTCATAACATGTAAAAGCAACAACAACATAACCGAAATATTTATCGAGGTCAGGGTCTGAGACCCCGATTGATTTTAGGTACGTGGGTGCCGCTCGCATCTCCGTACTGGTTTAAAAAATGGATAATCGATTTTTCGCGATTATCTCGTTACGGGTGCGAGATACATTGATTGAGGTCAGTATAAAAAATGAGCGGCACCCTCCAAAGGTCGAAAACTTAGAATTTTCAATAACTTACCTAATTGAACAATCGTACTAAACATAAAATTTCTTATACCTTTTGCAAGCTGGAGCCATTTTTTACGCTCCATTGACTGGGCTAATATTCACATGTTACATATTGTTCTTGGCTATCGTCATTCACTGACTGTTGCTTTGAACAGTTTTAAAATAATATGAACTAAGCCTTTTCGACTAATGAAAAACTTAGCATCAAACTTGAAACAAAAAGGAATTCAAACTGACTGCGGTTATCATCATTTTTATATGCCGTTAAAGAAAAACTTATTTAGAGAAGAAGTTTTTGTAGTTTCTTTAAACACGCAAAATGTTTTTGCTTGTGTGGATAAAAGAGAAGGAAATGTTAAACTTGAATAATTAAAAGAGAGGAACCCGTTTTCATGTAATTGCATGAAATAAATGGTTTTCTCATTTTAATACTCTGATTTAATAAGTATTTCTCTATTACCACACGCGTGCAGAAAACATTTTGTGCGCTTGGTAGATACGCAGCTTTAGAGAAAATAGTTCTCACTATTTAATAGGCTTGTTTTCCTGTTTTTTTCATTTAACTATGTGGTCTAAAACCCTAGATTATTGTGCACGGACGTTTGCATGTCTTTCCTGTGATATGACGTCATCGTGGTAGACTTTTTTTTTATAATTTACCGACAAAATGAATATTTTGTGTCCGATTGTCATAATACTTGCACAGTTTGTGTGTTGCACCGAATGCTAGATATTAGTTTTTGGGCAAAATTTATATTTGGTAGCACCATTTTCTGACTCTTTTTTTGTCAAAAAACGACAAAATTTTGGAAGTACGGTGCAGAGTATTCCACTGAGAAGATTTCGGCAAAATTCATACAGTTTATGTACTTGACGGTAACTTAGATCTGATTAGTTTTGGGTCACATTCGAATATGGCAACACTGTCTAATACACTTTTTGCCCAAATATAGACTATTTTTGCACTCGCTATGCAACCAAAACTCCGCGTCCAATTTTGATGAAATTTCCACATTTTGCGTATTAAGGGCCATCAGATGTGATTAAATCTTTAACAAAATTGACTAATGGCAACACTAATTTACAAAACTGTAAAAACTTTTGTGTATCTTATATAATAAATCTGTAACTATGTTTCTTTGTTTGTTTGTCCGCTATAGACTTCAAAACTATTAAAACAATTTTAATAAAAGATGGTACGTATGCGAGAGTCTTTTCAACTAGAGTATAGGGTACTTGGATTTTCGATGGCGGTTGCAGGTGGTAGCAGGAGTATAAAAACCTCCCTAATTCGGTCAATAATAGGCAGATTTTCATGAAACTTGGAATGTACATTTTGGATAGGTCAACTGAAAAGATAGAATATATCTCCACTCGATTGGGGGTTGCGGGGGCCAAAAGTAGAAAAGCGTCAAAAATTTGGTCAGTGATAGGCGGATTTTCATGGAAGTTGGAATATACATTTGGGATAGACCAAGTGAAAGACAGGATTTGTCTTCATTCGGTGGACGAAAACACAAAAACGTCATGAAGTGGGAATGTATATTTTGGATAGGACAATATAGAAGATAAAATATGTCTCTGAAACAGGTTGTTAAATCCCTTAAGGGTTTATTGAAAGTAAACACAAAAGGGTGATGTTTGACAAAAAAAATATAAAATTTAAGGAAGAAAACATGATCTTTTAAAAATATATAAGTTTTATTGTCAACAATTTAATTAAAAAGAAATGAAATTAATACACTAGAAAACATTACGGCCAGCAATGCATGGCTTGAATGTCGGCGGAAAGCTGACTAAAACAGTTTACAAAATTAGTAATTATAAATTATGCCTAATTCCGAAAAGTACAAAATATATTTAAAGGCACGTGCATTGCCTTGCCCTCAATCAAATTGATTTGTTCATTTACCGGGTGAAAAATATATTAATTTATTCAAAATTTAATATAGGTAAAATTCGTTAATTAATAAAAAAATAAATTTAATTTAATTTCTAAATTCATTCATTGGATGCAAATAGATATTTTATTTCAATTTATGATCATACAGGTGAATGAATTTTTCTATTTTACAAATCAGCATTCAATGACATTGTCGGTAAAGTTTAAATTCACTGCTATGGTTTGCTTTGCTCATTTCTTGTAGAAGCAATGAGAAAAATGCTTTACTGTAATTTTCTTAATAATATTGTAAGAATTTTAAAAATTTCACTAGTAATTTTTTAAGGAAATAGTGAAAAATGAAAAAAAAAATGAGATGATTTTAATTAATTAATTGATTATTTATAACTCTCATTCTAAAGTACATTTTGCACTGAACAAAACTTTAACGAATACAATACATTTGTCTGAAGAACATGAGAGTAGGGTAGATACATATATAGTCCACTGGACTAGGATAATCGTATAATCCTCCTTTTGCACGAATTGTTCCGAAGATTAGTTCCAACAGATCTGGATTTAAGCGATATATAAGAAAAAATGCTGCTTTGTACTTCTTCAGATATTCAAAAATTATTCCTAAAAGTCTGATACTGAATTAAATTCTGTAAGGCCATTATTATTACCATAAAATATTGTGATGTCTAATTCTTCGATTTTTATTGAGGATGTGGTTTTGAATATATATACAAGCAGCCATTATAGGTCTAGAATCTGTTGTAGGAACTCGTGAGTTAACAACATCGAATCAATCTACAATATTAATCTACAAAAATATTAAAAGTAAATTTTAAAGCTGTTGATAATTTAAATGATGACATCCTTATAATTTTTATAAAACCAGATAGTTCTTTCCAGTTTTCACAATTTAAAAATTATTTTCAATGTACATGAATTTGTATGGGTAAAATGTTTGCATCGTGTACTTTACCTATCGTATAAAAATATTTAAATATAAATTAATAAATATTCAATAATCAAGAGTCTTTCACTTCTTTTAACATTTGTGGTTTTTGTTGTCAGGCTAATCATGGACGACGATCTACTTAAAAAATTCAAAGTTTAAATAAAAGTATTTTTTTTATTTTTTTTTTTTTTTAGCTATAAAGATTTACCAGGAAATCCACTAAGATGTTCATATGATGGGAGTCTTAAGGATTTATTGGCATATAATAAACCTAAAACGGTTAAAAAAATTTTCTATCAAAAGTTATCAATGAGTATAACTGAATTAGAAAATAAAAAGCAATTCAAGTGCCTATGGGTATGTATATATGAGTTGTTAGTTTTAAAAGTGGTTTAAACCAATTTCTTTGCTTTCGAGTTGAGAATTTTCGTTCAATTACTAGATGTTTTTAATATATTTCGTTTTATCGGCATTTTTGCGATGGATAACTATAACTATTGTTTTAAATTAAAGTGCATAATGGACTGTCTAAGAAGATAATTTAGGAACATATTAACATTGTTGAAAATATATGACATACACTCCCTGACACTTGATTAGAGCCATTTTTATTTTTATCGTCATTTATGGCATAATGGTGCAAATTCTTAGAAACTTTTTCCGTAATATTTGTAACCCATTATTGTATTCTACTTGATGACCCAGATGTGGGAATAACCCATGCTTGAGTGGGAATTCCCACTTTTGTCTTTTTGGCTACTTGCGCCGAGACACTTGATTAGATCCATCAGTTTACTTCAAGCTTGAAAGGCGAACGGGGTCTTCTAAAAACAATTTATCGTTAAAAAACAAGTGTGTTACTTGTCTGCTTTACCTTAGTGAAGTTCTTGTTTCCACATGGACAGAAATGGGGCGTGCAAAATCACTAACCGAAACGGAAGTTGGAAAAATCACTTCATTGAAAGAAAAAAATTATTCCAAACGCGATATTGCCATGCGAATGCGTCGAGATCCTTGGACTATAAATAATCTTATCAAAAACGAAGAAAATTACGTAAAAAATTGAAAAGGACACACATGCAAAGCAACTATCGAGCGACAACATAGGGTCATATTACGGGATGCATCGAATTCTGCGGCAACTGCTTTTAAAATTAAAGGAAAGTGGGCATTACGGCTAGTGTCCATTCAGTTCTCAGGATGATCAAGCAGTATCCACACCTCCAACGTGTCTTCCTTCGAAAAGGACCAAATTTATTGCTCCATGAAATGACGGAACTAACAGATGTGTGACGATGGGACAAAAACAACTTGGATTCTCTCAAATCGTGGATATAATGTCGAAATCTATCCGAACCATCCAAACTAAATGTTTTCTCGTCGGAAAAAATTATTTGCTGCCATTCTGTCTTCCACTATAAATGTTCCCGGCAAAACTCGAATCTAGAATGCTTATGAGGTTGAAGCAAGCGTGCTTTTTTTTAGTTTTTTGACGTCGGAGGTGTGGATACTGCTTGATCATCCTGAGAAATGAATGGACACTAGCCGTAATGCCCACTTTCCCTTTAATTTTAAAAGCAGTTGCCGCGGAATTCGATGCATCCCGTAATGTGACCCTATGTTCTCGTTTGATAGTTGCTTTGCATGTGTGTCCTTTTCAATTTTTTCCGTAATTTTCTTCGTTTTTGATAAGATTATTTATAGTCCAAGGATCTCGACGCATTCGCATGGCAATATCGCGTTTGGAATAATTTTTTTCTTTCAATGAAGTGATTTTTCCAACTTCCGTTTCGGTTAGTGATTTTCCACGCCCCATTTCTGTCCATGTGGAAACAAGAACTTCACTAAGGTAAAGCAGACAAGTAACACACTTGTTTTTTAACGATAAATTGTTTTTAGAAGACCCCCGTTCGCCTTTCAAGCTTGAAGTAAACTGATGGCTCTAATTAAGTGTCTCGTTGCAAGTAGCCAAAAAGACAAAAGTGGGAATTCCCACTCAAGCATGGGTTATTCCCACATCTGGCTCATTAAGTAGAATACAATAATGGGCTACAAATATTACCGAGAAAGTTTCTAAGAATTTGCACCATTATGCCATAAATGATGATAAAAATAAAAATGGCTCTAATCAAGTGTCAGGGAGTGTATTTTGAAAAAACTAATTTTTTAGTCGCGAGCGTTTTCTTGAAGTAGGAACGACCATAATAATGAAAACAGCGAGCGTTTGTTTGAAATAAAACTTGAAATAATTTTATTTATTTGATTGAAACCAAATGTTCTAGATTCTAACAATCCGAAAACAGCAATGAATAATTATATAAATTAAAAAACAAAGGCATTTTAGGAAACAAATGTTCGAGATAAGTTGATACCTGCCATTTTCGTACCCTTTTGAAGATGGAAGAAAGAACTGTGTTCAAATGGTTCCCTAAGTTTAGGGCTGCTGATTTCAACCTTGAAGACTAATCCACTGCTGATGCTGATCAAATCAAGACACTGATCGAGAGAAATGCAAACTATAATACACGCGAATTAGCACAGATACTAAATTTATCAAAAATCGTCCAAGAACATTTGGATTGCTCATATTTTAACTGTAAAATTTTATGGACTTTATTCCAATCTGCGATTCACTGTACTAACGCAATGAAACAGTACCGTTTTTAAAGCAGATAGTGACGGGCGGAAAAAGTTGAATAATTCCCACCGAAATTTCGAGCGAAAAGGTCTAAAGGAAGGGAAATATGGATTGGAAAACGTCTAGAATTAGCCGAAAGAAATGGTATTGTATTCCATCAGGGCAAAGCTAAACCTCATGCCTCTTTGACTACCAGACTAAAATTGTTCGAGCTTAGCTGGGAGGTGTCACCATTGTATTCACCTAACATTGCACATTCAGATTGTCATTTCTTTCGGTTTTAATAAAATTATGTTAACGGCAAGGATTTGAATTCATTGAATTTTCCATAATTACATAAAAAAATATCGACATATAATATTTAACTCACTTTCAAAATCCATGGATCATGAATCTAAAATGCCCTGTATTGTAATTCTCTTTCTTTTTTAGCTTTCATCTAATTTAAAAGATGAGAAAGAATTAGTTTTATATCCAAATAAAAATGGTACAGTTAAAAATTTATTGGAAGAAGCAGCAAAGCAAATCGAATTTAATGATGACACTACACGCAAATTACGTATTGTTGAAGTATCAAGTCATAAATTATTTCCAGGACCAAGAGAAGATACACCATTAGAAAGTAAGTTACTTTTAATCCGAAAATCCTTAACAAGTAAGAATCGATATTTAATTGTTCAACACTTTTTTTTGTTTATTTCCTCCAGCCTTACAAAGTCCAAACGATACAACAATGTCAAATCAAACAAGTCAAAAAGCTTATCGTATCGAAGAAATTCCAAGAGATGAACTATTATTAAATGATGATGAAATGCTAATACCGGTATCGCATTTTTCGAAAGAAGTTTATAATTCATTCGGGGTACCGTTCTTTATAAAGGCAAAGCATGGCGAACAATATGGTAATCTTAAAGATCGTATACAAAAGAAATTAAACGTACCCGATAAGGAATGGGAAAAGGTAATGACATTTAGAAGAATGATTCTGTTTTGTATTCTAAAATCTTGTTTTTTTTTTTAGTACAAATTTGCATTAATATCAATGGGCCGTGCTGAATATATAAACGATGATAATTCAACTGTGAATTTGACGGACTATAAACCACCACAACAATGTTAGTTATTTTTGAATAATATATTGGTATCATGAATGAAAGAATATACAGGTTACGCCTTCCTATATTTAAAATTAGTTTTTTCTGCGCACCTACGTCACAGGGGATTGATTTGAAATACATTTTTTGTATGAAAAATCACGATTATTTACTAAAAAGTGCTTCTTAAGGATGTTTTTTCTTCTAATTCTAATTTTTGAAGTAGTAGAAATGATCGCTACAAATTCTCGACGTTTACGTATTAAAACAGTCACTTCTTTTACAAAAACGAACTCATTTTTTGAATAATGTTTGTTCTTTCGGGAAACAATAAAACCAAAATTTCATTCCTTTTTTGTCATTGTTATTGTTGTTATTCTTAAATTTAACCTTTTTTTAATTCACAAACTTTTTTTTAAACATTATTTAGTTTTTGACAGAACATCCGCTACGATGTCATAACAGTAATGGCGAACATGAGCATGGCGTATTCTGTATATCTTTCATTCATGCTACTGTATCAAAATACACATCAATACATGGAGCGCCAATAAAGTTCCGTCACAGTTGCTATAAGAATGAAACGAAACAATATTTTTCAGGTTTCCCTTTTTATGCCCTATGTTAGGTACTACCCGAGGGTATATTAGTTTTGTCATTCGGTGTGTAACGCATAGAAATAATCATCGTATAAAAGTTTTAAAGGTACGGTTGTGTAAAGAATCAAAAGTTATGTCGATTTTTGCATGCCCGTCTGTCCGTCCGTATATAAGATAACTCAAAAACGCGTTATCTGATTTTGATTCTGATTACAATGAAAGTTGGATATTTCTTAATTGGATTTGGTATTGCATTTCAGCAAAATCGGCCGAGGGGGAGCGAAGTTATGAAGGAGAAACCGGGGTATGGTTTTTCGAATTTAATTAGAAAGTTTGTACACCAATTTTATTGAAATTATTTCCATACGTTGACTTCATAAATAGGCGATATTGTACTAAATTTCAACAAAATCGGTACAAGCATGATGGGGAAAGAAATAATCGTAGGAGAAAATAAGCCTGTTATAAAGTTGGAATAAAGTTTGCAAATTATATTTATGCTATTAGGGTCTACGCTACCTGCAAATTAGAGGAAATTTTGAAAAGAGGAAACAAAGTTATTTATTTATTTATTTATCTAATTATTGAACATATACAAAAAGTATTAAAATCCTTATACAAATTGTATTAGATGTAATTCAACAATTAAAATTCAAGTTAATATGTACATAGTTAAAAAAAAAAAAAAAAAATTAAAATTAGGAAGACTATCTTAAGACTAAAGATATCACAAATTGCATATACTCCGTTCCCACTAATGCCCAAACATAGAAACTATAGCAAAGATAAAAATTCGGGTAATTTATGGCGGGATCTGCTAATTCCATCTTAGAAACCAAAACCGAAATTCGAAGCAAGGAAATATAAAAGAAAAAGAAAAATGGAAATAAAACGGTAACAGACAACAAGACAGGAGAAAAAGAATAAATAGGTGAAGAAGATGAAGAAAACAAAATGAGAGAAAGATGCAAGCAAGCATTAGAGGATGAATTAGATAATTTTAAGAAAATTTGCTGCACATGGATTTGAAATTTGCTAAAGAGGTACAAAACTTGACTGGATTCGGTAAGCAATTCTAGGGCTTGACAGCCATGGCGTGAAAATAACTGTCCATTGCCAGCGATAAAACAAGAGCTGCAGCCGAGTTTCTGGTACGGCAAGATTGCCCAAACCCTAGTGTATCAAATAAATAAGGCGGACTCTGTTGGAGATAATTTTGAAAAGAAGGATTAAGATACGAAAGTTGGAAAAAGTAGTCAAATCGGTACCTAGTAAATTAAGAACAAGATGAGATATGTTGTCCCTAGAGTAGATAAATCTAACTGATGAGTTGCACAAAATATGAAGTCTGGCTCTGCACTCAGCACTGCAGCCACTATAGACTTCATAACAGTAAAGTAGATGGCTTAAAATTGCTAGTCTCAACCTGGTATTGCAAGAGAGGTAGTGCTGAATCATATATAAACTCTTGAGAGATCGATACATTTTACTCACAATATGGGTAACTTGTTTATCCCACGAAAGGTCTTCAGACATAATAATTCCCACGCTTTTCATGTGATCTACATAGGGTACAACGGTACCTTCTAGATACACGGGCAGAAAATCGTCCTTAATGGATCTGTTGAAGACTATCAAAGCTTGAGTTTTATCAGGATTTAGTAGAAGTTTGTTTTCAGTAGCCTAAATTGCTACTAATTAAACATCCTCGTTCATCAACGTGACCCCATTATTTGGAGACTGCATCACAAGGTAGGATAAGTTGAACATCATCAGCTAAAATATGAAACACAGTTTTTAACAACAGAAAGAAGGTCGTTGATGAAAATGGTGAATAGAAGTGGGCCAAGGATAGATCCTTGCGGCATACCGCTTAAGATGTGTTTGTATTTCATAGACTGACCATGGACCGTGACGGTTTGAAATCTGTCATGACGATAGGAAAAAATAAGGTCGCAGACAGAGTTCGAGAATAAGAAATATTCTTGGAGTTTTTTCTAACAAGTGTGAAATCCAGAAGAAGAAGGAACGAAATAAACTAGATGTTTTATCTCCTAGTTTCGGTAATACCAAGAACCGTTGTGATTCGGTGGTTGGTCTAAATCCTGACTGATTGGAGAAGATACTAATTCTGGCGTCGGTATCTATGAATTCTAGAATTTGGGTTTTTATTACAGCTTCACATAGTTTTGAAAGACGGCAGAATGCTAATCTGGCGGTAATAGCTAAGCTTCACCGGGTTAGACTTTTTTGGAGATGGATATAATTTTTGCTTTTTTCCAATTATCGGGAAAAACAGATGTCGTTAGAACGGTATTTATTATATGAGCAATGTTGAAGCAGAATATAGGGAAAATAAGCTTCACAAATTTTAAACTAATAACTGCGTCTGATTTTAAGGAAGAAAAGGTTCTTAAAGGGTCATGTTGATTGAACAGGTGAAAAATTTGTTCATTCAAAAGGTTGATCTGGAAGTCAACATTATTAGTTGAATGGATGGGAGACATGTTACGCTGATATGTGTTGGCAGAGGGACGCTTCATATTAATACTTTGTAAAATGTAGGAATCTACACCACCCCCACCATGTCCCAATCCATGGAAGTTGTGAAGAAAAAACCTTGAAATATTGTTAGTTTTTCTTTCCAATTTCTGCCATAGGCTAAGGGTCGATTTTCAGTTGCTATATGTTTCTAATCTGTTATGTTCTTATAAATATTCGTTCCGGATGTTGGTATCACTGAAATTATTTGATGGAACGCATGAAATGTATGGTAACCATTCTTTTTTTTTTTCCAAAAAACAAGGCACTTGTATTTTTGAAGATAGATTCGTAAAATTCGAGAAGGTTTTGTTAAGAACGTGCCCTAAATGTTTTGTTTGTTTTTTAATTTGAATGCTCTATGCTAGGTATTACCAGAGGGTAACTCAAAAACGCGTTATCCCATTTTGATGAAATTTACAATGTAAGTTCGTTATTCTTTAACTTGATATTGCATTTCAGCAGTAGCGAAGCGAAGTTACAAAGCAAAACCCAGGGTGACCAAAAAGTTTTGTCGTTTTTTTCATAGTTTTTTGAATTTAGTTGGAAAGTTTGTGCACAAATTTTATTGAAATTATTTCCATACGTTGACTACATAAAAAGGCGATATTGTGCTAAATTTCAACAAAATCGGTACAAGTATAATGCGGAATGAAATAATCGCAGGAGAAAAAAAGCCTGTTCATAACGTTTTTTTAAATGGTACTTTAAAAACTAGTATTCCGACTTTAATAAAATCTTTAGAATAGATCTGTACTATAAAGGCCTGTGCACATGATACACGAACTGCGAATTGTGAACAAATCAATTATTCCAGATTTAATGAATTTCAATTGATACATTTTTTTTCCTACGTGCAATTTTTAAAAATAATACGCCCAATGTCATCAAAAATACTTTATTTTGTTAAATTAATTTAGCAATGTATACTAGAAATGTGCGAATACTCTAACTAAATGCCTTTGCACTTGAGACGCGAATTGCAAAAAAAATTTAATAAACCCTAATAAAATAAACCTACTTAAATGAAAATTAAAAAATTTAGATTAAAAATCAGCGAATTTTTTATTCGCAACTATAGCTTCCACAGTGGAATGCGAATAATAACTGGACAGTTCGCGAATAGTAGCTGTTCCTATTCGAAGGAGAAAATTAAAATTTTTTTTTTTAATAACTTAACAAAATAATGCACGTATTTTTAATGATATTAGGTGTATTAATTAATTTCAAAAATTGTATGTAGGAAAATAATCAAGTAAAATTCATTAAACATGGTATAATTGATTTGTTCGCAATTTGCCATTCGCAGTTCGCGTCTCGTGTGCAAACGCCTTTAGGCCCTAGGCTACCTGCGAATTAAAGCAAATTTGAAAAAGGAAGAACAAAAGTTGTGAAGAAAAAGCCTTGAAATATTATTAGTTCTCGCTGTATTTCTGCTATTTCGGCTATAGGCCGATTTTCAGTTACTGTATGTTTTTGTTTTAAAAATAATCATCATGATTCAATGCACTTTTTACAACGATTTAATAGTGATTCAAATGCGTTCTCAAGCTCGCTTTGTACTATTGCCTCTAAGGTACGTGAATGATTTCAATATCATCGAAAAAGCATTCTTTCAACTTAATTAAAATTTCTGGGAATAGTAAGAAGTCGTGGTGGTAAATCATGGTGAATACGGTAAATGATTCAAAACACAGACTTGATTTTGTGCCAAAAATTGATGAACAATCAACGGCTTGTGACTTAGTGCATCGTGCAACAAGAGAAAATATTAATGCGGTGAGAGGAACGAACACGGTGAGCGAAAAGTGTCTACATCGGATATCACTCTTGTCGTTGAACACATTTACATTTTCTCTAGTTTGTCAGTTAATTCACAAATACAAATACAAATACAAATCTTCTTCTCAATTGAAAAAACAATTCATGGCCTTCTTTTTCGAAAGAGGTGAAGAATTCAATTTCAATTCTTCTCTTTTTCTATCGTATCCTGCTTCCAACGAACTCGGCTATATGGCCACTTCCATTTAATTACATGCGTATATTTATCGTTGCTCTCATCTTCGAAAGCCCGCGCAGTAAGCTTACAGCCTATGTGGCCGCGCTCTAATACACGTTATAATGGTCGAACTGGACGAATTTTAACATTGTCAAACTTCCAAATAAAAACTGTTTGTAATGATGCCTTTGCTATCAGAAAAACCAAAGCATATTGGTTTGACAGTATTTGATGGACTTTTTCGTGCTTTTTTAGCTTATGATGATAGCGTTTCTCTTCCCTTCAAAAATTTTGTATGCCATTCAAAAGACTTCGATTTTGTTAAACAATTATCACCATAAACTTTTTGCATCATTTTGAATGTTTCTATAGATTTTGTGTCAAATTTTTTGTGAAATTTAATAATGGAGCTCTTTGTTTATTTGAACAAGTAAATTTTTTAACTGATAAAATTTGCAAATGTGGATTGATAAAACTTGTTTAGAAATGTCTAGGGTTTCAAATTACATCTCAGCAATAGGTTATGTAGTTGCAGAGATGTTGAGTCCTGGAACTTTATTGGGAATTGCAACTTTACTATGAATCTGCAATATCGCTAAACATGTAGATTTTCTTGTTCCATATTATTGGAGAATTATTAATTTTCCTTTTTCGTTTTTCGTTATTTTTTTTTTTTTTTTGTAGCTGGGAATCCGCTTCCCTATTTGGGTCTGGAGCATATTAATAAATCACAAAAACGTTCACGTTATACATACTTGGAAAAGGCGATAAAAATTTATAATTAAAAAAAAATGTCTAAAAATGTAAAACAATAATTAATCAATATGTGAAATGTATTCAAGTTTTAATTTTTTTTTTTTTTGCTTAACCATTTAAATATAAAAATTAAAATGCAAATATAATTTTTTATTACGTTTTCGTTAGTTAATATTTTGGTAGTTTCTTATTTTTTTTTTGTTTTTTTTCACATAGTATTTTTTTTCTTGTGTTTATGAATTAAACAAAAAGAAGGAGAATATAAAAATCTTAAATTAAAAAAATAGTCATGGTTTTGATTCCTGAAAAAATGAAGACCATCTTTTTAAAGAGTTGGTTTTAACTCGATATTTAGTTTTTTGAAAAAGAGAAAACAAATTCTGTAGGTGGCATGCTTCAGCGCGAGAGGCAATATTCATAGATCGCGCTTATCGGTTTTCGGTATTGTGTCATCTATCGCCTGATTATGAGGCGACATGTAAATTATTATTAAAGCAAGGCTTTTTTGAAAATATTTTATAATTAAATATGTTTATTTAATTAAACTATTTGTAATTTATGAAAACCACCGATTCTACGTAACAGGAAATTAAAATTTGTTGTAAGAGAATACAGCAGATATTTGTATTCTGATTTAGGTGTTTGTTTATCCATTCTTTCATTAAGAGGATAAGAGTGCTTTGGAGAATTTTGAACTATTGCTTTGGGTTACAAAAACAATAATAAAACCACAAAAGCATGTCAAAAAATAAAATTCTGGATTTATATTTACTTTTTAGAATTCTCAAATTTATGTTTATAAATTTTTTTCTAGTGCCATGCTATGCTAACGGAGTGCAACATATTCCACTTTATATTACTTCCATAGTTTCTATTTCTAGTTTTAAAAAAAGCGTTAATGCATTCAAACGATTAATAGATTTTTTGCCATTTGGCAAATAAACCTCGACTGAGGTTTTATTAGGATTGTGTTGTTGAAGATGATACTGTGTGCGTGTAATCACGTTTTGCGATCTCTTTAAAATATTTTGAAATTTTCACATTAATCATTCTACGATCGAATTTTATGAAAACGAAAGAATGGAGCGGAGTTTAAATTTGGTTATCTGTGCAAAATATCGCTAAGGCCACGAAAGTTTTCTTGCTTTGGTTTGTTTTTTCTAAGGCCGAATTAATAAAAAAAAAATATTAAGGAAGAACCAGAATCAAGCAGAAAAGTAAAAAAAAGAGAAATGTGTTTTGTCTTTTTTTGTCACATCAAAATCTGGTATCATGTTTCATATTTTAAAAACACAATTTCCGAAAGTTTAAACAGTATTAACTTTTACTTTCCTTAAGCTTCAAGCCACTAAGATTTGCTAAACTATTTTAACTTACATGCGGCACTCTCGTCGCTAACCCTGGAGGCAATCTCGATATACGATATCGCGTAGAAGTGTCAAATAAAAATTAACTTCATATGAATTGCATGCCAGGTGTTTTAGACGCAATGGCTCAGTATAATAAACAGGCAGCAATTTGACTTTGAAATGAAGAGAAATTAGACGTGATCTTCCCAATACTTCCTTTGAGAATGACAGAAACAAAAAATTCCGCACAAAATAAGGAAAGAAAATTAAAATTTGTCATTAGAAAGAAAGAAATAACCTAAGGCCTAAGTTATACGACGATCATTGTAATGAAGGAAATAATTTTAGAATGGAAAACTAACCTATTACAAAGATTATTTCTTTAAAAACAAATAATGCAAAACATGGGAAATAGTTTAGTACATAGATTTTAAATAAAAAATCTTAGGATTATCATGTAATTTGTTTTTTATAATTATTTTTATAATTTGAATGAAGAAACATGTTTTAATCGATCAGCTGTTTTGTGGATTGCGTTTCAATTTCATTTGATTCCACTGGAGAACTGCTAAGTTGATTCCTTCATTAGGAATTTTTCGTCGATATTCTAACCTCAAACTTCAGTGTCCCAATAAGAAAATAATAATACATAAAAAAAAATGGAGAAAATTTGTGACTCATCGCTAAAAAAGGGAAAGGGAAGAAATAATCTAATTGGATTTGATGAAAAAAACCATTACACGACTTAGCTATGAACGAAAATCTGACTGTAAGTTTCTCTGACATTCGTAAAAGAGGTAAACCACCTTTCATTGAAAATCAAAGAAAAACGTTCGGTTTTCACTAGTTACACAATTTCCTTCATTACAATGATCGTCGTATAGCTAGGGTTGCCAACTTTTTCAAAACCCAATAAAGGACGGATTTGGCGACAAAAAAAAAGTCCACAAAATCAACCAAACAAAAACAAAATTTACCTTTCAAATCATTCAGTGGGCATTAAATACATTACTTAACAAATTTTGTTTAAATTGGAGTCCATTTGGTACCCCTATGAGCGGCGCCCAGGGATCCACTTGCTACGGCACTGCAAAAATTTAATTAGTTAGTTTTAAATTTTACTACTCTACATAATTATTTATGTACCATCATATATGACCCCTTTATTTTGAAAGTGAGGTAAGTCAAAAAAAACATCTTAGAATTGTAATATTCCCCCATATTCTGCAATTCACATGAAAATGACATCAATAAAAGGTATTCAATTGAGTGTTTCATTTAAAAATAAATTCGTTTTATGACAAAACTATTAGAAATATTTTGAATGGCATTTTATTGGGGTAGATTTTAGAAAAACCCTGTATTACATTACCGTAATGCATTTTTCTAAGAAATTTTTGATATCTCGAGTCCGGTTGCTACTAATTACAATTCCGGGATCAATTGATATTTTAAAAATTTTAAACATTTATTTCAGAGAAAATTTTATAAATTTTATAAAAAAATATTCAAAAAGTCTAATGGAGTCATTGAGTGAAGAAAACTGAAATTTATTTTAAATGTTTTCCTTAGTTTTGTATCAATTCACATCAATTCGACAACACCAACTAACAGTGAATTCATTTCGATTACATTTCGAGTAAAACGAATTTCAGAACACCAAAATTTCATTTTCGAAATTTCTATTGACGAAATTTTCGTTTTTCATTCCGATCGAATTCCGGAACACCGATTTTAGTTTTCACCCTTCCATTTCACAAAAAGTGAAATGCAGAACATGGGTGATTATCTAAGATTTTAGAATGACGAATGAAACAATTTTGAAAATATTCATACAGCTGAAATCACTACTTTTGAAAATTAAATGCCATTTGCTGCTTGTTGATTTACATCTTGTAAACAAATTAGACTTTTGAATAGTGTCAAAATTGTTTGTTTTATTTCCTTTCATTTAATTAATGCCTAATTAACGGAACGATTTTAAAAATAAAGGACATTTGAGGCTCCGATAAAGGACAAGAACAAAAAAGCAAAATAAAGGACTGTCCTTTCCAATAAAGGACGGTTGGCAACCCTACGTATAGCTTAGGCCTAATAACCAAATATATTCTATTTTACAACGTACTCCCTATAAGATAATTGTCGCAAGGGAGACCAATAATAGTCTTATGCGTTTTGGGCAAAAGAATGAATGAAACAAAGAAAGCAATCGAAATTTTTTGTAAACAAAAATCATATGTTTTTTAAGCTCCATTTTGATAGTCCCAACGTTTTATCAAGTGTAGGTGCCTATAAGAATAAGCCTCGACACGATTTTTGATAAGCACGTGGGTTTTTTTTTAAGTAGAAGAAATTTTTTGTTATGTATTTTTCAAATATTTTAAGTGTTAGTGCCTGTATGGATTATTTACATAAATGTTAGAACTGTTTATAAGGCTAAATGCATATTCATCTCTTTTGCACTAATCTAATGTAATCTAAAAAAAAATGATAGATAGATAAAAAGATAGCGTAGATACATTTTTTATTAAAAAAAAACACATGCATGGAAAATAAAAATAATGAGTGGCAAAAACTGGCGTATAATTCTAAAAATAAACGCAAGATTGGTGAGGTCACTCGTCAATTTTCACATTTTGTTCGCCAGTTGAAGTTAAATTTTTTTCTAAATATTTCGTGATGAAAAAATAAATATTTTTAAATGCTTTTATCGGTAACCGGCCGATTCCACTCGCACAATTCCACTCGCACAATACCACTCGCACAATTCCACTCAGGCACAATTCCACTCGGCACAATTCCACTCGGAATAATTCCACTCGAAAAAATTGCAGAAGGTTTCAACAATTCGTTAACCCACCTAATTAATATTTGTGATCCAAACATTTGGTAACTTATTCAAGGATTAAGAAGAAGTAAGATGAAATGAAATTCCAAAAGGATCATGTGCGGAATCAAAGAGAAATTTGTGCCCCACAAAAAAAGAAATACAAAGATCTCTCCGAACATTTATCTCGGGTAGCAAATAACATCAATAATTATGATCCGTTTGAATATATGAAGGCTATTGTGGGAATAACAAGAATTTAGTTTGTCAAATTGAAAAAAAATAAAAATTTTATTCGCTTACCTTATGTAATTTATATTTAATTTAGAATTTATATTAGAATAATGACATAACAATTCGACTAGGGAGCAATTGTGCGAGTGGAATTGTCCGAGTGGAATTGGCCGAGTGGAATTGTGCCGAGTGGAATTGTATCGAGTGGAATTGTGCCCGAGTGGAATTGTGCGAGTGGAATTGTCCGAGTGGAATTGCCCGAGTGGAATTGCCCGAGTGGAATCGGCCTAGAATCGCTTTTATCAGTTTAACATGTCTGATTGTATATTTTTTATTTAAACTTAATCCTCATGAAATATTTTTTATATGAAATTACAAAATATGTAAAGAAATATTTATAAATGCTGAAGTAAAATTTTTTTCAACTCTAGTTAATCGGTAATGAGGAACAGCGCATGAGCAGTATGGAAAATATTTCTCTTTTTTTTAATACTCGCTCAAATTTCTGACATGCTCAAATTATACCTAAAATATTCTAACATGATCCATTAACCCTCCGTCACGCACATTTTTCCATAGTCACATTCGTACCTCATGAGTCTAGCCAGACTACATGTGCATTGACATGTATTTGTATGGAAATATTGGATTTTTGGTGGTGTATTGAATCGTATTTATGTACCTTGTAGGCATGTATTCCGTATTTTTTTTCAATCTCAGTGGTTTTCGCATGTGTTCAATTTGATGTCTAGGTAAAAATATTCACAAAATCGGGGAATATAAAAAAAAATTAATTACACCTAATTGTGTTTTTACACGGTAGATACGTTCCAGAAAAAACCGTATAAAAAAACGTCTAAAAAAAGACATGAAGTGCATAGAAAAAAAGGGGATTAGTTCCATATCCTTCAACCCTGTAAAAAATAGTTGAAATAAATGATTCATACAAAAAAAAACTATTATGAGAGTCTTTATAAAAGTCAAATTAAATTTTTAGATGCAGTTTATTTCTTAAAAACAAAAGGCAATTCAAACCTAGAATTTTAGAAAAACAGTAACATCATTTCTATTTCTAATTTTGCTGTTGGTGTTGCAAATTGACAACATGATCAAGCTTATAAAACTGCATGAACCTTGAAAATATGAATTATCGTTTTTTTTTGGTTTTTTTGGTTTTTTGCTTTTGTTTGATGAATAAAATATAATTTCTTTGTAAAATTATAATTTTTTGCATTTTTTTATTTATTCTAAATAATATTTTATAAAATTAACTATTATTAAAATAGAAGATGGTGTAATGTATCTAAAAACGATAATTAATGAACATTATTTCAGTTTATTTTCAAAAATTCCTTAGAACAAAAATCTATTACGGTAATGTTATAAAATGTCCTTAAGAATATTTCAAATATTTTTGCCATAAAACGATATCAATTTTAATCAAAATTTTTCTTTAGAATTTCGATCAAACAGCTTTTTTTAATCGTGCTAAATCGAATGAAATCGTGTAAAAACGGAATAAATTTTTTTTATAGACCGTGTTAAATCAAAACCGTGTAAAAAAGACTGTAAAAACAGAATTAGGTTTATTTTTTTCTTAATTTCAAATTTTTTTCGATATTTTATTTGATATTCTAGTAATTTATAACATGAAATACGGTACAATGCATTCTAGTCAGTCTCTGGTAAACAATGAAAACAAACATAGTAAGTTTTTGAGTGTTGTAGGCATATTGTGGTGGTGCACCCTGTACCAATCTTTTTTAAAAAATCATTCCAACCAAAAATGATGTTTATTGATCCCGTGATTTCGTTATTTGTTCAAAACTTATTTCAACATCGTGAAATAATTAAAATTTAGTAAACGCGTAAATTTTTATTTAATTTATACAGTATTTCGAAATATCAAACAATTTCGAAATATTTTATCAAAATTATTAATTTGCTTCAACAATATTTTTTCATGTCGAAATAACGTAAAATTTGCATGTACGCGAATTTTAGTATTGCGAAACATTTAAATTAAATTAAATTTTTTCATATCGAAATAAAAAAAATTGCATACGCGTAAGTTTTATGAATTAATTATTTTCTTCAAAGAATAGTTACTTACAAAAACAACAAGCCAAGAATCAAAATTTTTATACGTTTAAAAATTTTCGCTTGTTTGGCAAATTTTACTAATATCGGTCAAAGTACGATGCACTTTAAGTACTTTGAAAAATTTTTATGTTGAATAACTTAATCGATTTTCTTTCGATTAATTGTTAAAAAGAGTTGGTGATTGTTTTAAAAAGTTTCGGTCACAAGTTAACTAAAAATTAGTAGTTATTGATTAGTTTACGCGAATACATATATTTGAATTTTAATTACCGATCGCGAATAAAAACCAAAATTATTAAGTTTTTGGTTTTTTCATTTGAAAAAAAAAAATAAAAAGTTATTGTAAAACGTTTCACGCGGTTTGAAGAATTTTAAAGATCGGTCGCGATTTAATTTAAAATTATAAAGTTATTTTTTCAGTTTACGCGAATTGGTCGGAACTAATTTCTTCTTATGTCGGTTATTTAAAGTTTAAAAAGTTTAAAGAAGTTATAAAGGAAATCCAGTTGTCTGGATTAAGTTATTTAAAGTTTAAAAAGTTTAAAGAAAATGTAAAGGAAATCCAGTGTCTGGATCAAGTTATTTCAAGTTTAAAAAGTTTAAAGAAGTTGTAAATAAAATCCAGTTGTTTGGATAAAAATTATTTAAAATTTAAAAAGTTTAAAGAAGTTGTAAAGGAAATCCAGATGTTTGGATAAAAATTAGTTGAAGTTTAAAAAGTTTAAAGAAGTTGTAAAGGAAATCCAGTTGTTTGGATAAAAATTATTTAAAGTTTAAAAAGTTTAAAGAGGTTGTAAAGGAAATCCAATTGTTTGGATAAAAATTATTTCAAGTTTAAAAAGTTTAAAATAGTTGTATAGGAAATCCAGCTGTTTGGATAAAAATTATTTAAAGTTTAAAAGTTTAAAGAAGTTGTAAAGGAAATCCAGTTGTCTGGTTCAGGTTATTTAAAGTTTAAAAAGTTGAAAGAAGTTGTGAAAGAAATCCAATTGTTTGGATAAAAATTATTTAAATTTTAAAAAGTTTAAAAGAGTTGTAAAGGAAATCCAGTTGTTTGGATTAAAATATAAAAGGTGTAAAAAGATATTAAAGCGTTAAGGAAATAAAGAAATTTTTTGTGACCTAATAAACGAGTTTTACTTGTAATAATAAACTGGGAAAGGAAAAATCCCTTTGATTTATTTTATCTTTAAAACACCAAGAAGGTTTTTACAAGGGTAAGCGATTTGTAAATTTTTATTAAAGAAAACACATTCCCCCGAGAGTTCTGACCTCCGGAGACGATAAGCTATAATAAAGTTAAAGGTTCCCAATCGTCCTGGAAAGGATCAGTTCGTTCCTTTTGCGACACAACAATACGGCGTTTGAAAATTTTTTGCAAAAAAACGAGTTTTACGTCGCGTTTTCTCATTTCCTTGTGAACACGTTTTGCAATATTTTTTTTCGAATTCCTTGCAAATACAAAATGCATCCAATGCTGCAACATCCAAAATATTGCAGAAGAATGCAAAAGTCCATCGTTTTGTTGGGCGTTTTGATGAAAAATGGGTGACCATTTGATCCATACAATCAACGCTTGCTTTATTTGCATTGTAATCCTCGGGTTTTCGTGCTTTACCCTGACATAATGTTGAATAATGTACGGCCGAAAGTAAGTTGACACACTTATTTTTCGTTGGAACGTAGCTGCAATTATAAACCAAACCTTCGTGAAAACCAAATCGTGCTGGCTATAGTTCTTGCCAAGGTTTTCGTTCAAATAATTCCATATGTCACGAATGCGTGCCGCTTTGTCACTTTGCAAACGAAATGGACGTGTTCGTCCGTCATCAAACCTAAAAAATCGTGTCAAAGCAGAGAATAGCCACAAATAATTTGACTTTTGCATATTATTGTGTGAATAACCAGCAGCCAAAAGTATTGCAGCAAATGCATCTAATTTTCGGTTACATTGTTCCAAAATTTTTGTTTTTTATCGGTATTAACCGCATTCTATTTCTGAACTGCATCTTTTTCCATAGCGATTAGTTTCGGTTACAATAATGTGCACAATGTTTGGTGTGATGAATTTCTTGAACACCTTAATCGGAATAGAATTTCTCTCTTTTGCACCAAATAGGAAACGCGTAACGTTATGTTGGCACAAACGAACAGCAGCATTTGGTGCAGTTTTATTCCATTTTCTACCATCTTTACTATAGAACAAAACTTCAGCTGAACTTTCATGTTGAATTTCGGGCTGCATTTCCTCTTCGTCATCACCATCAAATAATTCATTTGGTTTGATGACCATCTCGTCTTCAATATCTGATACCTCGTCTTCATTTGGTACATAGTCTAAGTCATTATCATCATCATCGTCAGCGAATGGTTCGAATTCTACGACTTCTTCAGATTTTCTTTCATGTTCAATATCATTGGCTAATGCCTCTGCCAACCGTTCATAAAATGTATCTTAATTACCGCCACGAGGCCGCGTATTGTAAATAAACTCCACTTCTTCACTCAATTCCACTTTATCACTCATTTTGAACAAAGAAAACAAAATAATTAGGCTCATAAAATATATCTTATTACAATAAAGCAGCGGTTCCCATCTGGTGGTCCGCGACTCAAAATAGGGTCGCGAGCTTGTAAAGTAGGGTCGCGAAAATTTTCTTAAATTATAACTTGAAATATTTATAATCATCTCAAATTATATTTTCAAATTACCTCCCAATATGCATTAATTCCAACTTGGAAATTATAAAACGATTTTCACACGGAATTCTGAGTGCAAAATCGCATGCTACAGGCTACACCAACACACACATAGATTTGGTATAAATCGTGCATAAATAAAGAGCAAACGGCAAGTCGTTTAAATTTTTGCAAAACAGATGCTCACATATCTGAACGCACGCCGTTTTGAAATTTCGAGAAAAAAAAATCGTCCAACGATTTTTTGGATTGTGGTTAATTTTTTTTGGGTCTCGAAATTTACTTTGAAAAAAAAGTTGGTCGTGTTGGAAAAAGTCTGGGAACCGCTGCAATAAAGTGTTATGCGGTCCAATTTCACTAGATAACTGGCGATAATTGATGCGTATGAGTAAAAAGGGACAAAAAACACATGAATCTACTAATCTGCGCATGCGCACGCTGCTACAAGAGAAGTTTGAATAGAAGAGTACACACATCTGTGTCCCTGTATTAACAGCTATATATAATTACTATGGCTCTAAACAGTCAATCAAAAGCAAAAGAAAATCCAAAGTTGCATCAAATTTCATACAGTATATATGGGGTCATGCCAGACTCATGAGGCACGAATGTGATGTGTACGCCACACACCGTTATAATTATCTTTGCATAGATTATTTATTCTGATTTTTGATAGATTGATAGCTAATGCAATTTTAGGAAGGTACATGAAATTTCAAGACGTTAGCTCAATTAGAAAAAAAGTTATATTACAATGAAAACCAAAAAGGTCTGACCAGACCCATGTGCGTGACGGAGGGTTAAGATCATTTTAGATTCGCTCTATGTGAAATAAGAAAATACTCTAACATAGCATAAAATTTGTGTGCAGAATACGAAATTAGCGAAAAATATTCTTTTACGTCAAATCTAACATAACATAGCATAAAATGTGTGCGCAGAATACGGCTAAATATATGTGGAACAAAAAAGTTATGAAATTAATTGTAAAAAGTCGATGCAAAATTACAATTGAGTTCATAACAAATAATTTATCTAGAACGAAAACAAAGTTATGAAAACAACTGTAAAAGTCGATACAAAATTGCATTTGGTTTCGAAATATATGCGACTTAATTAATACCAGACCTATTTTCGTATTCAATGATAAGAACCAAATAAATAATTACCAAAAAGCAATCGAATGACGAAAAGGCAAAGGTCGAAACTTTAATGAAATAAAAGTCAATGGTAAAATTGTTTTAAGAGTTAGTTAAAAAATAGCAGGTAGACGTTGAAGTGAGTTCAAGATAATTACAAGATAAAAAGAACTCTTTATATACCACGTTCTTAAATTTTCTGTTGAATCATATAAACTTGGCAATTCTATGTATTAATAAATACTTTTTTTAAAATTTGTTTTTCGAACTAACTTTCCTTACAAAACAAAATTTTACTGAAAAAGAATTCAATTTTGCTTAAAGATGGCTAAAAGTACTAAAAGAATGCATTTTCATTGTGGTCTAAGCTATTCCAAAAGTTTTAAATGTCTAGCTAGTCGGGAAGTTAGTTAAAAATCGAATGCAAGATTTGTACTGGACAAACAAACAAACAAGATAGCGAGTTAATAAAAACGGTAAAATATCAGATAGACGTTGAAGTTAGTGAAAAAATTCGGATAGTCGCAAATGACTTAACATTTTATTTATTATTAATTAGGAACAATCAAGGCCACAGCCCATACAATGATTGATAAGTAATTCACAATTAGTTCAAAAGTAATTTGAATAGAAAATTAAATTAAAATTAATATTAAAAATTAAAATTAAAAACAAAATTAAAAAAAATACATATATATATATATTTATCTGATTGCAGCCTGCCTCCCCATAACAATCCCCCAGCCGAAGTCTTACCGCATCATTATAAATTTGATAGCAGAAAGAAAAAAAAGCTTGTCCGCCGAACAGCAACCCAATGCAGAGACTATAATTGATCTGATTATAATTTATGTCATTGAAAACACACCCTGTATAGCCCTTCTAAACGTCAGTACATTGGAATTAAAGGTTCTAAGAGGCCTAGGTATTTCATGATTCCAGAGTTGACTAACTCTAACTATGAATGACCTTGACATGAGAAGAGAAGTATGGATTGGAGAAAGCAGCATTCTGGCTTTAGTAGAGTTAGAAAATTTGAAACGTGGGAGCAAGTACCCAGGACATTGATACAGAGTAATTTTATAAAATAATAGAAGCATACGTATGGATATAAAGCTCTCAAAGCTAGTACCCAGTAGGCGCGGAGCATACGGGCTCACATGCTCACGGATTTTTAGCGCAAACACGAAGCGTAAAACGCTATTAAAGCATTTCCTTAGATTACGAAGATTATATCCACTGGTGCCGGAAAAAATTTCAAGCCCATAGATAAAGAATGGCATAATAAGGGCCTGTGCTAATCGAGACCGAACATGATGTGGTAAATAATAGTTGATATTATATAGCCTACGGAGAGTCATGCGAACTTTACTAACTACACCAGAGATATGATCATTGAAGGAAAGACGTGAGTCCAAGATAATTCCAAGGCTTTTGATTTTATCCAGATAAGGAATAATAATTCCGTTCAGCATAATGGGAGCAAGCGTACTGAAGTTAAGGGAACCAGAGTGGAAAACAATTGCTTGTGATTTTACTGGGTTTAGATCAAGACGATTTTCCATTGACCAATCAGAAATATCCTTTAATTTGTTAATTATCTGTGTAATCACATTAGTGGTGTTATCAGCAGTTGAGGAGTGGAGTAGCTGAACATCATCAGCGAACAGATGCATTAAAGAGTAAGCACACAAGACGGTAACTCATTAATAAAGAGAACAAAAGGGGGCTCAGAATTGATCCCTGGGGAACGCCTTTACAAATATTGGAGAAGCATGACTGTTTATCACACATACTGACACACTGTACCCTTCCAGTTAAAAATGAGAAAATTAGATTGCATGCACTGTTGGAAAAACAAAAAAAATCTTTTAGGTTTAGAACACAAAATACTATGATCAACCGAATCAAATGCCTTTTTGAAGTCCAATAATACAAGAAGGGAGATTTTTTATTTTCTGAATTAGATCTAATTTCCTCAGTAATGTCCAGAACTGCTGTGACGGTGCTATGGCGTTCGCGGAACCCAGATTGGTTTGGATAAATTCCCGTATCACCGATAGCAAGAAAGGATTTAATCCGATTTTTAATCAGGACTTTACAAACTTTAGAAAGGGCGGGTAAGAGACTTATTGGTCTAAAATCAGAAGATGTTGAAGGAGTGGAGATTTTGGGAATAGGAATAATCTTAGCACATTTCCATATTGACGGAAATTGGGAAGTTCTAAAAATAGTATTTAAGAAATGTAGCAGGTGTGGTTTAAGAAATGAGAAAACTATTTTGATGAACCGAATCGGTATTTGATTTAGACCAATAGCATTGGACTTAATATCATAGAGGGTTCTATATGACTCATACTCACTAATATTCGCAAAGGCAAAGGAGTTAGAAGCTTCGGCTATGGTTTCGTGAATACCTGAACATGATGGACCACCCTGATTAGAGACAAAATAAGAGTTAAGAATATCAGGGTATAGGTCAGCTGGGTAAGAATCTTGAGTGTCTGAATTAGGGGCTCCCATACGTTTTAGACGCGCCCGCAGCTGCTTACCAGAGAGATTCGGCCTAAATAAAAGCTCACCATGTCTACGTTTAGCATCACGGATAGCACTTTTAACCTTAATCCGATATTTAATGCAAACTTTCCAATTTGTAGGGGTCATATCATTCATACAAGCTTGGAAAGTGAAGGTCCTAAGAGATTTGGCCTCAATACTTTTAGCCGAATTTAAAACACTAGCTGAGGATTTAGGTTTGATCTTTTTCAGCAGGACACAAATGTTAAAAAGATTTAAGATAGACAGATTGATACACTGCAATTGCAAGTCTACGTTATCAGTGGAATATAAGGGTGTGAAATCAGTAGACTCAGCTTCGAGACATAACTGGTCCATATTAATACCATTATAATCTCGAATGAAGAATTCTTTAGAAATCGGGACGCAAGGAATATCATAGGATAGGTAAATGAAGGCATGGCGAGAAATAGGCCCAGAACTGATTACTGAGTATTACGAAATTTTGGTTACTGCCCATAAAAAAGTGAGTAGGCATATTATTGTGAATTATATTCATATTCAGGCTACTACAGATCTTAGAACATACTGAATGCTTCTGTTGATCCAACAAATCATAGTTGAAGTCGCGCATTACAATGACATGTTCGTAGCGGGAAGCAAAATAAATGTGTTTGAACCATGGAAATATCACCAGAAGGAAGGTAAAAAAACAACAAGAGCCATGTTAACGCCACCAGTAGAGAGCTGAGCAATAAGCACTTCACAACATGGCTCAGAATGGTTAAAAATTATCTTTGCAGGAATATTCTTGTTAACTCCACCACCTCTCCTAACACAACAGTCATTCCTAAAGATTCTGTAGCCAGGAATCTCAATAGCTACATTTTATATATAGGGTTTAAGCCATGTTTCTGAGACTCCAATAACATCCAGTAGATTTGCATGCAGGACATGTCTAATCTCGTCCAATTTAGAAGATTTAGACCCTCTTCCAAGATTTTGTGCATTAAAATGCCCAATGTTCAGAAATTTTCCCATTGAATTTATATGCGCCTCAAGAACTGAGCTGTTGCTAGTAGCCGGACCAAGCCTGTCATGTAACATCTACATTGGGAGACAATGACTGGTGAACAATTGAAAGGGAGGACCTTGCAAACAACCACATACAAGTCAACATATTCATTACACTAAGAAAAGGAAGAAAGAAAAAAAAAAAGAATAAAAATGTAATAAAGTAAATTAAAATTAAATTTTATTTTGTGAATGTTGAGCTTTCGGCCTATTAGCCACACTAATTCGATCCTTTTCTTGGCGGTCGGTTGCCATACTAGCTTGAAAAATGGCAAGTGAAGCATAGTACATTTCCGTTCCATCATTAAGTGTTACGAGCAACTGATTCAGTGTGATTTTAAACTTGCTGTGTGTGGGGAGTGGTTGATGGTTAAAATGTGATTTTTGGTGAGATAATCGGTCACAAGCGTCGATCGATGAGACGGCGCATTATCGTGCAACAAACGCCAACTTCCATCTTCGCGATATTCGGGCCGAACACGTCGAATACGGCGCACCAAACGCTTCAAAACTCCTAGGTAGAATACCGCATTAACGTTTTGACCGGGTGGAACAAATTCTTTGTGGACAATACCCTTGGAATCATAAAAACAAATCAGCATTGTCTTCACTTTTGACTTCTCCAGGCGCGATTTTTTGGGTTTCGGCTCGTCCGGCGCCTTCCATTCAGCACTCTGGCGTTTCGTTTCGGGATCATATTGAAAACACCACGTTTCGTCACCAGTCACAATGTTATAAAGGAAGTTTTTGTCCTTTTTGACCTCTTTAATGATGTCCTTCGAATGTTGAATTCTGAGCAATTTTTGGTCGTTCGAAGCTCATTTTCGCACCGATGACACAAACATACTGACACTTAAAACGCAATAACTTCACTTTCAATAGATGAAATGTCATGAAATTCTCACAGGAAGTCGATAAAGGATAGCAGATTCTAACGCACATATAGATGGCGCCACTAGGAGCGCTAGATTCAAAAAGTCCTGATTACTTTGGACTACACCTTGTATTACTAAATCCCTTTACATTACCTTTGTTAGACCGGTACTTGAATATACTAGTCAAGTATGGTCGCCGCATCATAAAGTACACATTGAGAGAGTTCAAGCTGTTCAGCGTAGATTTGTTCGCTTTGCTCTTAGAGGTCTTTCTTGGAGCAATGCTATCAATCTTCCTCCTTACTGCAATCGTCTAAAACTGATTAACCTTCAGCCTTTGCAGAAGCGCCGTGAGGTAGCTGATATAGTTCTTATTCATTAAATTCTTGTTGGTGCTATTGAGTCTTCGAGTATTCTCGAACGCATAAAATTAAAAGTTAACGCTCACTCCCTACGAAGTGTGAACTTATTCAAGAACGACTGTCATCGTACTGACTATGGAAGGCTTGAACCTGTTACTAGAATGTTAATGAATGCAAATAACAGCTCTGGTCACTTTGACTTCTTGCTGAACAAGGAGAAACTAAAGCGCCTGCTGGTTAACGACTCAGCTGTATCATCGCGCATGTAACCTTTATGGACAACGTTTTCCATATTCTACCGGTTGTTGACTATACGTATTTTTTATTTTTAATTTTAACAGATACTAAAACGATATATTTGTATTTATCTTATTTTGTGTGGGTGAATGGGTAGTGGATTGATGGTGGTGATTTGATGGTGGCGGTTAGGTGATGGAATTTTTTTTTCTTTCTCCTTCCGACTAATTTTACCACTGCCGCACTAACATTTCTCTTCCCCCTCCTCCCTTCCCGGCGCTAATGATGAGATATAGCATATACATTCGATTTATCGTTTATTCGATATGATTGTCAATATCTTGCTGTGCTTGTATTAAGCATATCTGAAGTGTTAACCCTACGATGGGCAACTTGGTCTAGTCAGACCAAATTTGAGTTTCTCATCTAAAATTTTTAGTTCATGACAGAAAAAAAAAACCCGGCTTTGACTTCTATAAACGCGGTTAGCTAAGTCCAGCGAAGCCATTTTTGCCACAATTCGGGTGTATTGGTAGTGAAACAATTTTTTTTTAGTCACAAAATTGTGAATTCTACTTGGTCTGGCTGGCACAATAATTTTTGGCTGTTGTTTACATTTTTGTATGAACACAAACGTGTCTGAGTATGCATAAACCGTTATATATGTTATACTATATATAGCTTTAGGCTGTGTGTTTTGGTTTCGGTACCTCTAAGATTTCAGTATGAGATCACCATTCAAAGTGATAATATATATTTTCTGCTGGCTTTTTGTCGATCTTTTTCGTTTTTGTGTGTATTTTTATACTAGTAAATTAGAAAAATTACGTCTATTAGTGATGATATGGTTGAGATGGTGCTCAATAAACCATCTAAATATCAACGGCTTACACCAGCTGAAAAAGAAGCTGAGGATGCTAGAATGATGGCATATTTAACCAATAGCGATGAGGAGGAAGAAGAACCGTTCCTTGGCAGTGACGACGATGGCGAATACACACCAATAGATTATGGTAATGTGTCTGATGCAGAAGCCGATATTGTTGATGTTGAACATGCTGAAGACTTTGTCGAGGAGGAGGAAATGTCAGAAGAGTTGAGGAACGAAATATTAGCGGCGGAAAAAGCCACAATTGCTGCGATTCCTGACTTGTCTACTAGCGATTATTATTCCAGCAGAGCCGGTGTATTGTGGATGCACCAAAGGCCACCAACAGGCAGGCCGCAAGCACATAACGTTCCTCTGGCAGCCAGAAAAGGCCCAGCTCGGCATTTTCTGCCCAACTCGGTCAACATATTCAGACACTTATTTACGCCTGAAATGGTGGACATAATCATTCGCGAAACGAATCGAAAAGCACGAGAGGTATTGCTGGCATGGTATGAGAATAATCCAACGCAGGTTTGTTAATGTTTGCCGGCGTATTCGATAGCGCGTCACAGCCGACGAAAGAATTATGGGCTCCGTACCATCATGATATCTACAAAGCCACCATGCCGTTGAAAAGATTTCATTTATTGCTACGTTTTATACGCTTCGACAATGCAAATACCCGTAATGCGCGATTGGAAATGAGCAAATCTGCTGCAAATGACGAGTTATGGATCATGCTTATGGCAAACCTGGAAACATCGTATACGCCAGGTGCGAATTTGACTGTAGACGAGCAACTTTTTCCATATCGAGGACGTGTACGGTTTACGCAGTATATCCCATCAAAACCAGCTAAGTATGGCATAAAAGTTTGGTGGATATGTGATGCAAAAACAAATTATCCACTGAAAGGTCAAATCTATACAGGTAAACCTGCTGATGGTATTCGCGAAATTAATCAGGGGGAACGAGTTGTATTAGATTTGGCGAGAAAGTATTTTAATTCTGGTCGTACCATATATTGTGATAACTTCTTCACAACACTGACACTCGCGCAGAATTTGGTGAACGTTCGCCTTTCTCTTGTTGGCACGGTTCGTTCAAATAAAACATTTGTTCCATTGTGTTTCAAAAAATCAAACTCACGTGAGGTGCGCGAAACATTGTTTGGTTACCACAACGAGCAATATTCTTTGTGTTCATATGTACCAAGGAAAAATAAGGCTGTTATTTTGTTGTCAACACAGCATTATACAAATGCCATAATTCCGTTTCTTACCGAAAAATACGTAAAACCTGGCTGCGCACCAAGACCAAACATTAACAAAAAGCCGAATCAAATCCTGGACTATAATCTCTACAAGGGCGCAGGCGGATGATGATGTTCACTATATTGCTTCCAATATTTCTTCTTTGCAAAAATCGCTTTTTATTGATAGCTTTACAGCATGTGACTTACAGTAGATTAGCGGTATTAAGAATAGTTTGGATAGATTATTGGACTTAGTCTTCTGTTCCAACTCCTGCAACTGCCTGGTCAAATCAGCCGATGCTAGTTTCTCTGTCATTGATCCTTACCATCCACCATTGGAATTAGTAATCGCCTATGACATGACTAACGACAAGGTATGTTCTGATGAAGTCTGTAAGTTTAACGTCCGTAAGGCTGATTTCAACTTGACATAAATGTTGCCATTTCGAAGTTTTATTCCGCGTTATTTGGGTGTTTCCTTTTGTCAGTACCATACTGTACACAAAAATATCTTACTTGATCTCCCACTTGGTATACCAATAAACTCAGAGCTTTGCGGAATCAGCGGAATAAAGCATGGCTGAAGTATCTGAACTCTAGCAGTGTTTCCGATCATAGCGAGTATTTATTTTTGCTGAAAGAATTCCAATATTTACTGGAAATTGAGTATAACTCTTATTTATATAAAATGCATGATACTCTGCTCGTGGATCCGAAGCAGTTCTGGAAATTTGTCAATTGCAAACGTAAAACTGATGGATACGCTTCTACTATGAAGTATTTGGATAGCTCGACAAATGATGCCCGAACAATTTCCAATCTGTTCGCCTCATTTTTTGGACAAGCTGTTTCTGGCAGCAATTTTACATCAGTTGATAACTACTTTAGTTATTTAGGTGATTACCCGAGTACCATCCTTAATTCAATAAGTATTGATGCTAAGACTGTTGTTAATCAAATCAAGTGCTAAAGGATGACTTTACCTCGGGTCCTGATGGTTTGCCTGCTATAGTCTTAAAGAAATGTTGCCATATTTTGTCGGTGCCGCTTGCTACCCTTTTTCAAAAATCATTGACCTCGGGTGTATTTCCAAATGCTTGGAAAGATTCTCTTCTTATCCCGGTTCACAAAAAAGGTTCTAAAGCTGACATTTGTATTTACAGGCCCATAGCTAAATTATCTCGCACGCCTAAACTTTTTGAAAGTAGTGTGACGTGCTACCCGTTTGGTTCGATGTTATGAAAATGATAACTTTTTATTTATGCGAATTTAGCGTATACACTTTATTATAATTATGTCTGCGTTAACAATTGTCTTAAAAATATTTGTTTATCAATAATTAATTATTAGAATTAATTTATCACAGCTTTAAAAATTCACTATTTCAATAATTGATCACTATTTTTACTTTTCAATTCAAAGTTTCTGTTCCGCGCTAGGCTTTACTCATTTCAAGTACACGATCTGACTTATTGATGTTAATTAATTTTAGACTCAATCCTCGGCAGCTTTTTATAGCAAACTGGTGTGTGTCTGGAGAGCCCTCGAAAGGTCTCGATTCTCGCTGGCTTTTACACTATGTGGCAACACTCGAGAATAATCTCAATTGTCAATATTTGTTTTGTTTATGACATTCGATAAATGTTATTGTTATTGTTTTGTGGTATTGTGTTTTCTGGGCTTTTCTTTTACCCAGATAAAGTAATAAATACAGTGTAGTGTTTTACAGAAATGTCCAATTTCCTTCTTTTAAAAGAAATTGAACACTTCTAGTACTTTATATTGCACTACCCCCCCCCCCCCCCCTTTAATCTTCTGAAGCCGTCCCGTGTACTTTGCTAGCCGATTTAAAAGAACCACTTTCATTTTAGCCCTTGGAGATCTTCGGCTGCGATATACGACGTCATTTATCCTTTTTATGACGGTATATGGACCTTACCATTTCGGCATAAATTTAGGTGACATTCCCTTTTTCCGTTGTGGATTGTAAAGCTATACCAAGTCACCAGCCTGGATTCCACAGCTGTTCGTAGCAATGTCGTACCTTATTTTCATCCGATCGCTAGCAATTTTTATCCGATTTCTTGTAATGTGATGTATCTCGTTTAGACGATCCCTCAGTTTATCGGTGTAGTCACTAACTTCCATTTTGTCACATTCTGGTCTACCAAACATTATATCCACAGGTAGCCGTATATTGCGTCCAAACAATATTTCCGATGGAGTATGTTTTGTGCTGTCGTGGTCTGCAGTTCTATATGCCATTAGGAACAATGGAATGTGTTTGTCCCATTCACTTTGGTCTGATGTTACCACCTTTGATAAATGTTCCTCCAGGGTTCGGTTGAAAGTTCCACCATACCATCAGATTGCGGGCGCAGGGGTGTTGTTCTGGTTTTATGTATTCCCAGCAGTTGAGATACTTCCTGGAATACAGTTGATTCGAAGCTCCGCCCTTGGTCCGAGTGTAGTTCTAGTGGAACGCCGTATCGACTTATCCAATTTTCAATTATCACTCCTGCCACTGTGGTAGCTACTTTATTCGGAATGGCGTACATTTCCGGCCATTTTCTGAAATAGTCGATGACAACCAACACGTATCGGTTCCCTTGTTTAGACTGAGGAAATGGTCCAGCTACATCAATTGCGATTCGTTCAAATGGAGCGCCAACGTTATATTGCTTCATTGCTGCCCTAGTTCGTCTGTGTGGTCCTTTGCTCGCTGCACATGTGTCACATTTTCGACACCAACTTTCAACATCAGCTCGGCAATTTATCCAATAGGATCGTTCTCGTACTTTTTCTAATGTTTTGTTGACTCCCAGATATCCCCCTGAAGTCCCACTACGTACTTCACCAAGTACCTCATGTACTTTGGACTTGGGCACAATCAACTGCATTAGTGTATCTCTACCATCAGAAGATTCCCATATTCTACTGAGAACGCCATTTTCTATTTCCAGCGAGTCCCACTGAGCCCAATAACTCTTCGTTGTACTACTATAAGCCGCAATATCGCTCCGTCCCGGACGCTGATCTTGTTCTTTCCATTCAAGGATTGGTCCAATATCTTTGTCCTTTAGCTATTCATTTCTGATGCTAGTCTCGTCATCATTACCTATTCTTGTTGTCTTGACCATGACTATTTCCTTCTCATCTAGCCTACCACAGTGCTTACAATTCTCACCGCATGGCCTTCTATATAAGGCGTCAGCATTGCCATGCGATGTCCCCTTCCTATGTTCTGTCTTGAAGTGATACCCTTGTAGTCGCTCAATCCATCTTGCCACTTGACCTTCTGGATTCTTAAATTGTAGCAACCATTTAAGCGCCGCATGGTCGGTTCGAAGTAGGAACTCCTGCCCGTAGAGGTATTTGTTGAAATGCCTGACAGTTTCAACTACTGCCAAGAGTTCTTTCCGGGTGACGCAGTAGTTTACCTCTTGTTTGGAAAGTTTCCTACTGAAGTATGCGATGACTTTTCTTCACCTTCGATACGTTGAGAAAGTACCCCTCCAATTCCGATATTGCTAGCATCCGTATCCACTATAAATCTTTCTCCAATTTTTGGATACGCCAATATCGGAGCAGACAATAATCGATGTTTCAACTCCCCGAAAGCTGACTGGCATTCTTCGGTCCACTCGTACGGGTTTCCCTTATCCATTAGCTTGTGCAGACAACCGGCTATATTAGCAAAATTCTTTATAAAACGTCGGTAGTAAGTATACAAGCCTAAGTGTTAAGCCCTGTACTTAACACACAAAAATAAGGATTGGTTTCTGGTAACAAATAAGAAGATTGATTGTTCGTTAAAAATAAAAAAATCGTTTTTATTCAGGTTCTTAAAACTAAACAATTGTTTGTAACTCTACGTTAAAATAAGCGAAAGAATATAATTTACTAATAAGAAAAAAAACTGTGATAAAATCTCAAAATTAAAGAAAAAAATTATTGCAAAAATAAACTTAAATAATACAAAAAAAACTATTAAATTCGTATGAGTAATTGTGTAAAAATCCTCCGTTGATTTTCCAAAATCAAAGCGGCGCTCCTATTCTAGTTGAAATCAAGACTCCGTAGTGCTGAGAATTCCACTCGCCTGACAAAATAACCAACTCTGGATGATGAATTAAAGGGGTATGAAACCAAATGAATTCAATTTCCTTTGTCCCTGAGGATTTCAAATATGAACGATTGGTATTTATTCGGTGTAACAGAACCATTCACAAATCACTTTGATTAGTTTGACAAAAGAGAAAAAAAAAACGACTTGAAGCTCAAAATTGAATTTGGTTTGAATATGCGAAAGTCAATTTTGAACTTGCACAAGATTCCAAATACGAATTTCTGGTGTTTATTCAGTGTAACCGAACAACCCGCATCAGCAATCTTTCTTCGTTTTAAATGAAATTTGTAAGCATAAATCGCTAGTATTGATTCAATGTAACCGAACGATTCATACCTGACACAATAACACACCAAGAACTACAGCGCAGAATTAAATCGGTATGAAACCCAGAAGTCAATTCTGAACCTTTAAAAAAAACCTTGAACACAAACTGTTGGTGTTGATTCGGTGTAACCGAACAATTTGTATAAAATTTCTTTCTAGTTCCTTCTCTGAAAAACATACAAAATTACTTTTTGAATTTGATCTGGTATAACACCCAAGAAGCAAATTCTATTGCAACTAATATAATCAAGAAAATAGTTCGTATTATACCCGAACAAAATTCTTTGAATATTTGTTAATTATTTATTTAAAAAATAAAATAACTTACGAAATTGTACTATTCAAATTATCGTTTGAATTTTATCGATGAACTGTTTGGAAAAAAACTGCAAACTGTATTACGAGCTCAGCCCCTTTTATAGGCCAACTAATAACGGGTGCCTCTCTCAAGAAAAAATAGGTACTACTGTTAATTTTGTTAAAATAGAGCATTCCGAATCGATTTCTTCCCAATATTTTCCTGACCCGGCCATATTTTCTTGAGATCTTTGTATCAAAATACGTGGAATTTAATTTCCTACATGAATTTGTAACTTACTTGCATCTTCCGATTGTTTTTATTCTTCAAAATTCAAATTCTAATTTTCGTAAAGGTGTGAAAGAGGCTAACTGCGATTTCACTTTTTCTCGTACGCAAACCCCTTTCGGACTTGCATATAAAATTCTGCGTGAAGTGGCCTTTTTGTTTTAAATTAATTGATCTAATTTTAAATCAATTACATTCTATTGTCTTTTTAATTCTAATTTTTAATTTTATTTCATAGTTTGATTGATCACATCAATAATTGATCCAATTTCTATGTTACGTTGTAAAATTATAAAATTGTGATCCATATTGATCCAATCTCATTCTTTGGATCGCAAACGACCTCTTTCAATGTTGTGTAAACTAATACAACATGAACGTGAAATGTCAAATTTGTTGACAATATTGTGATTGATGTAAACAAACAAAAACGTAATTTGTTTTATCATTTTTATATTTTATAATTAATTTCTTTTTAGGTTTTCTAATTCACAAATAATTTTATGTTGCGCAGACTCAACATTCTCCCCCCAAGAAAAACGACGACTAATTAAAATTTGGATTACTTTCTTATCTTGAAAGCATACCAAATAACCGTCCATTCTGATATAGCAGTAGTATTCTGTTTCCGGACTAACTTGATCTTGACTGTCCGATTATGACGCAATTTAATAGTCTTTTTGTTTCGCCTATTACCCTTGAGGTGGTCCCATGGAATTTTCGCTACTTCGTCGGTGGAGATCGTAAAAACTGTTCCTTCTTTCGTAGTGATAGTCACCAAATCTTCCTCCCTTGGTGGCATCACTACATCAGGATTCATATTAAACAATTCCTGAATATGTCTCAGTTTTTGTGGTGTATATTGAGGAGTCCTTGCTACGGGTGGTGGAGGCCTGACCGGTGAAATATCAAGCCGTCTTAGGGCTTCCCAGTCAATGCCTCTGCCAGGGGTGGGTGGTCGACTTGAATCCGACATATCTGAGTCGTTATCGATGATTAATGTGTCTAAATCCATCTGAAGAATTAGTTTACTTATTATAAAAATAATACATTTAACACAGAGTACACATAACTTTCACATATGGTCTGCCACCGATTATTGATTAGTAGGGAGTCTGCAAATTTTCGGAATTGGTCGTTTGAATGTGCCTATTGCAGCCTTTGCACCGCCAAAGTGAGGAGATGCGGGCGGATTAAAATGCCAACTAATTCCCAAGTCAGCCATTTGAGGTAAAATCGCTTTGTTTGCATGTGTAATACATGCCTGTAGTTCTTGGTTTATGATTCTGTTTGCTCTAACAAAGTTCGTTCCACAGTCCGAATAGACATCTGATGGACAACCTCGTCTGCTTATGAAGCGCCTGAACGCTGCTAAAAATGTTTGTGACGTTAAGTCGGAAACAACTTCAATATGAATAGCTTTCGTGGCTAAACACACAAAAACACTGAAGTATCCCTTATATTTTTTCGAATTTCGATGTCTAGACATTTTGAGATCGATCGGGCCTGCGTAATCAATGCCGCAATGTCCCCCGTAATTGTCCCATTAACTGAGTATGTGCAATACCACGAAATCGAGCACATCGATTGCATTTAAATATTCGATGTCTGACCATATTTTTGCCATCCAAAATCCAATATTGCGAACGTAAAAAATTTAACGTTAATTGAGTACCTCCATGTAATGTTTGTAAATGCGCCATATCAATTAAAATGTTCGTAACGTGGTGTGATTTTGGCAGAATGAGCGGATGACGTTGGTTATAGGGAAGTGCGGAATTTTCTAATCCACCGTCCAGTCTGAGTAGACCGTCTGCGGAAATAAATGGATTTAAAGGCAGTAACTTGCTGCCAGTATGTAATGATTTTCCTAACTTTATGCATTTGATTTCCTCCGAAAATTCTTTCGTTTGCACATTTTTAATTATTACGATTTTGGCATGTTCTAATTCTTCGGTGGACAAGAATTCGGTTGGTATACCTTCCATCTTGCTACATTTTTTCCTAAAATGTAGACACGATGCAATGATTCTGTTCAGTTTCGTGAACGAAGAATATCTTTCTAACCAATGGACCCTAGTTTCCATCGGCGTTACTACAATATTGACCGATTTCAGTTCAGAAATGTTTTCTGACATCGATTCAGTTTCTTTTGGCCAATGATGGTCGTCTTTATTCAACCATGAGGGCCCGTGCCACCATAGATCGTGGTTTTTTAATGTCAGTGGGTCTATTCTGCGTGAAGCACAATCTGCTGGATTTTCCTTAGAAGGAACATACCGCCATGAATTGAAGGAGCAATTTTCCTGGATTTCAACTACCCGATTTGCCACGAATGTTTTATATTTGTTGGGATTACCTTTTATCCATGCTAATGTGATTTTGGAGTCGGTCCATGAAATGGACGGCACATTTGGAATTTTTAGATCTTGCCGTAGTTGTCTGATTAGACGGCTCAACAAAACCGCTGCACACAATTCAAGTCGAGGTAGAGATACCAATTTAAGGGGTGCCACACGAGTTTTGGACGTGAGAAGGTTTACAAAAACACTTTCATGTTCATTAACGACATGCATAAAAACTACTGCCGCAAATGCCTTAGTTGATGCATCGGAAAAACCATGAAGTTGTATTTCTCTGTGTTTTGTTGTTTGAATCCAACGAGGAATTCGAATATGTTTCAATTCCGTAACAATTTGGTTTTTCAACTGCTTCCATTCCGAGTCTAAGTTGTCGGGTACTGGTTCATCCCATCCACAACCAGTCATCCACAGTTTTTGAAGCAGCATTTTTGCTTTAACGATACATGGAGAGATCCATTCTAATGGATCGAACAATTGGGAAACTTCGGACAGAATTTTTCTTTTTGAGTTGGTTTCATCTAATTCATTGGGAAGGTTAATATCGAAGCCAAAATAGTCGGCTCCTGGATGCCAACGTATGCCTAAAGCCTTTATTTGTTCACTTTCCTCGAATATCAACGGTAGGTTTATTTCCCTGAATTCTGGTGGTATTGTATGGAGCAAATCAGGTTCATTGCTGGCCCATTTGCGTAAAATAAACCCTCCCCCCTTTAAAAGATTTATTAATTGATTCTGGATATTAAGAACTTGGTCAATTGAATCAGCTCCTGTAAGTACGTCGTCTACGTAAAAGTCGTCCATTACCACTTGATAGACCAATGGAAACTTTTCTTTCTCATCGTTTGCCAATTGTTGCAATGTTTTAATTGCTAGATATGGGGCTGGAGCAGTCCCAAATGTAACCGTTGTTAACGCATATTCTGAAATGGGTTCGTCTGGCTTGTCTCTCCAGAGAATCCGTTGGTATTGTTGATCTGATTGTGCAACATTGATCATTCGGTACATCTTCTCAATGTCGGCAGTTAGAGCGTACCCATATTTTCGCCATTTCAATAATGTTGCATTTAATTTAGGTTGAGCCGTTGGACCGACCATAAGATGTTCGTTCAAGGTTTTGCCATTTGAACTTTAGGCAGATGCATTAAAAACGACACGGAGTTTTGTCGTACTACTGTCCTTGATGACAGCGTGATGAGGGAGATAAAAATGAGTCGAAGGGTTTGAGAGACAACGTTCGCTCTCGAGTACAGGCTTCATATGATTAAGACTGAAATATTCTTTAATGCAGGTTGTATACTGATGATGAAAATCCGTATTCCTAGCAAATCGTTTCTCCAATTGTAAGAACCATTTTTCTGCAAGATTCCGAGTATTGCGCAGATCAGGCGGTTGTGTAAAAGGTAGGCGTACCTCGTATTGTCCGGTAGACAATCGTTTATGAGTAGTTTCGAAAAATTGTTCGCATTTCAATTCCTCGGATGTCATATTTCTTGGAGGAAGCAATTCTTCCAACTCCCAAAATTTTCTCAGCTGAAAATCTAAATTATTTTCAACTGCTATTTGATAATTTTTGCACTTTGGATTTGTTTGATCGGTTTTGAGAACGTTTCCAAACAGAATCCAACCTAAAGACGTGTTTTGCGCTATTGGAGTATCAATAGGCCCTTTCTGTATTCCATCCAACAATATGGCAGAATATGCCTCAACCCCCAGCAGGATATCTACTCTGCCCGGTTGAGTAAACATCGGATCTGCTAATATGAGATCCTGTATATGTTGCCAATGCCTGGCTTGGACACGCTGTGTCGGCATCATTCCTGTAATTTTTAGAAGTATCATGGCTTGAAGATTCAATGAGAATTCTGAGTCGAAATGTGTCTTCATTATGAAGGACACCCTTTTGTTAATTTGTGCAATTTGTGATGTTCCAAGGCCTGTTACTTGGAGAGACGTTTTCGAGCTTTTGAGTTTAAGTAACTGCACAGCTCGTTGCGTTATAAATGATACTTCCGAACCGGAATCCAACAAGGCTCGAAGACAAGAAAACCCCCCTTGTGGATTTTCTACTCTCACTAGAGCAGTGGCGAGTAGCCCATGATAATTTCCTTGGTGAAATTGTGTTTCATTATTTGAATGAAGTGCTTGTTTAGATAACAAAGATGCCGCCGGCTGACTATTTGCTTCAGCTTTGTTTGAGTCTATTCCTTGCGGTTTTCCTTGATCAGATTTTTTATCATCTGATGCATGTAATACAGTGTGATGCCTCTTACCACACTTTTTACAATTGAATTTGTTCTTGCAACTTTTTATTAAATGACCTTTGCTTAGACAATTGTAACAATATGATCCCTTATTAATAAAACTTCGTCGCATACGAACATCTGTTCCTAAGAATTTTTGGCAGGCATGTAATCCGTGTGACTGTTCACATAATGCACAACCCTTTGATATTCCGATATGATGATTATTTGTTTCCCTTTTTTGCTGAGTGGAATTGATATTAGGCTTGATGTCGGCCACCGCCTCTAATGTGCGATACCGCGCTTCTAGAAAAGTTGTAAGTTCTTCTAGCGTTGGTATCTCTTGCGAATTTCCAAGCGTCTGTTCCCACTGATTTCTTGTTTCTGCAGGAAGACGCTGGACGACTAAATGAATTACCATCAAATCCCATTCTTTAACTGGTACCTTTAAGGCTTCTAATTCATGCAGACATTCCGTCGTCTGATCGATTAAAGATTTGATGGCATTGGCTGATTCTGATCGTATTGTGGTCTGATTGAATAAGATTTTTAATTGCATGTTAACCAGCACCCTCCTGTTATCGTACCGTTTGATCATGGAGTTCCATGCAGGAAGGTAATTATCCCCAATCGTTTGAAATTGGCTTAACAATCTTTCTGCTTCACCAGTAAGACTAGTCTTTAAATAGTGCAGCTTTTGCACTGACGGAATTGCAGCATTCGAGTGTATCAAGGATACGAAAAGATCGTGGAACGATCGCCATGTAACGTAATCTCCACTAAATTTTGGCAAATTTATTTTGGGAGATGTATCTCCGAACGATTTGCATGCTGTGTTCCTGAAAATGACGTATTTAATGTGTCATTTGTCGATACGGGATTTGTTGGTCTAACTTTGACTTCGTGAGCTTCTTCAAGTTCGCCTACAAAGTCGAAATATTTTGCCTCAATATCACCAAAGAAATCCTCCTTGAAATAGTCAGTATCTTGAAGTAAATCAGTACCAATGGAAATCTGAATGTGAATGTGATTGGCTGTAATTTTTTCCCAAATCAGTTCAACTGCGGTTATTCTCCGACTTAAATAACCTGCAGTTCTTCTACCTTCCCCGGTTTTCTTATGGTTAATGATTGCCTTGTTTATTTGGTCAATCAGTCCCATTTGGTTCAAAATCATAGTTTGTACGCTCATTGTAAGTGTTTATCCTAAATCCCAGAGAAGATATTAGTCACCTAAATGAAAGGATCTTGCAATGCCCCAAATTAACCACAAAATGATTGCTAATTCTGTAAATGAGAATACAGAAAGCTAATAATGGAAGATACAAATGTGTGACAGAATTCACCACTAAATTGCAATTAATCGCGAACACCCGGTCACCAACAATTGTCCAGAACGCGATACTTTTATCTCTACCGTCAACCAATCCGGCTCGAACGACCAAAATGTTAAGCCCTGTACTTAACACAAAAATAAGGATTGGTTTCTGGTAACAAATAAGAAGATTGATTGTTCGTTAAAAATAAAAAAATCGTTTTTATTCAAGTTCTTAAAACTAAATAATTGTTTGTAACTCTACGTTAAAATAAGCGAAAGAATATAATTTACTAATAAGAAAAAAGACTGTGATAAAATCTCAAAATTAAAGAAAAAAATTATTGCAAAAATAAACTTAAATAATACAAAAAAACTATTAAATTCGTATGAGTAATTGTGTAAAAATCCTCCGTTGATTTTCCAAAATCAAAGCGGCGCTCCTATTCTGGTTGAAATCAAGACTCCGTAGTGCTGAGAATTCCACTCGCCTGACAAAATAACCAACTCTGGATGATGAATTAAAGGGGTATGAAACCAAATGAATTCAATTTCCTTTGTCCCTGAGGATTTCAAATATGAACGATTGGTATTTATTCGGTGTAACAGAACCATTCACAAATCACTTTGATTAGTTTGACAAAAGAGAAAAAAAAACGACTTGAAACTCAAAATTGAATTTGGTTTGAATATCCGAAAGTCAATTTTGAACTTGCACAAGATTCCAAATACGAATTGCTGGTGTTTATTCAGCGTAACCGAACAACCCGCATCTACAATCCTTCTCCGTTTTAAATGAAATTTGTAAGCATAAATCGCTAGTATTGATTCAATGTAACCGAACGATTTATACCTGACACAATAACACACAAAGAACTACAGCGCAGAATTAAATCGGTATGAAACCCAGAAGTCAATTCTGAACCTTTAAAAAAAACCTTGAACACAAACTGTTGGTGTTGATTCGGTGTAACCGAACAATTTGTATAAAATTTCTTTCTAGTTCCTTCTCTGAAAAACATACAAAATTACTTTTTGAATTTGATCTGGTATAACACCCAAGAAGCAAATTCTATTGCAACTAATATAATCAAGAAAATAGTTGGTATTATAACCGAACAAAATTCTTTGAATATTTGTTAATTATTTATTTAAAAAATAAAATAACTTACGAAATTGTACTATTGAAATTATCGTTTGAATTTTATCGATGAACTGTTTGGAAAAAAACTGCAAACTGTATTACGAGCTCAGCCCCTTTTATAGGCCAACTAATAACGGGTGCCTCTCTCAAGAAAAAATAGGTACTACTGTTAATTTTGTTAAAATAGAGCATTCCGAATCGATTTCTTCCCAATATTTTCCTAACCCGGCCATATTTTCTTGAGATCTTTGTATCCAAATACGTGGAATTTAATTTCCTGCATGAATTTGTAACTTACTTGCATCTTCCGATAGTTTTTATTCTTCAAAATTCAAATTCTAATTTTCGTAAAGGTGTGAAAGAGGCTAACTGCGATTTCACTTTTTCTCGTACGCAAACCCCTTTCGGACTTGCATATAAAATTCTGCGTGAAGTGGCCTTTTTGTTTTAAATTAATTGATCTAATTTTAAATCAATTACATTCTATTGTCTTTTTAATTCTAATTTTTAATTTTATTTCATAGTTTGATTGATCATATCAATAATTGATCCAATTTCTATGTTACGTTGTAAAATTATAAAATTGTGATCCATATTGATCCAATCTCATTCTTTAGATCGCAAACGACCTCTTTCAATGTTGTGTAAACTAATACAACATGAACGTGAAATGTCAAATTTGTTGACAATATTGTGATTGATGTAAACAAACAAAAACGTAATTTGTTTTATCATTTTTATATTTTCTAATTAATTTCTTTTTAGGTTTTCTAATTCAGAATACAAATAATTTTATGTTGAGGAGAGTCACACTAAGTATGTCCGGATTTCATGCTTTTCTTTTGGTACTGGCCATTGTTGAACTGCTTTTATCTTGTCTTCATCGGTGGAAATTCCTTCTGCAGTCACAACATGTCCTAAGTATTTCACCTCATGTTGAAATAGTTCGCACTTCTTCGGACTTAACTTCAAATTAGCTGCACGAAGACGTCCAAATACTTCTCGTAATCACTGGAGATGTTCATCAAATGTTTTTCCGATTATTATGATATCGTCCAAGTACACAAGGCACGTCTTCCATGTTAAGCCCTAGGACATGTTCCATCAGTCGCTCGAATGTTGCCGGTGCATTACATAATCCAAATGGCATTACTGTGAATTTCCATAAGCCTGTTCCTACTGTGAACGCTGCCTTTTCTCTGTCTTCCGGTTCAATTCCAACTTGCCAATAGCCACTTTTTAGATCAAGTGTTGAAAACCAAGTTGCTCCTGAGAGTGTATCTAACGTGTCATCTATGCGAGGAAGAGGGTAGCTGTCCTTCTTAGTTACGTCATTCAGTCTTCGGTAATCTACGCAAAATCTTGTAGCCCCATCCTTTTTCCGTACTAGGATTACCGGAGATGCCCATGGACTGTTTGATGGTTCAATTACTCCCTCCTGATGCATTTCCTCGATCATGTCAGCAGCCTCTGTTTGTTTGGATAATGGTAGTCTCCTGGGTGGTTGACGAATAGGATCCGCATTGCCGGTATTGATTCTATGTCTCACTTGGTCTGTTCGTCCAAAGTCACCTTTACTGCATACGAAGACATCTTCAAACTCCTTCAATAAATCTGTAACTTTAACTGCTTACGACTCTGACACTCTTTTAGTGATATCAGAGACAAGTGGTTTCAAAGCTTCCGGAAGAACCCGTTCTTCCCGTTGAGTTTCTTTGTCTCTGCAGTCCTCGTTTGTTATTGAAGAAACACCTTCAGCACTGCCGACAATGGTTCCCTTCTTCAATTTCTTGTTCATTTTCGAAAAGTTCGCCACTCTAACTGGAATTGTCTCTTTTTCGTTCACTTTCACTATTGTTCGCGCTATCATTAATCCGTCCTTTAAGTTTTGTCTGTCAGGTTTAATAATTTGTATTGCTGGCCTCCCAGTGCCATCGATCAGTCTCGCCTCTACAGCAGCTTCAGTATTTGCCGCAATTGTTCGGTCTTGTAGAATTTCTACTTTGGCACTGGATCCTGCTTCCTCCAACGTTAGCGAGAAATCGATATTTCCACATCGCATAACTTCCTCTTCAACATTCACACTCACTCTATTCTTTTTCATGAAGTCCAGGTCCATTATATCAGCCACCAAAAATGTATGCCGGAACACATACCCATCTAGATCGACTTCGCCAAGAATCGGAGATGATTCACCCGTAACGGTTTGAAGCACCCTTTTACTGCTTTCACTGATGTGTTTATGATTGATGAATCTCTTGTACTTGCGCCTGTATCTATGATAATTTTGCACTGATGACCAGCAATTACACCCTGTACCGTTAGACTGTTGTTGTTGTGTTGCATAAGCGAGACAGATACAACGATGCTGGGGGCATTATTCTTTGGAGCCAACTTGTCCCCCTTTAAGTTAGTTCTTTTTCGTTTCCCGAACCTTTTTGTTTTGTTGTTTGGTTCGGGCACTTATGTTGTACATGCCCCTCTTTTCCGCAGCCCCAGCATGTGATTTTCCTGCGTGTTTCTGTCCCCTCCTTTCTGGAGTGACCGCAGCACTTCTTTCCTTATCTGCTTCGTCAGGTCCTTTATGTCTAGTTGCGGTGATCCCTCAGCAACTGTAGTAGCCCTGATCCGTGGGACTGATCTCGTAGCTTTCTTCGCACCTTCCAATGTTAAAGCGAACGCCAATACTACTTGTAGCGTTCGTTTTCCGCTAACCCGGACGCTATTTTGTATGCCCGTAGCCTGTATGGCGCTAACAAATCTTTCTTCCGCCATCTCGAACCGCATCTCCACAGGGTAATCAGGACAGGACATGTACACTAGACGTTCAATCTCCGCTGCTAACTCCTGAAGCGTTTCCCCGGATTTCTGTGTCCTGTTGATGAGTTCGATCCTGTATACATCATTCATGTCCAACTGCATTACAATGTAATTGTAATTTTTCTCATTTTCCGGTGAGATTGTCCGCAATAAATCGGCTGAGTTACACCGTAGAGCCAGGATTAATGCTGTGGCTTTTTCGTTATCGGACCAGCCGTTCGCACCAGCAGCCGCTTCAAACTGTCGTTTGTATACTGGCCATGAAGTTTTACCGTCAAATATTGGTGGCTTCATCCTTCTACCCGATGACTCAATATTTAGTTTGGATTCCGCTATTTCGGCTACTTTTGCTTCTAGTTCTGTTACTTTTTGTTGAACGTTGCTGACTTCGATAGTTATTCTTTCTTCCAATTTCTGTTCAACTTTGCTCACTTCCGTACGAACTGTAGAGACTTCCGTACTAATTTTATTTTCAAGGTTCGTCTAGTTTTCTTGCTACACATTCAGCGATTATTCTTTTCTTTTTCCCACTTTTACTTCCCGTGGAAGCTAAATTCCACACACACAGAACTGTGGATAGTTCTGATGTACTCAAATTGTCTAATAATTTACTTTCCATTATTCAAATATTTTTAATTGTTCACTTAACACGAAATTCTTATGTTCTATCGAAACTTCTCGCACAGTATCTAAATACTACGAAATTTCCTAGTATAATCCTAATTTCTACAAAATTTCTCGTACAATCGAAATTTTCACACGATACACGACGTATAACCTCAAATTTCGCACAATCGAAATTTTTATACAACTCATACGAAAGTACACAAAATTTCTTGTACGCCCCTGAAATTTCTCACACCGTTGAAATTATTATACACTCACTGGAATTTCTTAGTAACGAATTTCTTCGAAATTTTTCCCACAGAAGTTTCTAGTTTAATTTCGGATTTTCTTGCAGAAATTTTAGCACAATTCTCTTTTCCGCACTGATTCACAATAAATAATTTCACTTCTGACACCAATGTGACGTGCTACCCGTTTGGTTCGATGTTATGAAAATGATAACACTTTTTATTTATGTGAATTTAGTTTATAAACTTTATTATAATTATTTCTGCGTTAACAATTGTCGTAAAAATATTCGTTTATCAATAATTAATTATTAGAATTAATTTATCACAGTTTTAAAAATTCACTATTTCAATAATTGATCACTATTTTTACTTTTAAATTCAAAGTTTCTGTTCTACGCTAGGCTTTACTTATTTCAAGTACACGATCTGACTTCTTGATGTTAATTAATTTTAGACTCAATCCTCGGCAGCTTTTTATAGCAAACTGATGTGTGTCTGGAGAGCCCTCGAAAGGTCTCGATTCTCGCTGGCTTTTACACTATGTGGCAACACTCTAAAATAATCTCAAATGTCAATATTTGTTTTGTTTATGACATTCGATAAATGTTATTGTTATTGTTTTGTGGTATTGTGTTTTCTGGGCTTTTCTTCTACCCAGAAAAAGTAATAAATAAAGTGTAGTGTTTTCCAGAAATGTCCAATTTCTTTCTTTTAAAAGAAATTGAACACTTCTGGTACTTTATAGTGCAGTATTTTCTATATATCATTTTACTTTCATTGCAAACCATTTATATCCCGCTTTTCTCTGAGTTGTAACCTTGCCGTGGTAGAAAAGCTTGCGTACTCCAATGATCCTGATAGCGATGCTAGCGGGAACTTTTAGTTCCCAGCAGGGTCACCCATGCTAGTAAGGTAGACGGAGAGGGGTCAGACAAATGACAACTCAAACACACTTAAGCCAAGGTGGAAATGCATCGTGCCGAGGGCTGCATGGCATCTCAGTGTGTAAAACGGGAGATGTCGTTAACGATCTCTTGGGAGAACCAGCCGAAACTCCCTCGTAACCAGGCTACTGCACGTGCAGGGGGCGCCGCGTGCAGGGTCCTTATATCCCCCTGACTCGTGGGAACAGAAATGGACCTTTTAAATTTAAAAACAACAACAACGACAACGACGACACCGACACTTTTAACTTTGACAACAACCACTACGACGATCACGGACGCCCTAACGAAAGCAACAGTAGTCACGACCATGACGACAGACACTACTGTTGTGTTCTCAACGAGAACAACGTCAACAGTACACACCGGGGCCAATTCAATGGAACCGGTGTGCGCTGGGAAATCTGGTAGTGGTCCCCCAAAAGGAGGACCGCTCCGAAATGCCGAGAAGTTGGTGAATAAACTCACCAACCGTATCGAGCAGCTGAAAACTCCCTCCAGCGACGGCAAAAGCCGCAGCGGAGCGAGTAGAAGGCGTCATATGCGGGCAAGAGATGTGGCATCTGCTAGTAACCCTGCAACAGGGGACGCGGCAAGATCCACATCTCTCCCCCCTAATATGACAACCCCGGCAGGCAACGAGAGGATGGGCACCCCAAATATACGGAGCCCCCTCCTGAAGCCTGCACAACTCCAATTGGCGTTGACCTCTGAACAGGGACCGCTTGCCAGTTCACTAGAACCGGTGGCAGGGACCAGTTCCGGGTCCGCTGGAGCAAAACCTCGCAGAAAGAGGAAGAGGAAGGGAGCGGGAACAGACAGGGCCGCCGAAAAGGCGCGCACTTCTGAGACCATCTCAGCCTCCTCCACTCCCGAAGCGAGTACCCCCCAGGCGAAGAGGGTTAAATCCTCTAACCCCAGGCCCAAAGACACCTCTCACCAAAAAGGACAGAGAGCGACATTTGCGGAGATCCTTAAAACGGACCCAAAAATGAAAGTTTGCATAACGTGCGAGACCCCTGTGAAGAGAGACATCACTTCAATGGAGGCGTATCGCATAGAGGCTGCAATCATCGGAGCGTTTGAGAGACTTCCCAACGGTGAAGTCCCACGCATACGTGATTGTAGACTGACGCAAGGTTCTCTCATTCTTTTATGCGAGAACCAAGCGACCAAGGATTGGCTAGTTAAACTGGCTGAATCCAAACCCCTGGTAGAAGGAATAGACCTTTCGGTCCATGACTTCATTCTACCCAAGTTGAGGAGGGTGAGGATCTGGTTGCCGGGCCCCGAAAGGAGCGCGACCCAGATACTCACCACTATGAAATTCCTTAACTCAATGAGCACGGAGAACTGGAGGGTCTTCGAATACAAATATAGTCGGGCGCCGGAAGGTAACCAACTAATTGTAGGCGTGGACGCCCCAGGACTCAGAGATCTTGAGAAGGTTAATTTCCGCCCCCTCTCGGGAGTTCGCCTTGCTACCTGCACGGTTCTAGGCAAGCCAGAGAAAGGGGAGAAAGAGGAGGAAAAGACAGGACCGAACTAATGCCAAATTCGGGACTAAATTTTCTCCAAATTAACGCGCACGACTGCAAAGCGGCCACCGACATAATATGTAGGCAGCTTGCTATTGGACGTGCCAACATATGCCTCGTGCAAGAACCTTGGGTTTACAAGGGAATCGTACGGGGCTATGACACCCAGTTGGGGTCTGTATTATACAGCACAACTGCGAACAGACCCAGGACATGCATCTACATCTCCAATGATATTGATGCCGTCCTTCTTAAATCCTTTTGTTCTGCAGACCTTACTGCAGTCAAAATAATTTACTCCACAGAAATGGGCGAAAAAGAAGTAGTAGTGTGCTCTTCATATCTGCCCTACGACGCAGTCACCCCTCCCCCTTCAGAGGAGCTGGTCGACTTAGTGTCCTTCTGTGAGACAAATAATCTACCTCTTATAATTGGCTGTGACTCCAACGCGCACCACACACAGTGGGGCAGTACGGACATCAACCAAAGAGGTAGAACACTCTTTGAATACCTTGGTGCAACCACCCTGGAAATTGCAAACAAGGGTACGGCACCAACATTCATCACCTCTACACGCGAAGAAGTGTTGGACATAACGCTGTGCTCACAGGGCATTGCTCAAGATATTCAAGGATGGAAAGTGTCCTCCGAACCTTCATTGTCGGACCATAGGCACATTCTCTTCAGTCTGTTCTCAGAACCGTTGAAACCGGTCTCTTACAGGAATCCTAGATCCACTGACTGGTTCTCCTTTCACGAAGAGCTGTCAGAAAGAATCCGGGAAGTCCCAAAAGGAGCCCGGAATATTCCGGAACTAGAACAAACAGTCGCTTTAACATCGGAAGCCATTTACTCCTCCTATGAGAGTAATTGCGCCTTACGCACAAACAGGCTCGCCAAGAAAACGCCCTGGTGGGATATATCCTTGGAGAGCCTTAGAAAAGAAACGAGAAAAAGTTTCAACCGAGCCAAACAGCATGGTTTGAACAGTGAGTGGGAAGCCTGGAAGGCGGCCCAACGCAAGTACAAATCGGCTGTTCGGAGGAAAAAACGAGAAGCTTGGAAGAGTTACTGCGGCCAAATTGAGGAACTCCCTCAGGCTTGCAGACTCCAAAAAGCCCTCTCCAAAGATCCGAGATCTAGATTAACGGTGCTGCGTCAGTTGGATGGGGAATTTACCTCAAGTAATGAGGACACCCTGAAGCTGCTGCTCCACACCCATTTTCCGGAATCTCGCGAATCACCGGCATGCTCGTCTCTACAAGTCGTAAGTTCTCGTCCCCAAAAAACCGACTGGAGAACGGCTTCAGAGATTGTAACATACGATAGAACTAACTGGGCAATCAAAACCTTTGCCCCGTACAAATCAGCAGGGCCTGATGGCATCTTCCCAGCACTTCTTCAGAAAGGAGCTGATTTGCTAATCAAACCACTCTGTCAAATCTACCGCACGAGCCTCGCCTATGGCTATATTCCTTCACCATGGAGGAAGGCACGTGTGATCTTCATACCTAAGCCTGGTCGTACTGACTACACCGAGGCCAAGAGCTTCCGTCCCATCAGCCTCACGTCATTCTTGCTTAAGACACTGGAGAGGCTGGTGGATAGATACCTGAGGGAGAGGATACCAAGTATCCTCCCTCTCCACCCAAACCAACACGCGTATCAAGAGGGCAAATCCACGGATTCTGCACTCCATCAACTAGTGTTCAGAATTGAAAAAACTCTAGACACTAAATCATACGCTCTTGGTGTTTTTCTTGACATAGCAGGGGCATTTGACAATGTCACTTTTGGTGCCATGAGCGATGCAGCCGAAGTGCACGGCGCGGGTCTGACTGTCACTAGATGGATAAGAACCATGCTGTCCACTCGAACTGCTTCGACCAGTCTGGGAAGAGATACAGAATCAATCTCAGTTATGAGAGGATGCCCGCAGGGAGGTGTACTATCTCCACTGCTGTGGTGTCTGGTTGTAGATGATCTTCTTAGGATTTTAAACACCTCGGGCTACTATGCTCAAGCGTATGCGGATGACATAGCTCTGCTTGTATCGGGAAAATTCCCCAGTACATTAGCTGAGTTGCCTCATCAAGCTCTTATCAAGGTTCAGAAATGGGCCCTTTCCAAGGGTCTCTCCGTCAATCCTGACAAAACTGAACTCGTTATGTGCACCAGGAATAGGAATCTCGAAGGTTTTGAGGCTCCTTGCCTAGGTGAAACGAAACTGCAACTCTCCGAGTCAGTGAAATATCTAGGAGTATATCTAGATAAAAAGCTGACCTGGAAAAAGCACGTGGAGGTCAAAGAACAGAAAGCGTCGGCGCTCCTATGGGCCTGTCGCAGAACCTTTGGACCCACCTGGGGACTAAAGCCAAAAATGTTGTACTGGATGTACAATGTGGTGGTTAAACCTCTGCTGACCTACGCATCAATTGTTTGGTGGCCTCGTACCCTAGTATCCAATGCTAGAGAACTTTTAAACCGTATTCAAAGACTTGCTCTTCTAAGTATTACGGGTGCAATCAGAACCACGCCAACTGCAGCCATGGAAGCCCTCTTGGGAACCCCATCGCTGCACTTGGTGGTTCAAAGTACAGCAATGGCAACGTCCTATAGACTGCGAAATGCTGGACTCTGGATTGATCGATCAGATATCAAGGGCCATACTAGGATCCTAGCTAGTCTGATCAAATCATACCCCATACTCTCGATGCCATCGGACGTTATGTCCCCGGCATTTGTTTTCAAACGCAGATTCGAGACTGTCATGCTTCCTAGAGAATCCTGGATAGCGGACGGTGAGAGTCTCGCAAAACCACCGGCCTCATCTGGTTCACGGATGGGTCTAAATCGGATGCAGGAACTGGGGCAGGTGTCATTGGTACGGTGCCCAAAAAGGCAATATCTATCGCCTTGGGCACTCATTGTTCAGTCTTTCAGGCTGAAATTTTCGCCATAATGACATGCGCCAATGAGAACCTAAACAGGGGCTACAAAAACCTGCATATTAACATCTTCTCGGACAGCCAAGCTGCACTACAATCTCTGAGTGCAGTCAAGATAACATCTTGCATCGTCCAAGAATGCTTCAACACCCTCAACCAACTAGCTGAGCACAACAGAGTTGTACTCAACTGGATACCGGGACACCTCGGGCTCCCAGGCAATACAATGGCGGACGTACTGGCCAAGATGGGCACCATTAGGAAACCTATCGGGCCGGAACCCATCATTGGTATTCCTAAGAGCACAGCCAAACTCTCCATTAGAGAATGGATTACCGCACAACACAAAATTCAGTGGCAAAATGAGTCCCTACGACAATCCAAAATTTTCATAACGGAACCAGGCCTTGTCAGGGACTCGCTACTGAAGTTGCACCGTAATAAAATCAGAGTGCTGGTGGGCGCCCTCACGGGACATTGCCTCCGCAAGCATTTACATACCATAGGTATCCTATCTGATCCCACCTGTCGTAAGTGCAAAACCGTTGAGGAAACTTCACTACACGTTATTAGTTTATGTGATGCCTTAACGGGCCTGCGAAAGAAGATCTTCGGAAAACCATTCCTGACCTTGTCGGATGTCCGGAATCTGAAGATGGAATCTTTAATCGATTACCTGAAGAAAACAGAACTGTTTCCAGAGTTGGGACAAGCTACCACTCCGTAAACGGTATACAGGTAATTAATCTTTTTCCCACAGGTTTTCTTAGAAAACTTGTGCTATCCCAGGACATATGTCCAGATTCTCCCGAGGGTACAATGGGCCGAAAGGCCTAAGTACGGGGTGCTTTGGCACCCACCTCCTCTTAAAAAAATAAAAAAAAAAAAAAAAAAAAAAATTTATATCCCGGAAACAACATGGATTTCTTAAAGCCAAGTCAACGACTACTAATCTGACTGAGTTTGTCTCTACTGCCATCAACTCTGCTACTGCTACTGATTTCAGTCAAGGTTTCGACAAGTTGTCTCGCAGCATTATGTTACTAAAATTACGACTTCTTGGTTTTCCTCCCCTTTTTATAAAGTGGATAAATTCCTACCTTTCTGGCAGACGCTATCAGGTTCTTTTCCGTTCTATCGAGTCTGATCCTTTTATTGGCCATTCTGGAGTCCCTCAAGGTAGTCATTTAGGACCTATCTTATTCATCATCTCTATTAATGATGTTGCGTCTATTATTAAGTATTCGGAGATTACAATTTACGCTGACGACATGAAAATATCCAAAGTAATCTCCTCCTTCCAGGATTGTCACTTGCTTCAGGCTGATCTTAATAAATTTACTCTTTGGTATACAAATAATGACTTGTCACTTAGTATTAACAAGTGTGAAACAATAGCATTTACGCGGAAACGTAGCAAAGTCTTATTTGATTACACTTTATTGGGAAGCTCTATTTCGAGAGTTGATTTTATTAGAGATTTAAGTGTCATATGTGATAGCGAGCTTAATTTTCGTAGTCATATTGATACAATTATCAACAAAGCTTCATCAATGCCGGGCTTTATCAAACGATGGTGTAAAGAGTTCTCTGGCCCATATATTACTAAATCTCTATACATTACCTTTGTAAAACCGGTGCTTGAATACGCCAGTCAAGTTTGGTCTCCGTACCATAAAGTACACATTGAGAGAATTAAAGCGATTCAGCGTAGATTTGTTCGCTTTGCTCTTAGAGGTCTTCCTTGGAGCAATGCTATCAATCTCCCTCCTTACCGTAATCGTTTAAAGCTAATTAATTTTCAGACTTTGCAGAAACGGCGCGAAGTAGCTGACATAGTCTTCATTCATCAAATTCTTGTTGCTGCCATTGAGTCTTCGAGCCTTCTCGAACGTATACAATTTAAAGTTAACGCGCACTCACTAAGAAGTGTTAGCCTATTCATGATCGACTGTCATCGTACTGACTATGAACCAGTTGCTAGAATATTAGAGAGTGTAAACAATAACTTTACACACTTGCACTTCTCGCTAAGTAAGTAGATACTGAAGAGTCTGCTGATCACTGACTCTGCTGTATTATCGGATATGTAACCTCTCCGACTAACCTTTTTGTGTTCTATTCGTTGTTGCCCATATGAATTTTTATTAGCAGGGTGTGACTAACATAACAATAATTAGTTATATGTATTATTTTATTTTGTGTCGGTGAATGGATGGTGTATTTATGGTGCTGCGTTGAAGGTGGCGGTCGGTGATGGTATTTTTTTTCCTTTCCATTAATTTACCTCTCTACCGCACTAATATTCCTCAAGCAGTGACGGAGGGGCATCATAGCCACAATAGCACCACAAGTATCAAGAAATTGGAATAGTTTTTTTTAATCAGTTCATTAACATCAAAAGATTTACCAATATATATATACATCAGGATGTGTACCATTGTTATCAAATGATAGCATACCAGCATCCAAATCACTGTCATCAATTGCATCATCACCGAACAGATTCCGGTCCTTCACGTATTAACTATCAGTCAGAACCGCTGGGTATAAACGCACGTCCGATCTACGTAATCAAGTACTAAATCGAACGCCAAAATCTTTGGGATAATACCACATCACCAATATCACTAATACAGCTACATGTGGATCACCATTAACCTAGCAAATTTAATATGTTATTATTGTAACACACCCGGAAAAAAGGAAGAATTACACCCAACCTAACTAGATAAAGCGAGGTTTTGTTTTTGACATACATATTTACATTCTTTCCATTTTATATATATAGTTGTGTAATAGGCAAATTTTTTTTGTGTCAAAATTAAAATCAATATATATATTTTGTTGTCAAAATTGATTGTCATCAGTTAATGAAAGGGAAATCATTTTTTTTTAACACTTCAGTTTGCTTATTACAAGCTAGCAATATCATTCATAATAATATCGAATAAAAGATAAGTCGAATGTATATGCTAGCATGTCATCATTAGTGTCGGGAAGGGAGGAGGGGTATGGGTAATATTAGTGCGGCAGAGAGGTAAATTAATGGAAAGGAAAAAAAAATACCATCACCGACCGCCACCTTCAACCCACTACCATAAATCAACCCCCCACACACCGACACAAAATAAAATAATACATATAACTAATTATTATTAAGTTAGTCTCACTCTGCTAATAAAAACAAATGTGAGCAGCAACCAACGGAACACAAAGAGGTTAGCCGAAGAGGTTACATATCCGATAATACAGCAGAGTCAGTGATCAACAGACTCTTCAGTTTCTCCTTACTTAGCGAGAAGTCAAAATGTGCAGAGTTCTTGTTTACATTCTGTAACATTCTAGGAACTGGTTCAAACCTTCCATAGTCAGTACGATGACAGTCGATCATGAATAGGCTATACGTTTTATAAACCCCAGCATTGATGAAGCTTTGTTGATAATTGTGTCAATATGATAACGAAAAGTAAGCTCACTATCACATATGATACCTAAATCTCTAATAAAATCAACTCTCGAAATAGAGCTTCCCAATAAAGTGTAATCAAATAAGACTTTGCTACGTTTCCGCGTAAATGCTATTGTTTCACACTTGTTCATATTAAGTGGCAAGCCATTATTTGTGCACCAATGAGTAAATTTATTAAGATCAGCCTGAAGCAAGTGATAATCCTGTAAAGACGAGATAACTTTAAAAATTTTCATGTCGTCAGCGTAAATTGTAATCTCCGAATGCTTGATAATAGACGCAACATCATTAATAGAGATGATGAATAAGATAGGTCCTACATGACTACCTTGAGGGACTCCAGAATGGGCAATAAAAGGATCAGACTCGATAGAACGGAAAAGAACCCGATAGCGTCTGCCAGAAAGGTAGGAATTTATCCACTTTATAAAAAGGGGAGGAAAACCAAGAAGTCGTAATTTTAGTAACATAATGCTGCGGGACAACTTGTCGAAAGCTTGACTGCAATCAGTAGCGATTACATCCAATTGTTTTCCTCGCTCCATGGAGTTGATGGCGGTAGAGACAAACTCAGTCAGATTAGTATTCGTTGACTTGGCGTTAAGAAATCCATGCTGTTTCGGGGATATAAATGGTTTGCAATGAAAGTAAAATGATTTATAGACAATACTTTCAAAAAGTTTAGGCGTGCAAGATAATTTAGCTATCGGCCTGTAATTACAAATGTCAGCTTTAGAACCTTTTTTGTGAACCGGGATAAGTGAAGAATCTTTCCAAGCATTTGGAAATACACCCGAGGTCAATGATTTTTGAAAAAGGGTAGCAAGCGGCACCGACAAAATATGGCAACACTTCTTTAGAACTATAGCAGGCAAACCTTCAGGACCCGAGGTAAAGTCATCCTTTAGCACTTGGATTTGATTAATAACAGTCTCAGCTTCAATCCTTATTGAATTAAGGATGGTACTCGGGTAATCACCTAAATAACTAAAGTAGTTATCAACTGATGTAAAATTGCTGCCAGAAACAGCTTGTCCAAAAAATGAGGCGAACAGATTGGAAATTGTTCGGGCATCATTTGTCGAGCTATCCAAATACTTCATAGTAGAAGCGTATCCATCAGTTTTACGTTTGCAATTGACAAATTTCCAGAACTGCTTCGGATCCACGAGCAGAGTATCATGCATTTTATATAAATAAGAGTTATACTCAATTTCCAGTAAATATTGGAATTCTTTCAGCAAAAATAAATACTCGCTATGATCGGAAACACTGCTAGAGTTCAGATACTTCAGCCATGCTTTATTCCGCTGATTCCGCAAAGCTCTGAGTTTATTGGTATACCAAGTGGGAGATCAAGTAAGATATTTTTGTGTACAGTATGGTACTGACAAAAGGAAACACCCAAATAACGCGGAATAAAACTTCGAAATGGCAACATTTATGTCAAGTTGAAATCAGCCTTACGGACGTTAAACTTACAGACTTCATCAGAACATACCTTGTCGTTAGTCATGTCATAGGCGATTACTAATTCCAATGGTGGATGGTAAGGATCAATGACAGAGAAACTAGCATCGGCTGATTTGACCAGGCAGTTGCAGGAGTTGGAACAGAAGACTAAGTCCAATAATCTATCCAAACTATTCTTAATACCGCTAATCTACTGTAAGTCACATGCTGTAAAGCTATCAATAAAAAGCGATTTTTGCAAAGAAGAAATATTGGAAGCAATATAGTGAACATCATCATCCGCCTGCGCCCTTGTAGAGATTATAGTCCAGGATTTGATTCGGCTTTTTGTTAATGTTTGGTCTTGGTGCGCAGCCAGGTTTTACGTATTTTTCGGTAAGAAACGGAATTATGGCATTTGTATAATGCTGTGTTGACAACAAAATAACAGCCTTATTTTTCCTTGGTACATATGAACACAAAGAATATTGCTCGTTGTGGTAACCAAACAATGTTTCGCGCACCTCACGTGAGTTTGATTTTTTGAAACACAATGGAACAAATGTTTTATTTGAACGAACCGTGCCAACAAGAGAAAGGCGAACGTTCACCAAATTCTGCGCGAGTGTCAGTGTTGTGAAGAAGTTATCACAATATATGGTACGACCAGAATTAAAATACTTTCTCGCCAAATCTAATACAACTCGTTCCCCCTGATTAATTTCGCGAATACCATCAGCAGGTTTACCTGTATAGATTTGACCTTTCAGTGGATAATTTGTTTTTGCATCACATATCCACCAAACTTTTATGCCATACTTAGCTGGTTTTGATGGGATATACTGCGTAAACCGTATACGTCCTCGATATGGAAAAAGTTGCTCGTCTACAGTCAAATTCGCACCTGGCGTATACGATGTTTCCAGGTTTGCCATAAGCATGATCCATAACTCGTCATTTGCAGCAGATTTGCTCATTTCCAATCGCGCATTACGGGTATTTGCATTGTCGAAGCGTATAAAACGTAGCAATAAATGAAATCTTTTCAACGGCATGGTGGCTTTGTAGATATCATGATGGTACGGAGCCCATAATTCTTTCGTCGGCTGTGACGCGCTATCGAATACGCCGGCAAACATTAACAAACCTGCGTTGGATTATTCTCATACCATGCCAGCAATACCTCTCGTGCTTTTCGATTCGTTTCGCGAATGATTATGTCCACCATTTCAGGCGTAAATAAGTGTCTGAATATGTTGACCGAGTTGGGCAGAAAATGCCGAGCTGGGCCTTTTCTGGCTGCCAGAGGAACGTTATGTGCTTGCGGCCTGCCTGTTGGTGGCCTTTGGTGCATCCACAATACACCGGCTCTGCTGGAATAATAATCGCTAGTAGACAAGTCAGGAATCGCAGCAATTGTGGCTTTTTCCGCCGCTAATATTTCGTTCCTCAACTCTTCTGACATTTCCTCCTCCTCGACAAAGTCTTCAGCATGTTCAACATCAACAATATCGGCTTCTGCATCAGACACATTACCATAATCTATTGGTGTGTATTCGCCATCGTCGTCACTGCCAAGGAACGGTTCTTCTTCCTCCTCATCGCTATTGGTTAAATATGCCATCATTCTAGCATCCTCAGCTTCTTTTTCAGCTGGTGTAAGCCGTTGATATCTAGATGGTTTATTGAGCACCATCTCAACCATATCATCACTAATAGACGTCATTTTTCTAATTTACTAGTATAAAAATACACACAAAAACGAAAAAGATCGACAAAAAGCCAGCAGAAAATATATATTATCACTTTGAATGGTGATCTCATACTGAAATCTTAGAGGTACCGAAACCAAAACACACAGCCTAAAGCTATATATAGTATAACATATATAACGGTTTATGCATACTCAGACACGTTTGTGTTCATACAAAAATGTAAACAACAGCCAAAAATTATTGTGCCAGCCAGACCAAGTAGAATTCACAATTTTGTGACTAAAAAAAAATTGTTTCACTACCAATACACCCGAATTGTGGCAAAAATGGCTTCGCTGGACTCAGCTAACCGCGTTTATAGAAGTCAAAGCCGGGTTTTTTTTTTCTGTCATGAACTAAAAATTTTAGATGAGAAACTCAAATTTGGTCTGACTAGACCAAGTTGCCCATCGTAGGGTTAACACTTCAGATATGCTTAATACAAGCACAGCAAGATATTGACAATCATATCGAATAAACGATAAATCGAATGTATATGCTATATCTCATCATTAGCGCCGGGAAGGGAGGAGGGGGAAGAGAAATGTTAGTGCGGCAGTGGTAAAATTAGTCGGAAGGAGAAAGAAAAAAAAATTCCATCACCTAACCGCCACCATCAAATCACCACCATCAATCCACCACCCATTCACCCACACAAAATAAGATAAATACAAATATATCGTTTTAGTATCTGTTAAAATTAAAAATAAAATATACGTATGGTCAACAACCGGTAGAATATGGAAAACGTTGTCCATAAAGGTTACATGCGCGATGATACAGCTGAGTCGTTAACCAGCAGGCGCTTTAGTTTCTCCTTGTTCAGCAAGAAGTCAAAGTGACCAGAGCTGTTATTTGCATTCATTAACATTCTAGTAACAGGTTCAAGCCTTCCATAGTCAGTACGATGACAGTCGTTCTTGAATAAGTTCACACTTCGTAGGGAGTGAGCGTTAACTTTTAATTTTATGCGTTCGAGAATACTCGAAGACTCAATAGCACCAACAAGAATTTAATGAATAAGAACTATATCAGCTACCTCACGGCGCTTCTGCAAAGGCTGAAGGTTAATCAGTTTTAGACGATTGCAGTAAGGAGGAAGATTGATAGCATTGCTCCAAGAAAGACCTCTAAGAGCAAAGCGAACAAATCTACGCTGAACAGCTTGAACTCTCTCAATGTGTACTTTATGATGCGGCGACCATACTTGACTAGTATATTCAAGTACCGGTCTAACAAAGGTAATGTAAAGGGATTTAGTAATACAAGGTGTAGTCCAAAGTAATCAGGACTTTTTGAATCTAGCGCTCCTAGTGGCGCCATCTATATGTGCGTTAGAATCTGCTATCCTTTATCGACTTCCTGTGAGAATTTCATGACATTTCATCTATTGAAAGTGAAGTTATTGCGTTTTAAGTGTCAGTATGTTTGTGTCATCGGTGCGAAAATGAGCTTCGAACGACCAAAAATTGCTCAGAATTCAACATTCGAAGGACATCATTAAAGAGGTCAAAAAGGACAAAAACTTCCTTTATAACATTGTGACTGGTGACGAAACGTGGTGTTTTCAATATGATCCCGAAACGAAACGCCAGAGTGCTGAATGGAAGGCGCCGGACGAGCCGAAACCCAAAAAATCGCGCCTGGAGAAGTCAAAAGTGAAGACAATGCTGATTTGTTTTTATGATTCCAAGGGTATTGTCCACAAAGAATTTGTTCCACCCGGTCAAAACGTTAATGCGGTATTCTACCTAGGAGTTTTGAAGCGTTTGGTGCGCCGTATTCGACGTGTTCGGCCCGAATATCGCGAAGATGGAAGTTGGCGTTTGTTGCACGATAATGCGCCGTCTCATCGATCGACGCTTGTGACCGATTATCTCACCAAAAATCACATTTTAACCATCAACCACTCCCCACACACAGCAAGTTTAAAATCACACTGAATCAGTTGCTCGTAACACTTAATGATGGAACGGAAATGTACTATGCTTCACTTGCCATTTTTCAAGCTAGTATGGCAACCGACCGCCAAGAAAAGGATCGAATTAGTGTGGCTAATAGGCCGAAAGCTCAACATTCACAAAATAAAATTTAATTTTAATTTACTTTATTACATTTTTATTCTTTTTTTTTTTCTTTCTTCCTTTTCTTAGTGTAATGAATATGTTGACTTGTATGTGGTTGTTTGCAAGGTCCTCCCTTTCAATTGTTCACCAGTCATTGTCTCCCAATGTAGATGTTACATGACAGGCTTGGTCCGGCTACTAGCAACAGCTCAGTTCTTGAGGCGCATCTAAATTCAATGGGAAAATTTCTGAACATTGGGCATTTTAATGCACAAAATCTTGGAAGAGGGTCTAAATCTTCTAAATTGGACGAGATTAGACATGTCCTGCATGCAAATCTACTGGATGTTATTGGAGTCTCAGAAACATGGCTTAAACCCTATATATAAAATGTAGCTATTGAGATTCCTGGCTACAGAATCTTTAGGAATGACTGTTGTGTTAGGAGAGGTGGTGGAGTTAACAAGAATATTCCTGCAAAGATAATTTTTAACCATTCTGAGCCATGTTGTGAAGTGCTTATTGCTCAGCTCTCTACTGGTGGCGTTAACATGGCTCTTGTTGTTTTTTTACCTTCCTTCTGGTGATATTTCCATGGTTCAAACACATTTATTTTGCTTCCCGCTACGAACATGTCATTGTAATGCGCGACTTCAACTATGATTTGTTGGATCAACAGAAGCATTCAGTATGTTCTAAGATCTGTAGTAGCCTGAATATGAATATAATTCACAATAATATGCCTACTCACTTTTTTATGGGCAGTAACCAAAATTTCGTAATACTCAGTAATCAGTTCTGGGCCTATTTCTCGCCATGCCTTCATTTACCTATCCTATGATATTCCTTGCGTCCCGATTTCTAAAGAATTCTTCATTCGAGATTATAATGGTATTAATATGGACCAGTTATGTCTCGAAGCTGAGTCTACTGATTTCACACCCTTATATTCCACTGATAACGTAGACTTGCAATTGCAGTGTATCAATCTGTCTATCTTAAATCTTTTTAACATTTGTGTCCTGCTGAAAAAGATCAAACCTAAATCCTCAGCTAGTGTTTTAAATTCGGCTAAAAGTATTGAGGCCAAATCTCTTAGGACCTTCACTTTCCAAGCTTGTATGAATGATATGACCCCTACAAATTGGAAAGTTTGCATTAAATATCGGATTAAGGTTAAAAGTGCTATCCGTGATGCTAAACGTAGACATGGTGAGCTTTTATTTAGGCCGAATCTCTCTGGTAAGCAGCTGCGGGCGCGTCTAAAACGTATGGGAGCCCCTAATTCAGACACTCAAGATTCTTACCCAGCTGACCTATACCCTGATATTCTTAACTCTTATTTTGTCTCTAATCAGGGTGGTCCATCATGTTCAGGTATTCACGAAACCATAGCCGAAGCTTCTAACTCCTTTGCCTTTGCGAATATTAGTGAGTATGAGTCATATAGAACCCTCTATGATATTAAGTCCAATGCTATTGGTCTAAATCAAATACCGATTCGGTTCATCAAAATAGTTTTCTCATTTCTTAAACCACACCTGCTACATTTCTTAAATACTATTTTTACAACTTCCCAATTTCCGTCAATATGGAAATGTGCTAAGATTATTCCTATTCCCAAAATCTCCACTCCTTCAACATCTTCTGATTTTAGACCAATAAGTATCTTACCCGCCCTTTCTAAAGTTTGTAAAGTCCTGATTAAAAATCGGATTAAATCCTTTCTTGCTATCGGTGATACGGGAATTTATCCAAACCAATCTGGGTTCCGCGAACGCCATAGCACCGTCACAGCAGTTCTGGACATTACTGAGGAAATTAGATCTAATTCAGAAAATAAAAAATCTCCCTTCTTGTATTATTGGACTTCAAAAAGGCATTTGATTCGGTTGATCATAGTATTTTGTGTTCTAAACCTAAAAGATTTTTTTTGTTTTTCCAACAGTGCATGCAATCTAATTTTCTCATTTTTAACTGGAAGGGTACAGTGTGTCAGTATGTGTGATAAACAGTCATGCTTCTCCAATATTTGTAAAGGCGTTCCCCAGGGATCAATTCTGAGCCCCCTTTTGTTCTCTTTATTAATGAGTTACCGTCTTGTGTGCTTACTCTTTAATGCATCTGTTCGCTGATGATGTTCAGCTACTCCACTCCTCAACTGCTGATAACACCACTAATGTGATTACACAGATAATTAACAAATTAAAGGATATTTCTGATTGGTCAATGGAAAATCGTCTTGATCTAAACCCAGTAAAATCACAAGCAATTGTTTTCCACTCTGGTTCCCTTAACTTCAGTACGCTTGCTCCCATTATGCTGAACGGAATTGTTATTCCTTATCTGGATAAAATCAAAAGCCTTGGAATTATCTTGGACTCACGTCTTTCCTTCAACGATCATATCTCTGGTGTAGTTAGTAAAGTTCGCATGACTCTCCGTAGGCTATATAATATCAACTATTATTTACCACATCATGTTCGGTCTCGATTAGCACAGGCCCTTATTATGCCATTCTTTATCTATGGGCTTGAAATTTTTTCCGGCACCAGTGGATATAATCTTCGTAATCTAAGGAAATGCTTTAATAGCGTTTTACGCTTCGTGTTTGCGCTAAAAATCCGTGAGCATGTGAGCCCGTATGCTCCGCGCCTACTGGGTACTAGCTTTGAGAGCTTTATATCCATACGTATGCTTCTATTATTTTATAAAATTACTCTGTATCAATGTCCTGGGTACTTGCTCCCACGTTTCAAATTTTCTAACTCTACTAAAGCCAGAATGCTGCTTTCTCCAATCCATACTTCTCTTCTCATGTCAAGGTCATTCATAGTTAGAGTTAGTCAACTCTGGAATCATGAAATACCTAGGCCTCTTAGAACCTTTAATTCCAATGTACTGACGTTTAGAAGGGCTATACAGGGTGTGTTTTCAATGACATAAATTATAATCAGATCAATTATAGTCTCTGCATTGGGTTGCTGTTCGGCGGACAAGCTTTTTTTTCTTTCTGCTATCAAATTTATAATGATGCGGTAAGACTTCGGCTGGGGGATTGTTATGGGGAGGCAGGCTGCAATCAGATAAATATATATATATATGTATTTTTTTTAATTTTGTTTTTAATTTTAATTTTTAATATTAATTTTAATTTAATTTTCTATTCAAATTACTTTTGAACTAATTGTGAATTACTTATCAATCATTGTATGGGCTGTGGCCTTGATTGTTCCTAATTAATAATAAATAAAATGTTAAGTCATTTGCGACTATCCGAATTTTTTCACTAACTTCAACGTCTATCTGATATTTTACCGTTTTTATTAACTCGCTATCTTGTTTGTTTGTTTGTCCAGTACAAATCTTGCATTCGATTTTTAACTAAATTCCCGACTAGCTAGACATTTAAAACTTTTGGAATAGCTTAGACCACAATGAAAATGCATTCTTTTAGTACTTTTAGCCATCTTTAAGCAAAATTGAATTCTTTTTCAGTAAAATTTTGTTTTGTAAGGAAAGTTAGTTCGAAAAACAAATTTTAAAAAAAGTATTTATTAATACATAGAATTGCCAAGTTTATATGATTCAACAGAAAATTTAAGAACGTGGTATATAAAGAGTTCTTTTTATCTTGTAATTATCTTGAACTCACTTCAACGTCTACCTGCTATTTTTTAACTAACTCTTAAAACAATTTTACCATTGACTTTTATTTCATTAAAGTTTCGACCTTTGCCTTTTCGTCATTCGATTGCTTTTTGGTAATTATTTATTTGGTTCTTATCATTGAATACGAAAATAGGTCTGGTATTAATTAAGTCGCATATATTTCGAAACCAAATGCAATTTTGTATCGACTTTTACAGTTGTTTTCATAACTTTGTTTTCGTTCTAGATAAATTATTTGTTATGAACTCAATTGTAATTTTGCATCGACTTTTTACAATTAATTTCATAACTTTTTTGTTCCACATATATTTAGCCGTATTCTGCGCACACATTTTATGCTATGTTATGTTAGATTTGACGTAAAAGAATATTTTTCGCTAATTTCGTATTCTGCACACAAATTTTATGCTATGTTAGAGTATTTTCTTATTTCACATAGAGCGAATCTAAAATGATCTTAACCCTCCGTCACGCACATGGGTCTGGTCAGACCTTTTTGGTTTTCATTGTAATATAACTTTTTTTCTAATTGAGCTAACGTCTTGAAATTTCATGTACCTTCCTAAAATTGCATTAGCTATCAATCTATCAAAAATCAGAATAAATAATCTATGCAAAGATAATTATAACGGTGTGTGGCGTACACATCACATTCGTGCCTCATGAGTCTGGCATGACCCCATATATACTGTATGAAATTTGATGCAACTTTAAATTTTCTTTTGCTTTTGATTGACTGTTTAGAGCCATAGTAATTATATATAGCTGTTAATACAGGGACACAGATGTGTGTACTCTTCTATTCAAACTTCTCTTGTAGCAGCGTGCGCATGCGCAGATTAGTAGATTCATGTGTTTTTTGTCCCTTTTTACTCATACGCATCAATTATCGCCAGTTATCTAGTGAAATTGGACCGCATAACACTTTATTGCAGCGGTTCCCAGACTTTTTCCAACACGACCAACTTTTTTTTCAAAGTAAATTTCGAGACCCAAAAAAAATTAACCACAATCCAAAAAATCGTTGGACGATTTTTTTTTCTCGAAATTTCAAAACGGCGTGCGTTCAGATATGTGAGCATCTGTTTTGCAAAAATTTAAACGACTTGCCGTTTGCTCTTTATTTATGCACGATTTATACCAAATCTATGTGTGTGTTGGTGTAGCCTGTAGCATGCGATTTTGCACTCAGAATTCCGTGTGAAAATCGTTTTATAATTTCCAAGTTGGAATTAATGCATATTGGGAGGTAATTTGAAAATATAATTTGAGATGATTATAAATATTTCAAGTTATAATCTAAGAAAATTTTCGCGACCCTACTTTACAAGCTCGCGACCCTATTTTGAGTCGCGGACCACCAGATGGGAACCGCTGCTTTATTGTAATAAGATATATTTTATGAGCCTAATTATTTTGTTTTCTTTGTTCAAAATGAGTGATAAAGTGGAATTGAGTGAAGAAGTGGAGTTTATTTACAATACGCGGCCTCGTGGCGGTAATTAAGATACATTTTATGAACGGTTGGCAGAGGCATTAGCCAATGATATTGAACATGAAAGAAAATCTGAAGAAGTCGTAGAATTCGAACCATTCGCTGACGATGATGATGATAATGACTTAGACTATGTACCAAATGAAGACGAGGTATCAGATATTGAAGACGAGATGGTCATCAAACCAAATGAATTATTTGATGGTGATGACGAAGAGGAAATGCAGCCCGAAATTCAACATGAAAGTTCAGCTGAAGTTTTGTTCTATAGTAAAGATGGTAGAAAATGGAATAAAACTGCACCAAATGCTGCTGTTCGTTTGTGCCAACATAACGTTACGCGTTTCCTATTTGGTGCAAAAGAGAGAAATTCTATTCCGATTAAGGTGTTCAAGAAATTCATCACACCAAACATTGTGCACATTATTGTAACCGAAACTAATCGCTATGGAAAAAGATGCAGTTCAGAAATAGAATGCGGTTAATACCGATAAAAAACAAAAATTTTGGAACAATGTAACCGAAAATTAGATGCATTTGCTGCAATACTTTTGGCTGCTGGTTATTCACACAATAATATGCAAAAGTCAAATTATTTGTGGCTATTCTCTGCTTTGACACGATTTTTTAGGTTTGATGACGGACGAACACGTCCATTTCGTTTGCAAAGTGACAAAGCGGCACGCATTCGTGACATATGGAATTATTTGAACGAAAACCTTGGCAAGAACTATAGCCAGCACGATTTGGTTTTCACGAAGGTTTGGTTTATAATTTCAGCTACGTTCCAACGAAAAATAAGTGTGTCAACTTACTTTCGGCCGTACATTATTCAACATTATGTCAGGGTAAAGCACGAAAACCCGAGGATTACAATGCAAATAAAGCAAGCGTTGATTGTATGGATCAAATGGTCACCCATTTTTCATCAAAACGCCCAACAAAACGATGGACTTTTGCATTCTTCTGCAATATTTTGGATGTTGCAGCATTGGATGCATTTTGTATTTGCAAGGAATTCGAAAAAAAATATTGCAAAACGTGTTCACAAGGAAATGAGAAAACGCGACGTAAAACTCGTTTTTTTGCAAAAAATTTTCAAACGCCGTATTGTTGTGTCGCAAAAGGAACGAACTGATCCTTTCCAGGACGATTGGGAACCTTTAACTTTATTATAGCTTATCGTCTCCGGAGGTCAGAACTCTCGGGGGAATGTGTTTTCTTTAATAAAAATTTACAAATCGCTTACCCTTGTAAAAACCTTCTTGGTGTTTTAAAGATAAAATAAATCAAAGGGATTTTTCCTTTCCCAGTTTATTATTACAAGTAAAACTCGTTTATTAGGTCACAAAAAATTTCTTTATTTCCTTAACGCTTTAATATCTTTTTACACCTTTTATATTTTAATCCAAACAACTGGATTTCCTTTACAACTCTTTTAAACTTTTTAAAATTTAAATAATTTTTATCCAAACAATTGGATTTCTTTCACAACTTCTTTCAACTTTTTAAACTTTAAATAACCTGAACCAGACAACTGGATTTCCTTTACAACTTCTTTAAACTTTTAAACTTTAAATAATTTTTATCCAAACAGCTGGATTTCCTATACAACTATTTTAAACTTTTTAAACTTGAAATAATTTTTATCCAAACAATTGGATTTCCTTTACAACCTCTTTAAACTTTTTAAACTTTAAATAATTTTTATCCAAACAACTGGATTTCCTTTACAACTTCTTTAAACTTTTTAAACTTCAACTAATTTTTATCCAAACATCTGGATTTCCTTTACAACTTCTTTAAACTTTTTAAATTTTAAATAATTTTTATCCAAACAACTGGATTTTATTTACAACTTCTTTAAACTTTTTAAACTTGAAATAACTTGATCCAGACACTGGATTTCCTTTACATTTTCTTTAAACTTTTTAAACTTTAAATAACTTAATCCAGACAACTGGATTTCCTTTATAACTTCTTTAAACTTTTTAAACTTTAAATAACCGACATAAGAAGAAATTAGTTCCGACCAATTCGCGTAAACTGAAAAAATAACTTTATAATTTTAAATTAAATCGCGACCGATCTTTAAAATTCTTCAAACCGCGTGAAACGTTTTACAATAACTTTTTATTTTTTTTTTTCAAATGAAAAAACCAAAAACTTAATAATTTTGGTTTTTATTCGCGATCGGTAATTAAAATTCAAATATATGTATTCGCGTAAACTAATCAATAACTACTAATTTTTAGTTAACTTGTGACCGAAACTTTTTAAAACAATCACCAACTCTTTTTAACAATTAATCGAAAGAAAATCGATTAAGTTATTCAACATAAAAATTTTTCAAAGTACTTAAAGTGCATCGTACTTTGACCGATATTAGTAAAATTTGCCAAACAAGCGAAAATTTTTAAACGTATAAAAATTTTGATTCTTGGCTTGTTGTTTTTGTAAGTAACTATTCTTTGAAGAAAATAATTAATTCATAAAACTTACGCGTATGCAATTTTTTTTATTTCGATATGAAAAAATTTAATTTAATTTAAATGTTTCGCAATACTAAAATTCGCGTACATGCAAATTTTACGTTATTTCGACATGAAAAAATATTGTTGAAGCAAATTAATAATTTTGATAAAATATTTCGAAATTGTTTGATATTTCGAAATACTGTATAAATTAAATAAAAATTTACGCGTTTACTAAATTTTAATTATTTCACGATGTTGAAATAAGTTTTGAACAAATAACGAAATCACGGGATCAATAAACATCATTTTTGGTTGGAATGATTTTTTAAAAAAGATTGGTACAGGGTGCACCACCACAATATGCCTACAACACTCAAAAACTTACTATGTTTGTTTTCATTGTTTACCAGAGACTGACTAGAATGCATTGTACCGTATTTCATGTTATAAATTACTAGAATATCAAATAAAATATCGAAAAAAATTTGAAATTAAGAAAAAAATAAACCTAATTCTGTTTTTACAGTCTTTTTTACACGGTTTTGATTTAACACGGTCTATAAAAAAAATTTATTCCGTTTTTACACGATTTCATTCGATTTAGCACGATTAAAAAAAGCTGTTTGATCGAAATTCTAAAGAAAAATTTTGATTAAAATTGATATCGTTTTATGGCAAAAATATTTGAAATATTCTTAAGGACATTTTATAACATTACCGTAATAGATTTTTGTTCTAAGGAATTTTTGAAAATAAACTGAAATAATGTTCATTAATTATCGTTTTTAGATACATTACACCATCTTCTATTTTAATAATAGTTAATTTTATAAAATATTATTTAGAATAAATAAAAAAATGCAAAAAATTATAATTTTACAAAGAAATTATATTTTATTCATCAAACAAAAGCAAAAAACCAAAAAAACCAAAAAAAAACGATAATTCATATTTTCAAGGTTCATGCAGTTTTATAAGCTTGATCATGTTGTCAATTTGCAACACCAACAGCAAAATTAGAAATAGAAATGATGTTACTGTTTTTCTAAAATTCTAGGTTTGAATTGCCTTTTGTTTTTAAGAAATAAACTGCATCTAAAAATTTAATTTGACTTTTATAAAGACTCTCATAATAGTTTTTTTTTGTATGAATCATTTATTTCAACTATTTTTTACAGGGTTGAAGGATATGGAACTAATCCCCTTTTTTTCTATGCACTTCATGTCTTTTTTTAGACGTTTTTTTATACGGTTTTTTCTGGAACGTATCTACCGTGTAAAAACACAATTAGGTGTAATTAATTTTTTTTTATATTCCCCGATTTTGTGAATATTTTTACCTAGACATCAAATTGAACACATGCGAAAACCACTGAGATTGAAAAAAAATACGGAATACATGCCTACAAGGTACATAAATACGATTCAATACACCACCAAAAATCCAATATTTCCATACAAATACATGTCAATGCACATGTAGTCTGGCTAGACTCATGAGGTACGAATGTGACTATGGAAAAATGTGCGTGACGGAGGGTTAATGGATCATGTTAGAATATTTTAGGTATAATTTGAGCATGTCAGAAATTTGAGCGAGTATTAAAAAAAAGAGAAATATTTTCCATACTGCTCATGCGCTGTTCCTCATTACCGATTAACTAGAGTTGAAAAAAATTTTACTTCAGCATTTATAAATATTTCTTTACATATTTTGTAATTTCATATAAAAAATATTTCATGAGGATTAAGTTTAAATAAAAAATATACAATCAGACATGTTAAACTGATAAAAGCGATTCTAGGCCGATTCCACTCGGGCAATTCCACTCGGGCAATTCCACTCGGACAATTCCACTCGCACAATTCCACTCGGGCACAATTCCACTCGATACAATTCCACTCGGCACAATTCCACTCGGCCAATTCCACTCGGACAATTCCACTCGCACAATTGCTCCCTAGTCGAATTGTTATGTCATTATTCTAATATAAATTCTAAATTAAATATAAATTACATAAGGTAAGCGAATAAAATTTTTATTTTTTTTCAATTTGACAAACTAAATTCTTGTTATTCCCACAATAGCCTTCATATATTCAAACGGATCATAATTATTGATGTTATTTGCTACCCGAGATAAATGTTCGGAGAGATCTTTGTATTTCTTTTTTTGTGGGGCACAAATTTCTCTTTGATTCCGCACATGATCCTTTTGGAATTTCATTTCATCTTACTTCTTCTTAATCCTTGAATAAGTTACCAAATGTTTGGATCACAAATATTAATTAGGTGGGTTAACGAATTGTTGAAACCTTCTGCAATTTTTTCGAGTGGAATTATTCCGAGTGGAATTGTGCCGAGTGGAATTGTGCCTGAGTGGAATTGTGCGAGTGGTATTGTGCGAGTGGAATTGTGCGAGTGGAATCGGCCGGTTACCGATAAAAGCATTTAAAAATATTTATTTTTTCATCACGAAATATTTAGAAAAAAATTTAACTTCAACTGGCGAACAAAATGTGAAAATTGACGAGTGACCTCACCAATCTTGCGTTTATTTTTAGAATTATACGCCAGTTTTTGCCACTCATTATTTTTATTTTCCATGCATGTGTTTTTTTTTAATAAAAAATGTATCTACGCTATCTTTTTATCTATCTATCATTTTTTTTTAGATTACATTAGATTAGTGCAAAAGAGATGAATATGCATTTAGCCTTATGAACAGTTCTAACATTTATGTAAATAATCCATACAGGCACTAACACTTAAAATATTTGAAAAATACATAACAAAAAATTTCTTCTACTTAAAAAAAAACCCACGTGCTTATCAAAAATCGTGTCGAGGCTTATTCTTATAGGCACCTACACTTGATAAAACGTTGGGACTATCAAAATGGAGCTTAAAAAACATATGATTTTTGTTTACAAAAAATTTCGATTGCTTTCTTTGTTTCATTCATTCTTTTGCCCAAAACGCATAAGACTATTATTGGTCTCCCTTGCGACAATTATCTTATAGGGAGTACGTTGTAAAATAGAATATATTTGGTTATTAGGCCTAAGCTATACGTAGGGTTGCCAACCGTCCTTTATTGGAAAGGACAGTCCTTTATTTTGCTTTTTTGTTCTTGTCCTTTATCGGAGCCTCAAATGTCCTTTATTTTTAAAATCGTTCCGTTAATTAGGCATTAATTAAATGAAAGGAAATAAAACAAACAATTTTGACACTATTCAAAAGTCTAATTTGTTTACAAGATGTAAATCAACAAGCAGCAAATGGCATTTAATTTTCAAAAGTAGTGATTTCAGCTGTATGAATATTTTCAAAATTGTTTCATTCGTCATTCTAAAATCTTAGATAATCACCCATGTTCTGCATTTCACTTTTTGTGAAATGGAAGGGTGAAAACTAAAATCGGTGTTCTGGAATTCGATCGGAATGAAAAACGAAAATTTCGTCAATAGAAATTTCGAAAATGAAATTTTGGTGTTCTGAAATTCGTTTTACTCGAAATGTAATCGAAATGAATTCACTGTTAGTTGGTGTTGTCGAATTGATGTGAATTGATACAAAACTAAGGAAAACATTTAAAATAAATTTCAGTTTTCTTCACTCAATGACTCCATTAGACTTTTTGAATATTTTTTTATAAAATTTATAAAATTTTCTCTGAAATAAATGTTTAAAATTTTTAAAATATCAATTGATCCCGGAATTGTAATTAGTAGCAACCGGACTCGAGATATCAAAAATTTCTTAGAAAAATGCATTACGGTAATGTAATACAGGGTTTTTCTAAAATCTACCCCAATAAAATGCCATTCAAAATATTTCTAATAGTTTTGTCATAAAACGAATTTATTTTTAAATGAAACACTCAATTGAATACCTTTTATTGATGTCATTTTCATGTGAATTGCAGAATATGGGGGAATATTACAATTCTAAGATGTTTTTTTTGACTTACCTCACTTTCAAAATAAAGGGGTCATATATGATGGTACATAAATAATTATGTAGAGTAGTAAAATTTAAAACTAACTAATTAAATTTTTGCAGTGCCGTAGCAAGTGGATCCCTGGGCGCCGCTCATAGGGGTACCAAATGGACTCCAATTTAAACAAAATTTGTTAAGTAATGTATTTAATGCCCACTGAATGATTTGAAAGGTAAATTTTGTTTTTGTTTGGTTGATTTTGTGGACTTTTTTTTTGTCGCCAAATCCGTCCTTTATTGGGTTTTGAAAAAGTTGGCAACCCTAGCTATACGACGATCATTGTAATGAAGGAAATTGTGGAACTAGTGAAAACCGAACGTTTTTCTTTGATTTTCAATGAAAGGTGGTTTACCTCTTTTACGAATGTCAGAGAAACTTACAGTCAGATTTTCGTTCATAGCTAAGTCGTGTAATGGTTTTTTTCATCAAATCCAATTAGATTATTTCTTCCCTTTCCCTTTTTTAGCGATGAGTCACAAATTTTCTCCATTTTTTTTATGTATTATTATTTTCTTATTGGGACACTGAAGTTTGAGGTTAGAATATCGACGAAAAATTCCTAATGAAGGAATCAACTTAGCAGTTCTCCAGTGGAATCAAATGAAATTGAAACGCAATCCACAAAACAGCTGATCGATTAAAACATGTTTCTTCATTCAAATTATAAAAATAATTATAAAAAACAAATTACATGATAATCCTAAGATTTTTTATTTAAAATCTATGTACTAAACTATTTCCCATGTTTTGCATTATTTGTTTTTAAAGAAATAATCTTTGTAATAGGTTAGTTTTCCATTCTAAAATTATTTCCTTCATTACAATGATCGTCGTATAACTTAGGCCTTAGGTTATTTCTTTCTTTCTAATGACAAATTTTAATTTTCTTTCCTTATTTTGTGCGGAATTTTTTGTTTCTGTCATTCTCAAAGGAAGTATTGGGAAGATCACGTCTAATTTCTCTTCATTTCAAAGTCAAATTGCTGCCTGTTTATTATACTGAGCCATTGCGTCTAAAACACCTGGCATGCAATTCATATGAAGTTAATTTTTATTTGACACTTCTACGCGATATCGTATATCGAGATTGCCTCCAGGGTTAGCGACGAGAGTGCCGCATGTAAGTTAAAATAGTTTAGCAAATCTTAGTGGCTTGAAGCTTAAGGAAAGTAAAAGTTAATACTGTTTAAACTTTCGGAAATTGTGTTTTTAAAATATGAAACATGATACCAGATTTTGATGTGACAAAAAAAGACAAAACACATTTCTCTTTTTTTTACTTTTCTGCTTGATTCTGGTTCTTCCTTAATATTTTTTTTTTATTAATTCGGCCTTAGAAAAAACAAACCAAAGCAAGAAAACTTTCGTGGCCTTAGCGATATTTTGCACAGATAACCAAATTTAAACTCCTTTAAACTCGATCCATTCTTTCGTTTTCATAAAATTCGATCGTAGAATGATTAATGTGAAAATTTCAAAATATTTTAAAGAGATCGCAAAACGTGATTACACGCACACAGTATCATCTTCAACAACACAATCCTAATAAAACCTCAGTCGAGGTTTATTTGCCAAATGGCAAAAAATCTATTAATCGTTTGAATGCATTAACGCTTTTTTTAAAACTAGAAATAGAAACTATGGAAGTAATATAAAGTGGAATATGTTGCACTCCGTTAGCATAGCATGGCACTAGAAAAAAATTTATAAACATAAATTTGAGAATTTTAAAAAGTAAATATAAATCCAGAATTTTATTTTTTGACATGCTTTTGTGGTTTTATTATTGTTTTTGTAACCCAAAGCAATAGTTCAAAATTCTCCAAAGCACTCTTATCCTCTTAATGAAAGAATGGATAAACAAACACCTAAATCAGAATACAAATATCTGCTGTATTCTCTTACAACAAATTTTAATTTCCTGTTACGTAGAATCGGTGGTTTTCATAAATTACAAATAGTTTAATTAAATAAACATATTTAATTATAAAATATTTTCAAAAAAGCCTTGCTTTAATAATAATTTACATGTCGCCTCATAATCAGGCGATAGATGACACAATACCGAAAACCGATAAGCGCGATCTATGAATATTGCCTCTCGCGCTGAAGCATGCCACCTACAGAATTTGTTTTCTCTTTTTAAAAAAACTAAATATCGAGTTAAAACCAACTCTTTAAAAAGATGGTCTTCATTTTTTCAGGAATCAAAACCATGACTATTTTTTTAATTTAAGATTTTTATATTCTCCTTCTTTTTGTTTAATTCATAAACACAAGAAAAAAAATACTATGTGAAAAAAAAACAAAAAAAAAATAAGAAACTACCAAAATATTAACTAACGAAAACGTAATAAAAAATTATATTTGCATTTTAATTTTTATATTTAAATGGTTAAGCAAAAAAAAAAAAAATTAAAATTTGAATACATTTCACATATTGATTAATTATTGTTTTACATTTTTAGACATTTTTTTTTAATTATAAATTTTTATCGCCTTTTCCAAGTATGTATAACGTGAACGTTTTTGTGATTTATTAATATGCTCCAGACCCAAATAGGGAAGCGGATTCCCAGCTACAAAAAAAAAAAAAAAATAACGAAAAACGAAATAGGAAAATTAATAATTCTCCAATAATATGGAACAAGAAAATCTACATGTTTAGCGATATTGCAGATTCATAGTAAAGTTGCAATTCCCAATAAAGTTCCAGGACTCAACATCTCTGCAACTACATAACCTATTGCTGAGATGTAATTTGAAACCCTAGACATTTCTAAACAAGTTTTATCAATCCACATTTGCAAATTTTATCAGTTAAAAAATTTACTTGTTCAAATAAACAAAGAGCTCCATTATTAAATTTCACAAAAAATTTGACACAAAATCTATAGAAACATTCAAAATGATGCAAAAAGTTTATGGTGATAATTGTTTAACAAAATCGAAGTCTTTTGAATGGCATACAAAATTTTTGAAGGGAAGAGAAACGCTATCATCATAAGCTAAAAAAGCACGAAAAAGTCCATCAAATACTGTCAAACCAATATGCTTTGGTTTTTCTGATAGCAAAGGCATCATTACAAACAGTTTTTATTTGGAAGTTTGACAATGTTAAAATTCGTCCAGTTCGACCATTATAACGTGTATTAGAGCGCGGCCACATAGGCTGTAAGCTTACTGCGCGGGCTTTCGAAGATGAGAGCAACGATAAATATACGCATGTAATTAAATGGAAGTGGCCATATAGCCGAGTTCGTTGGAAGCAGGATACGATAGAAAAAGAGAAGAATTGAAATTGAATTCTTCACCTCTTTCGAAAAAGAAGGCCATGAATTGTTTTTTCAATTGAGAAGAAGATTTGTATTTGTATTTGTATTTGTGAATTAACTGACAAACTAGAGAAAATGTAAATGTGTTCAACGACAAGAGTGATATCCGATGTAGACACTTTTCGCTCACCGTGTTCGTTCCTCTCACCGCATTAATATTTTCTCTTGTTGCACGATGCACTAAGTCACAAGCCGTTGATTGTTCATCAATTTTTGGCACAAAATCAAGTCTGTGTTTTGAATCATTTACCGTATTCACCATGATTTACCACCACGACTTCTTACTATTCCCAGAAATTTTAATTAAGTTGAAAGAATGCTTTTTCGATGATATTGAAATCATTCACGTACCTTAGAGGCAATAGTACAAAGCGAGCTTGAGAACGCATTTGAATCACTATTAAATCGTTGTAAAAAGTGCATTGAATCATGATGATTATTTTTAAAACAAAAACATACAGTAACTGAAAATCGGCCTATAGCCGAAATAGCAGAAATACAGCGAGAACTAATAATATTTCAAGGCTTTTTCTTCACAACTTTTGTTCTTCCTTTTTCAAATTTGCTTTAATTCGCAGGTAGCCTAGGGCCTAAAGGCGTTTGCACACGAGACGCGAACTGCGAATGGCAAATTGCGAACAAATCAATTATTCCATGTTTAATGAATTTTACTTGATTATTTTCCTACATACAATTTTTGAAATTAATTAATACACCTAATATCATTAAAAATACGTGCATTATTTTGTTAAGTTATTAAAAAAAAAAATTTTAATTTTCTCCTTCGAATAGGAACAGCTACTATTCGCGAACTGTCCAGTTATTATTCGCATTCCACTGTGGAAGCTATAGTTGCGAATAAAAAATTCGCTGATTTTTAATCTAAATTTTTTAATTTTCATTTAAGTAGGTTTATTTTATTAGGGTTTATTAAATTTTTTTTGCAATTCGCGTCTCAAGTGCAAAGGCATTTAGTTAGAGTATTCGCACATTTCTAGTATACATTGCTAAATTAATTTAACAAAATAAAGTATTTTTGATGACATTGGGCGTATTATTTTTAAAAATTGCACGTAGGAAAAAAAATGTATCAATTGAAATTCATTAAATCTGGAATAATTGATTTGTTCACAATTCGCAGTTCGTGTATCATGTGCAAAGGCCTTTATAGTACAGATCTATTCTGAAGATTTTATTAAAGTCGGAATACTAGTTTTTAAAGTACCATTTAAAAAAACGTTATGAACAGGCTTTTTTTCTCCTGCGATTATTTCATTCCGCATTATACTTGTACCGATTTTGTTGAAATTTAGCACAATATCGCCTTTTTATGTAGTCAACGTATGGAAATAATTTCAATAAAATTTGTGCACAAACTTTCCAACTAAATTCAAAAAAACTATGAAAAAAACGACAAAACTTTTTGGTCACCCTGGGTTTTGCTTTGTAACTTCGCTTCGCTACTGCTGAAATGCAATGTCAAGTTAAAGAATAACGAACTTACATTGTAAATTTCATCAAAATGGGATAACGCGTTTTTGAGTTACCCTCTGGTAATACCTAGCATAGAGCATTCAAATTAAAAAACAAACAAAACATTTAGGGCACGTTCTTAACAAAACCTTCTCGAATTTTACGAATCTATCTTCAAAAATACAAGTGCCTTGTTTTTTGGAAAAAAAAAAGAATGGTTACCATACATTTCATGCGTTCCATCAAATAATTTCAGTGATACCAACATCCGGAACGAATATTTATAAGAACATAACAGATTAGAAACATATAGCAACTGAAAATCGACCCTTAGCCTATGGCAGAAATTGGAAAGAAAAACTAACAATATTTCAAGGTTTTTTCTTCACAACTTCCATGGATTGGGACATGGTGGGGGTGGTGTAGATTCCTACATTTTACAAAGTATTAATATGAAGCGTCCCTCTGCCAACACATATCAGCGTAACATGTCTCCCATCCATTCAACTAATAATGTTGACTTCCAGATCAACCTTTTGAATGAACAAATTTTTCACCTGTTCAATCAACATGACCCTTTAAGAACCTTTTCTTCCTTAAAATCAGACGCAGTTATTAGTTTAAAATTTGTGAAGCTTATTTTCCCTATATTCTGCTTCAACATTGCTCATATAATAAATACCGTTCTAACGACATCTGTTTTTCCCGATAATTGGAAAAAAGCAAAAATTATATCCATCTCCAAAAAAGTCTAACCCGGCGAAGCTTAGCTATTACCGCCAGATTAGCATTCTGCCGTCTTTCAAAACTATGTGAAGCTGTAATAAAAACCCAAATTCTAGAATTCATAGATACCGACGCCAGAATTAGTATCTTCTCCAATCAGTCAGGATTTAGACCAACCACCGAATCACAACGGTTCTTGGTATTACCGAAACTAGGAGATAAAACATCTAGTTTATTTCGTTCCTTCTTCTTCTGGATTTCACACTTGTTAGAAAAAACTCCAAGAATATTTCTTATTCTCGAACTCTGTCTGCGACCTTATTTTTTCCTATCGTCATGACAGATTTCAAACCGTCACGGTCCATGGTCAGTCTATGAAATACAAACACATCTTAAGCGGTATGCCGCAAGGATCTATCCTTGGCCCACTTCTATTCACCATTTTCATCAACGACCTTCTTTCTGTTGTTAAAAACTGTGTTTCATATTTTAGCTGATGATGTTCAACTTATCCTACCTTGTGATGCAGTCTCCAAATAATGGGGTCACGTTGATGAACGAGGATGTTTAATTAGTAGCAATTTAGGCTACTGAAAACAAACTTCTACTAAATCCTGATAAAACTCAAGCTTTGATAGTCTTCAACAGATCCATTAAGGACGATTTTCTGCCCGTGTATCTAGAAGGTACCGTTGTACCCTATGTAGATCACATGAAAAGCGTGGGAATTATTATGTCTGAAGACCTTTCGTGGGATAAACAAGTTACCCATATTGTGAGTAAAATGTATCGATCTCTCAAGAGTTTATATATGATTCAGCACTACCTCTCTTGCAATACCAGGTTGAGACTAGCAATTTTAAGCCATCTACTTTACTGTTATGAAGTCTATAGTGGCTGCAGTGCTGAGTGCAGAGCCAGACTTCATATTTTGTGCAACTCATCAGTTAGATTTATCTACTCTAGGGACAACATATCTCATCTTGTTCTTAATTTACTAGGTACCGATTTGACTACTTTTTCCAACTTTCGTATCTTAATCCTTCTTTTCAAAATTATCTCCAACCAGAGTCCGCCTTATTTATTTGATACACTAGGGTTTGGGCAATCTTGCCGTACCAGAAACTCGGCTGCAGCTCTTGTTTTATCGCTGGCAATGGACAGTTATTTTCACGCCATGGCTGTCAAGCCCTAGAATTGCTTACCGAATCCAGTCAAGTTTTGTACCTCTTTAGCAAATTTCAAATCCATGTGCAGCAAATTTTCTTAAAATTATCTAATTCATCCTCTAATGCTTGCTTGCATCTTTCTCTCATTTTGTTTTCTTCATCTTCTTCACCTATTTATTCTTTTTCTCCTGTCTTGTTGTCTGTTACCGTTTTATTTCCATTTTTCTTTTTCTTTTATATTTCCTTGCTTCGAATTTCGGTTTTGGTTTCTAAGATGGAATTAGCAGATCCCGCCATAAATTACCCGAATTTTTATCTTTGCTATAGTTTCTATGTTTGGGCATTAGTGGGAACGGAGTATATGCAATTTGTGATGTCTTTAGTCTTAAGTTAGTCTTCCTAATTTTAATTTTTTTTTTTTTTTTTTAACTATGTACATATTATCTTGAATTTTAATTGTTGAATTACATCTAATACAATTTGTATAAGGATTTTAATACTTTTTGTATATGTTCAATAATTAGATAAATAAATAAATAAATAACTTTGTTTCCTCTTTTCAAAATTTCCTCTAATTTGCAGGTAGCGTAAACCCTAATAGCATAAATATAATTTGCAAACTTTATTCCAACTTTATAACAGGCTTATTTTCTCCTACGATTATTTCTTTCCCCATCATGCTTGTACTGATTTTGTTGAAATTTAGTACAATATCGCCTATTTATGAAGTCAACGTATGGAAATAATTTCAATAAAATTGGTGTACAAACTTTCTAATTAAATTCGAAAAACCATACCCCGGTTTCTCCTTCATAACTTCGCTCCCCCTCGGCCGATTTTGCTGAAATGCAATACCAAATCCAATTAAGAAATATCCAACTTTCATTGTAATCAGAATCAAAATCAGATAACGCGTTTTTGAGTTATCTTATATACGGACGGACAGACGGGCATGCAAAAATCGACATAACTTTTGATTCTTTACACAACCGTACCTTTAAAACTTTTATACGATGATTATTTCTATGCGTTACACACCGAATGACAAAACTAATATACCCTCGGGTAGTACCTAACATAGGGCATAAAAAGGGAAACCTGAAAAATATTGTTTCGTTTCATTCTTATAGCAACTGTGACGGAACTTTATTGGCCCTCCATGTATTGATGTGTATTTTGATACAGTAGCATGAATGAAAGATATACAGAATACGCCATGCTCATGTTCGCCATTACTGTTATGACATCGTAGCGGATGTTCTGTCAAAAACTAAATAATGTTTAAAAAAAAGTTTGTGAATTAAAAAAAGGTTAAATTTAAGAATAACAACAATAACAATGACAAAAAAGGAATGAAATTTTGGTTTTATTGTTTCCCGAAAGAACAAACATTATTCAAAAAATGAGTTCGTTTTTGTAAAAGAAGTGACTGTTTTAATACGTAAACGTCGAGAATTTGTAGCGATCATTTCTACTACTTCAAAAATTAGAATTAGAAGAAAAAACATCCTTAAGAAGCACTTTTTAGTAAATAATCGTGATTTTTCATACAAAAAATGTATTTCAAATCAATCCCCTGTGACGTAGGTGCGCAGAAAAAACTAATTTTAAATATAGGAAGGCGTAACCTGTATATTCTTTCATTCATGATACCAATATATTATTCAAAAATAACTAACATTGTTGTGGTGGTTTATAGTCCGTCAAATTCACAGTTGAATTATCATCGTTTATATATTCAGCACGGCCCATTGATATTAATGCAAATTTGTACTAAAAAAAAAAACAAGATTTTAGAATACAAAACAGAATCATTCTTCTAAATGTCATTACCTTTTCCCATTCCTTATCGGGTACGTTTAATTTCTTTTGTATACGATCTTTAAGATTACCATATTGTTCGCCATGCTTTGCCTTTATAAAGAACGGTACCCCGAATGAATTATAAACTTCTTTCGAAAAATGCGATACCGGTATTAGCATTTCATCATCATTTAATAATAGTTCATCTCTTGGAATTTCTTCGATACGATAAGCTTTTTGACTTGTTTGATTTGACATTGTTGTATCGTTTGGACTTTGTAAGGCTGGAGGAAATAAACAAAAAAAAGTGTTGAACAATTAAATATCGATTCTTACTTGTTAAGGATTTTCGGATTAAAAGTAACTTACTTTCTAATGGTGTATCTTCTCTTGGTCCTGGAAATAATTTATGACTTGATACTTCAACAATACGTAATTTGCGTGTAGTGTCATCATTAAATTCGATTTGCTTTGCTGCTTCTTCCAATAAATTTTTAACTGTACCATTTTTATTTGGATATAAAACTAATTCTTTCTCATCTTTTAAATTAGATGAAAGCTAAAAAAGAAAGAGAATTACAATACAGGGCATTTTAGATTCATGATCCATGGATTTTGAAAGTGAGTTAAATATTATATGTCGATATTTTTTTATGTAATTATGGAAAATTCAATGAATTCAAATCCTTGCCGTTAACATAATTTTATGAAAACCGAAAGAAATGACAATCTGAATGTGCAATGTTAGGTGAATACAATGGTGACACCTCCCAGCTAAGCTCGAACAATTTTAGTCTGGTAGTCAAAGAGGCATGAGGTTTAGCTTTGCCCTGATGGAATACAATACCATTTCTTTCGGCTAATTCTAGACGTTTTCCAATCCATATTTCCCTTCCTTTAGACCTTTTCGCTCGAAATTTCGGTGGGAATTATTCAACTTTTTCCGCCCGTCACTATCTGCTTTAAAAACGGTACTGTTTCATTGCGTTAGTACAGTGAATCGCAGATTGGAATAAAGTCCATAAAATTTTACAGTTAAAATATGTGCAATCCAAATGTTCTTGGACGATTTTTGATAAATTTAGTATCTGTGCTAATTCGCGTGTATTATAGTTTGCATTTCTCTCGATCAGTGTCTTGATTTGATCAGCATCAGCAGTGGATTAGTCTTCAAGGTTGAAATCAGCAGCCCTAAACTTAGGGAACCATTTGAACACAGTTCTTTCTTCCATCTTCAAAAGGGTACGAAAATGGCAGGTATCAACTTATCTCGAACATTTGTTTCCTAAAATGCCTTTGTTTTTTAATTTATATAATTATTCATTGCTGTTTTCGGATTGTTAGAATCTAGAACATTTGGTTTCAATCAAATAAATAAAATTATTTCAAGTTTTATTTCAAACAAACGCTCGCTGTTTTCATTATTATGGTCGTTCCTACTTCAAGAAAACGCTCGCGACTAAAAAATTAGTTTTTTCAAAATACACTCCCTGACACTTGATTAGAGCCATTTTTATTTTTATCATCATTTATGGCATAATGGTGCAAATTCTTAGAAACTTTCTCGGTAATATTTGTAGCCCATTATTGTATTCTACTTGATGAGCCAGATGTGGGAATAACCCATGCTTGAGTGGGAATTCCCACTTTTGTCTTTTTGGCTACTTGCAACGAGACACTTAATTAGAGCCATCAGTTTACTTCAAGCTTGAAAGGCGAACGGGGGTCTTCTAAAAACAATTTATCGTTAAAAAACAAGTGTGTTACTTGTCTGCTTTACCTTAGTGAAGTTCTTGTTTCCACATGGACAGAAATGGGGCGTGGAAAATCACTAACCGAAACGGAAGTTGGAAAAATCACTTCATTGAAAGAAAAAATTATTCCAAACGCGATATTGCCATGCGAATGCGTCGAGATCCTTGGACTATAAATAATCTTATCAAAAACGAAGAAAATTACGGAAAAAATTGAAAAGGACACACATGCAAAGCAACTATCAAACGAGAACATAGGGTCACATTACGGGATGCATCGAATTCCGCGGCAACTGCTTTTAAAATTAAAGGGAAAGTGGGCATTACGGCTAGTGTCCATTCATTTCTCAGGATGATCAAGCAGTATCCACACAAATCGATCTAGAGGGAGCAAAGATATAAAGGAAAAACCAGTGTGTCCAGAAAGTTTTGTCGTTTTTTTGTTTATGGTTTTTCCGATTTAATTGAAAATTTGTGAAGCAATTTTGTTTAAATTCATTGTATAGTTTAAGTACACAAATAGACGATACCATGTTAAATTTCAGTCAAATCGGTAATAGGATAGTGGAGAAAGAAATAATCCTAGAAGAAAATAACTCTCTTCATACAGTTTTTTTGATTTAATTTAAAAACTAACACACCGATTTGAATAAAATTTGCACATTACATTTGTGCTATCAGCATCTAAATTTCCTGCAAATTGAAAAGAAGAAACAAAGTTATAAAGAAAAAATCTTGAAATAATGTTAGTTTTGACAGCTTTTCTGTCTCATTTCTACCATACGACATCAAAAAATCAGCTATAGGCCGATTTTAAGTTACTATATGTTTTATATTTACTAAAATAACTTTTTAGGAAACATAATGCATTCAGTGAATGGTCGCTTTATAATGACCTTTTTTTGGTTGAAAATATAGAAGCTATTGAGAAGACTCTTTCCCTCTCAGTTGAAGGAGGCCTTTCTGTTTGTAAGCAATTAAATAATTTTTTTAAATTTTCAGCCTTTTCACCAGTTAATTCAAACATTTTTATTTCTTTATGAAGATTACTGCCATAATCTAAGTAAATCGACATTTTTTTGAAACAATCATTAACTGCAGTTTGCAAGTTCTTCTTTAGTTTCAATTCAATGAAAAATATGTTCCCCAGCAAATAACTTGTTATCAAACATTTTTGTAAATCATAAAAAAATCCCGGGATTCGGGAATGAAAAATTATGTAAATTTCCCGAGAAACTCTAGGTATCGCAGATCAGTGAAAAATTTCGTTTAATTTTTCCTCAAAATGGCGAGTATTTCGAGAGGTATAGAAAAATTAAAAGACAAAGAAAATTTCACCACATGCTAGTTTGCCATGCAAAACTATATAGATATGAATGATTTAGGAAAATGTCAGCTTGGTACAGAAACTGATGTATCCAAAATGGCGAAGGCAAAGGGCAGCTTGATTCTTTCCATCAAACCAATCAGTTACATTCATATTCACGATGCACTAAATGCTATATATTTGGGAAAAATTAAAAAGGGCATTTGAAGACAGTGGTCTTATGAGAAAGATTGGTTTGATTCGTTCGCTTGTCACAGCACAGCTTGAACACTGTTCATCGGTAGAGGAATATGTAAATACAATCATGTCATCAGCACATAAATTGGCTGGAATTGGTTGAATATTGGAAAATGAATTGATTGGGACCTTTTTATTAGCTGGTTTACCAAAACAATGATAATGGCAATCGAAAGCTCTGGTTCAAAATACATGTGGGCAACAACCAATAGAACACAAAAAGGTTAGCCGGAGAGGTTACATATCCGATAATACGGCTGAGTCAGTGACTAACAGACTCTGCAGTTTCTCCTTATTTAGCGAGAAGTCAAAGTGTGCAGAGTTTTTGTTTACACTCTGTAACATTCTAGCAACTGGTTCAAACCTTCCATAGTCAGTACGATGAAAGTCGATCATGAATAGGCTTACGCTTCTTAGTGAGCGCGCGTTAACTTTAAATTGCATGCGTTCGAGAAGTCTTGAAGACTCAATGGCACCAACAAGCATTTGATGAATGAAGACTATGTCAGCTACACTCGCGCCTTTTCTGCAAAGTCTGAAGATTGATCAGCTTTAAACGATCACTAAGGAGGGTAGATTGATAGCATTGCTCCAAGGAAGACCTTTAAGAGCGAAGCGAACAAATCTACCCTGAATCGCTTCAATTCTCTCAATGTGTACCTAATGGTGCGGTGACCGAACTTGACTGGCGTATTCAAGCACCGGTCTTACAAAGGTAATGTATAGAGATTTAGTAATATATGGGTCAGAGAACCCTTTAGACCATCGTTTTATAAACCCCAGCATTGACGAAGCTTTGTTGATAATTGTGTCAATATGACAACGAAAATTAAGCATATGACACCTAAATCTCTAATAAAATCAACTCTCTCAATAGAGTTTTCCAATAAAGTGTAATCAAATAAGTCTTTGCTACGTTTCCTCGTAAATGCTGTTGTTTCACACTTGTTAATATTAAGTGACAAGTCATTATTTATTTATATTATTTATTTATTTATTATTTATTTATTTATATACCAAAGAGTAAATTTATTAAGATCAGCCTGAAGCAAATGACAATCCTGTAAAGAGGAGATTACTTTGGAAATTTTCATGTCGTCAGGATTAATTTGTAATCTCCGAATACTTGATAATAGACGTAACATAGTTAATAGAGATGATGAATAAGATAGGTCCCAAATGACTACCTTGAGGGACTCCAGAATGGGCAAAAAAAGGATCAGACTCGATCGCACGGAAAAGAATCCGATAGCGTCTACCAGAAAGATAGAAATTTACCCACTTTACAATAAGGGGAGGAAAACCTAGAAGTCGTAATTTTAGTAAAATGATACTGTGAGACAAGTTGTTAAAAGCTTGTGTTAAAAATATAATTGAAATAATACTATTTTCTAGTATTCTATAGTATTAGTAATATTGAATTGGTGCAATTAACTAATATCATAATTGAAACAATACTATTGTATAATATTGTATAGTATTGTTGTAGTAGTATTGAATTTGTTTACCGTAACTTTAAATTGTACACTTTTAACTTGAATTTTTAATAAAACTTAGTTGCATTTAATCATTTGAACGGAACGTCGACTTACTTAGCAAGTCTCAATTTTCCCCTTTTATTTTTATTTTCCACATGGTGCCGAAACCCGGGAAGAATGAGAATTTAAAGCGAATTCAAAAATATTGAAAATACATTTATAAATTAACTTATATCGTTTTTTTTATCGTTGACCAGTTTTCCTTTATATTAATATTGAGCTAAAGCTAAGATATTTCGAATCAAAGTGCAACGGTATGGAATCGGTTTATAGAACAACGTACAGAACGCAGGTTACAAAAATCTGTAACGCCGCGAACGAGTATGTGAAATCGGTAGAAAGTGATACATTGAACGATCGTATTAAAATTATTGATGAACTTTCTATCCTGCTGGAACGTCTAAAACCGCGCATACAAACTTATCGGAAGCTACTATTGCAGTTCGGGCAACTCTGAGACCCGAGCAATATCAAACGGAATGTGACGCTGTGATCGAATATGAAGAAAAGGCCGTCACACATATTTCCATATTGGAAAGAATGATCGTAAAACAACAGGAAGAAAGACCGCAAACTCGGCAAGGAACGTCTAATGATGATTCAAATATGACTCGCATTAGAAATCAAGACAGACCTGGAACGACTTCAGCTAAAATAGAAAAACTTCCCTTAAAGAAGTTTGATGGCGATTTTAACAAATGGTTTCCATTTTGGCAACAGTTTAAAACCGCTATACATGAAAACGATACATTAGATGGGCCGACAAAATTTAACTATCTCCAAGCACAATTAACGGGAAAGGCTGCTGAAACAATAGCGGGATTCGTACCAACAGAAGAATGCTATTTAGAGGCAATAAAATTATTAGAAGAAGAATATGGATCGCCTGATCGAATAGTTGACCAATACATCAGCAAATTAATGTCACTACAACCGATAAAGTCCAAAGACGATAAAAATAGTTTGAGGCAACTGTACAATACCTAACATCAATCATACGATCGCTTGAAACGATGGGCATAGCTTCTTCATAATACAACGTGATGTTGAAACCACTAATACTGCGATGTTTACCCACTGACTTACAAATTGAATTTTACCGGCAAAATAATGACAGTAATAAATCTGCAGATATCATAACGAACGATAATGCAGAATCAGCTTCTAATCTTTCGTTCATCGATATGAGTGAAGGAGACAAAGTACTGAAACAATTGCTTAAATTCATCAAAGGAGAAGTACAAGCTCTCGAACACTTGATTCCTTCTACCAGCAATGAACAATCGAAAGGAAGTGAACGTCGAAGATCGCAAAGTAAGACAGGGACAGTAACAAATTTAATCGCGCCAAAAGTTGGTGTAAAAAATTGTTTATTTTGTAATTCAGTAAAGCATACAACTTCTGATTGTGATGATTCTACTCAAACGCTTGAACAACGAAAGGAAATACTCAAGAAAAATTCCAGATGCCTTCGTTGTACAAAACCGAATCATTTTGCAAGAGAATGCAGGAATCGTCATTTACAATGTAAAAGTTGTAAAGGCAGGCATGTGTCATCATTGTGTGATCCAAAATACAAACCGCAGTCCAAAGATCGGAAAAACGACAAAACCTTGAATTTGTCAACTGTTGAACATAAACAACAAACATTTTTACAAACAGCTTGTGTTTATTTAATATCTCCTGTCAATGGTGAAAAATTATTCGTGCGATTAGTGTTAGACGATGGTAGTATGAAAAGCTATATTAAAAGAAGTGTTTCTCGTGAACTAGAATTGCCAATAATCAAATCAGAAAAGTTTAGCATAATTTCCTTTGGATGTCAGCAACAACCACCAGGAAAGGAATCGAATCAAGTAAAATTATTACTCAAAAGCCAGTACAGTGAAGATGCAATTGAACTGAAACTTAGTGAAGTGGATCATATTTGCTTAGATGTACTGCGAATTCCAAATAGCAAACACGTGCGTTTGGTTGGCTTCGAATTGGCAGACACTCATGACAGTGTTGAAAATAATTTAGTTGAAGGAATTAGCATTCTAATAGGTGCTGATTTATATTGGATAATTGTGAACGGGCATATAGAAAGATTAACAGATAAATTAACGGCTGTTTCAACCAAGTTGGGATGGACATTACATGGTCCAGCTGACATCGACATGTGCATTTCAAAAGGTCAGGTATTTTTGTCAACACAGTTAAATTGTTGTCTATTAGATGAAAGTTCAACCAAATTTTGGAATCTCGAAGCCATAGGTATTCATGATAAAGACACGAAATTGGATGCAGATTTCGCAGAAAGCTATTGTACAAAAAATATTGAACGGATTGAGGATCGGTACATAGCAAAGTTGCCTTGGAAAGAATTTAATGGAACCTTTGACAGCAACTATTTTAGAGCGCTATCGCAAGCCAAATCAATGAAGGATGAAAACAAATTTTTTGAATATGATCGAGCCATTTGGAACTACATCTCTGATGGAATCGCTGAACCAGTTCGAGATGTAAACAATGGAAATAAAATTTATTATATGCCGCATAGACCAGTGTATAGAGAGGACAAATCAACAACAAAAGTCAGAGTTGTGTTCAAAGCTTCTTCTCATTCAATAAGCAGTCTATCATTGAACGATGTTTTATACACGGGAACAAATCTTCTACCGGATCTTTTAGCAGTTCTATTGAATTTTCGCGTAGGACAAATCGGAATAATTGCTGACATTGAGAAGGCTTTTTTACAAATAGAGTTGAATGCAGAAGATCGACATAGTCACAGATTCGTTTGGTATAAGAACAGTACTAATAATTTACCTTCATTCCAGGTGTATTTTATGACACGTATTACATTTTGAGTAAATTGCAGTCCATTTATTCTAAATTCAACAATCAGAAAGCATCTCTCTTCTATGCAAGATCAGTTCGAATTTACTTGTAATGTATTAAGAGGTAGTTTATATGTTGACGACTTAGTAACGAGTATAGATAACATGGAAACGGCAATGAAAATTTACAAGGAGTCTAGGTACATTATGAATGAATGCAGAATGAATTTGCGTAAGTGGCAAACCAATGAAGTAGATTTAAGAACGGTTTTCGCAAACGAAGGTATGAGAAAGATACGAGATTGATACAGAAAGTTTTAGGAATGAAATTGTGTAGTTTTATGGATGAAATTAGTGTCGATTTATCTACAATAAAGAAGCTAGTAAAATCATGTCATGTTATTACGAAACGAAAGGTACTGATAGCAGTTCAAACTATATAAGATCCGATGGGAATTTTGAGTCCATTTGTCATTAAAATTAAGCTCATTATGCAAACACTATGGAAACGAAATATTAGTTGGGACGATAGTTTGCCGGACGATTTGCTCAAAATTTGGAACGTAGTTTGTAATGAATTAGATGTTATTGATGCTCTATCATTGTCTCGGTGCATTTTTAATGGGAAAAGCGAACATTTGATCGACATACAGCTACATTTATTTTGTGATGCTAGCCCATCAGCTTATGGAGCAGTAGCATATATTAGAAGCAAGGATCGAAGTGGTGCAGTTTATGTTAACTTTCTGTGTGCTAAAAGCAGGGTTGCACCGTTCAAGAAATCAACGGAAAACGATTTAACGTTGCCAAAGTTAGAGTTAACGGCGGCTTTGGTAGCATCACGACTAAAGAATTTTATTTATTCAAATATTAAAATCAAGTTTAATTCAATTTATCTTTGGACAGATTCAAAAATGGCACTATATTGGATTCAAGGTACTTTGTCTAAATGGAAGCAATTTGTTGAAAACAGAGTACGAGAAATTCGGAGTCATACCGATGATTCGACTTGGAAGCATTGCCCTGGAAAATTAAATCCCGCAGAATTAATTACAAGATCATCAAGTGTTAAGAAACTTCTAAAATCAAACGATTGGTTAACCGGACCGGAATAGTTGCTGAAATGTGAACATGAATGGCTTTCAACTGAAAAGATGGAGAATGAAATCGTATTTGCAGCAACATCACTACAAATAGTCAGCAATGAATTGGAAAATTTTGAACCAATGTTTGAGATCGAGAAATGCAGATTGTTGCATATAACTGCGTATTTATTTAAGTATTTTTATTATCTAATGAACAAGGAAATACCGGAAAGAAATTTAACTTCTGAAGACACTGAAAAAGCTAAAATTTATTGGGTTAAAATTACTCAATTAAAATATTTTACCGATGATATCAACTCTATCGCAAACAAGGTACCTATTGAAAATAATTCTAAATTACTAAAACTTAATCCAGTTTTAGATACTGATAATGTTCTTCGAGCGTATACTAGATTGGAAGAAGGAAATGATATCGAAACTAAACCAATTATTTTACCGAAGTGCCATTTTACGCGGCTGCTGATTGAAGATATGCATAAACGATTATTTCATGCAGGAATAAACGCGGTACTCGCGAAACTAAGAGAAAAATACTGGATCGTTAAAGGAAGACAATTTATAAAAAGTACTTTGAAAAATTGTACTATATGTAAATGGCTTAGCAAGAAATGTGCAGATCAACCGTTTGCTCCATTACCTAGGGATAGACTGAAAATGACACGACCGTTTGATGTAACAGGATTGGATTTTGCAGGACCACTATACATTAAGGATCCTGTTGATGAAACAAGATCGAACAAGGTGTATTTATTACTTCTAACATGTGCTTCTGTGCGAGCAGTACATCTTGAGATTGTATTGGATATGACAACCGAGAGTTTCTTACGTGCATTTAGAAGATTTGCAGGTAGACGCGGATTACCAAGAGTAGTGTATTCTAATAATGCAAAGACTTTCAAACGATCGGAATTGGAATTGAAAAAATTATTTGAACTTTCGAAATCATCAAAATGTATCACATATGCCAGCGATGAGAATATCAAATGGAGATTTATTCCTGAACGAGCCCCATGGTGGGGAGGATGGTGGGAACGATTGATAAGAACGATTAAATATGCCTTGAAGGCGACGATCGGAAGAGCTAGATTGAATCTTGCAGACCTTCAGACAATAACAGTCTAAATTGAATCTATAATTAATTCAAGACCATTAACTTACATGACAGATGATCCAAAGGACTTGTTACCACTAACACCCTTTCATTTTCTTTTAGGTGAGTTATCTACAAATTTGCCTACGACTGATATTGATAATAACAGTGGAATTGGTTCGCTCTAGAATGAACGACAAAAGCAATCACACGCCTTCTGGAGAAGATGGTCAACCGAGTACATTTAACAATTGAGATCAGCTCATTTTAAATTACCGAAAACTAATTGTCAAAATCTGAAAGTTGGCGATGTAGTCATTATGGGTGAAAAAAACATCCCTCGACTACAGCGGAAGTTGGCAATTGTTGAAAATATGTTTTTGGGACGTGACGGAAGAGTTCGAGCAGTTGAAATTAAAACTGCATGTGGAAGCATAATGAGAAGGCCAATCCAACATTTATGTCCACTTGAAATTACCTAGATAATTCAGAAAATCTATTATTTCGGGCCCGGAGGATGTTAAAAATATAATTGAAATAATACTATTTTCTAGTATTCTATAGTGTATTAGTAATATTGAATTTGTAACGTTAACTAATATCATAATTGAAACAATACCATTGTATAATATTGTATAGTATTGTTGTAGTAGTATTGAATTTGTTTACCGTAACTTTAAATTGTACACTTTTAACTTGAATTTTTAATAAAACTTAGTTGCATTTAATCATTTGAACGGAACGTCGACTTACTTAGCAAGTCTCAATTTTACCCTTTTATTTTTATTTTCCACAGCTTGACTGAAATCAGTAGCAATTGCATCCAATTGTCTGACTTGCTCCATCGAGTTGATGGCGATAGAGACAAACTCAGTCAGATTAGTAGTCGTTGACTTGGCTTTAAGAAATCCATGTTGTTTCAGGTTTATAAATGGTTTGCAGTGAAAGTAAAACGATTTATAGACAATACTTTCAAAAAGTTTAGGCGTGCAAGATAGTTTAGCTGTGGGCCTGTAATTACAAATGTCAGCCTTAGAACCTTTTTTGTGAACCGGGATAATGAAAGAATCTTTGCAAGCATTTGGAAATACACCCGAGGTCGATGATTTTTGAAAAAGGGGAGCAAGCGGCACCGACAAAATATGGCAACAGTTCTTTAAAACTATAGCAGGTAAACCATCAGGACCCGAGGTAAAGTCATCCTTTAGCAATTGGATCTGATTAACTATAGTCTCGTCATCAATACTAATTGAATTAAGGGTGGTACTCGGGTAATCACCTAAATAAATAAAGTAGTTATCAACTGCTGTAAAATTGCTGCCAGAAACAGCTTGTCCAAAAAATGAGGCGAACAGATTGGAAATTGTTCGGGCATCATTTGTCAAGTTCTCCAAATACTTAATAATAGAAGCATACCCATCAGTTTTACATTTGCAATTAACAAATTTCCAGAACTATTTAGGATCTACGAGTAGAGTATCATGCATTTTAGATAAATAAGAGTAATACTCAATTTCCAGTAAACATTGGAATTCTTTCAGCAAAAATAAATATTCGCTATGATCGGAAACATCACTAGAATTCAGATACTTAAGCCATGCTTTATTCCGCTGATTCCGCAATCCTCTGAGTTTATTGTTATACCAAGGAGGAGATGAAGTAAGATTTTTTTGTGTACAATATGGTACTGACAAAACGAAACAATCAACTAACGCGAAATAAAACTTCGAAATGGCAACATTTATGTCATTGTTATTAATAACATCATTAAAGCCAATGCCATGAAGCAAAGAGTTTAGTAAGTTGAAATCAGCCTTACGGAAGTTAAACTTACAGACTTCGTCAGAACATACCTTGTCGTTAGTCATGTCACTGGCAAATAATAATTCCAATTTCGGATGGTAAGGATCAATGACAGAGAAACTAGCATCGGCTGATTTGACCAAGCAGTTGCCAGAGGTGGAACAGAAGACCAAGTCCAATAATCTATCCAAACTATTTTTAATACCGTTAATCTGCTGTAAGTCACATGCTGTAAAGCTATCAATAATAGGCGATACTTGCAAAGAAGAAATATAGGAAGCAATATATTGAACATCATCATCCGACTGCGCCCATGTCAATTGGGGTAGGTTGGAATCGGCTGAAATGATTAGGGTATCATTGGGACGCATGGAGTCAGTAATGAAATCAACAGCAGCGACCACAAGAGTTTGTAGTGTTGAATTGCACAAGAAGGTGGCAAATAGCAATTTAAAATATAAATGGTTTCACGGTGTAGAAGGATTTTAACACTTACCAATTCTAACAATTCGGTGTTCGGAATAGCAAAACACGAACAGTCCAACACAGATCGAACTGCAATAAGCACACCACCCCCCAAGCGACTATACTGCTCAGCACTAGTGTAACTATTTTTGCGAAATATTTGAAAAACCGAGGTGAAAATTTCGTTGTCATTAAAACTAGGATTTAACCACGTCTCCGTCAATGCAAAAATGTCGTAAGAAAGTGCTTGTCCAATTAGAAAAACTTCACTCAATTTAGAGCGCAGTCCCCTCACGTTTTGATAGTAAAGGGACAAGCGTTTTAGTTTTTTGAACTTATTGGACTTTTTTTGGATTTTTAGCGTTTGCGCACCAACAGAGAAAGGTCGACGACTAGAGTGTTCTCTTGGAATAAACTCTTTGACGAGAGTTTTGTCGGGCCAAAAGGATGAGAGAAGACATTATCGGGTACCAGAAGTTTGAAGGATGAGACATTACTGTTAAATTTACTAATTTTAACAGCTCTAGCATTTATGCTCCTAAGATCATTAGGTATGACAATTCTTGAGAAATAAAGCCCTGGGTTTAAAACAAAAAAAAAGAAAATAAGAAAGGAAAGGTGAATCAAAGTGGGAAAAAAAACATAAAGTAATGTAAAATCGCCCTATAGCCGATTTTTTGATGCCCTATGGTAGAAATGGGAGAGAAAAATTGTGAAAACTAACAATATATCGAGGTTTTCCTTCATAACTTTGTTTGCCCTTAGTAACTCAGACCCTAGTAGCATAAGTCTAATTTGCAAATTTCATTCAAATCAGTGCATTAGTTCTGAAAATACATCAAAAAAACTTTCTGAACAGGGTTATTTCCTCCTACGACTACTTCTTTCTCCACTATCCTGAGACCGATATCACTGAAATTTACAATGGTATGGTCTATTAATGTAGTCAACCAATATAATTAATTTAAACAAAATTGCTTTACCAATTTTTCAATTAAACCCGAAAAACTATATAAAAGAAAACGACAAAACTTTATGGCCGCACCTGTTTTTCCTTAATAACTTCGCTGCCCCTCAGTCGATTTTGCTGAAATGCAATACCAAAACCACTATAGCAATAACCAAGTAGCATTCTAAATTTCATCAAAATTGCATAACGCGTTTTTGAGCTATTTTGTCAACGGACGGACGGTAGTACCAAACATGGAGCATTAATATTGGGAATTTATTTCAGAATTTTGGCTCATTTTCAAAACCCAATTACCCCAATTTGTTCTGCCAGAATTTCACAATTTTTTTTCTAAGTATTCTATAAGATGTCACCTTTTCAGCGCGCTATAACATAACTTGATAGGATTAGAACTACTAAAGTTATACGATTCTAAAGCCAACTATTGGAAAAAAAACGCCACGAACTTTCTGCTTAATTGAATATTTTAAGGTTTTTCTCTCCATAACTTCGTTTCTTCATTCTCAAATTGGCCCAAATTCACAGGTAGGCTGGCGTCTAATAGTATAAACACGTTTCGTAAATTTGATTCAAATCCGTATATAACTTTTTAAAATACATTGGAAAAACTTTATGAACAGGCTTATTTTAGGCTACAACTATTTCTTTCTCCACTATCCTTAGACCAATTTGACTGAAAATTAACTCGGTATCGTCTATTTATGCAGTTAACCTACATAATTAATTTGAACAAAATCGGGTCACAAATTTTCCAATTACATCCGAAAAACCATAACGAAAAAAACGACAAAACTTTCTGGTCACCCTGGTTTTTCCTTTATAACTTTGCCCCCCGTGGATCGATTTGGCTCAAATGCAATACCAAACCAAGTTAAGGAATAAGCAACTCAAATTATAAATTTCATCAAAATCGGATAACGCGTTTTTGAGTTATCTTGTCTACGGACGGACGGACGGACGGACGGACGGACGGACGGACGGACGGACGGACGGACGGACATGCATAAATCGATATAACTTTTGATTCCCTACACAACCATACCTTTGAAATTTTTCTCCGATTATTATTTCTATGTGTTACACACTTAGTGACAAAACTAATATACCCTCTGGTAGTACCTACCATAGGGCATAATAAGAAATGGTTTTTTATATATTTGAAAAAAAAAGAACTTTTTTGATATTGTTTTGCTTACACTAAATTTTGGTTGGACCAATTTAAATATAAAGTTTTTAATAATATTGTTAAATTCAAAGAAAAAACGAAGGGTAAAATATCTTGAATGTAAAAGAAATTAACAAAAGAATGTAAAGGAACATGTTTTAATCTATATTGAAGAGAGGACGAACGAAAGAAAAAAACGAAAAAATAAACAGAAATTTTGTATTAATTCAATTATACTAGGTCAAGGTTGATTTATGTAAAAGGTAGAGTGATCAAGGAGTGATAGGGAGGGGAGGATGTAGGTGTCGCTTCACAAGAAAATTTTAAGCGTCCATAACCAATTACAGGTGCGGTTATGGACAAAGGGACCAGCATTCTGCTGTTGGTCCAAATTGGGTGGGACGCGCCCCATATAAGTCCGGTTGGCAACAACGCCTCTGCCAATCGGCCCGGACAAGGCTTTCGCGCTAAGTTCGGTTAGTTCCGGTGACCATTAAACTAACGAACCTCCATTTATTCGATTTTTTCGCGCAAAACCGAAATTCCCTGCTTGATAGCTCGCGCTATCACTATAAAGTCTTAACGACATTCACATTCATTTGCACGCATATAATAATTATATATTAACGCGATGATAGATGGTAGTGAGCAACGACCCATCCATCCGGCGAGCTAGTTAGTGCAACTGAGCTAGGCGTGCAGCCTTCAGTTACTCACATTTGCTGCACGATCTCATATCTTCTCCTCGCAAGCAAGAAGATATGCTGAAAAGATCATCTGGGGATTTGCTTTCTTCGTTTAAACCCCATTGCAGTGTGTTTTTACACACTGCAATATATGTAAACCCAATAGTTACAGTACAGTTAAAAGACACAGTCAGATGACACAGTTCGACGAGACAGTTCTATTACAGAGTTCGAAGAGACAGTTCGACGAGACAGTCAGATGACATAGCTAGACAAGACAGTCAGATGACACAGTTCGACAACACAGTTAAAACAGACAATTCGACGACAGACATCAGACATTAGTTCGACGACAGAGCTAATGGATTAGACCGTCCAATTAAGTAAACTTAAAACGTGAAAGAGAAAAGTTAAATAATTAAAATGAGTTATTGTAGAAAAGTAAGTTGAAGAACTAAAAGTAAAAAGAATTATTAAAAAGAATTATTGTTGAAAAGTAAGTTGAAGAATTTAGAGTAAAAAAATTGTTAAAAACAATTATTGTTGAAAAGGAAAGTTGAAGAACCAAAAAGAATTATTGTTGAAAAGAAAAGTTGAAGAATTAAAAAGAATTACTGTTTAAAAGAAAAGTTGAAGAATTAAAAAGAATTATTGTTGAAAAGGAAAGTTGAAGAAACAAAAGAATTATTGTTGAAAAGAGAAGTTGAAGAATTAAAAAGAATTATTGTTGAAAAGAACAGTTGAAGAATTAAAAAGAAATAATGTTGAAAAGAAAAGTATTAAAGAATTATATCTGTTAAATAAAAGTGCTGATGAATTTTTTGAAATAAAGTTAAATCCTTAAAGTAAATAAGTGAAAATAAAAAGAAGTGTTTTTCTTTACGACCAGCCCACATTAGTAGTGAATCGGGACAAAACCTGAGAAAGTGAACGAATTCCGGAGTTGACGTTGTTAGAATCATTCAACGAAATATTGCACAACCTAATTGGCGCAGCCGGTAGGATCCTAGAAGTTTAAAAAAAAGGACAACAAAGAATTTTTTTTAACTTAAAAAACTTGGATCCAACGAATCTACATAAAAACCGTGTGATAAGTCAACGAATGAATCGAACAACATCTACTTCTGACATCCTTAACAGCACCTTCCAACAACTAGATGATGTTTCGATTGACGACACCAGTCCGGATCAAAATAAGTTTAGGCCAACAACCGCAGCACCAGCATACATCAAACCAGGACATCTACGAAGCGTATGGCAGTACACGAAATCAGAGTCCAGTACACCACTAAAACAACTGTTTGAAGGTAAAATTGGCACAAAAAGGCAACTTTTTATACCAATTAATTTAAGTGCCCAAAAAATGGCAAAAGCAAATATGTCCGTAGATATAAATAAAGTGAGTCAATTTGCATTCAATTCTATCCCCCTACTCAGCGCGGAAATCGGTCCTAAATTAACGGAGGAAATTACCGTATTCATAGACTGTTGTAAAGCCGTCTATAATATTCTTTCCGAGGAGGAACGCGTAGTGTTCTTGCCCCTAATTTGTGTTTTGTGGTAGAGCCGCCCGCACTGTAACAAAGACACCTACAGATACCTTTACTAGCATTCTGGCTGCAATATTAACAAAACTAATTCCTCGAAGTCTGTATGCTACAATATTCCATGAATTGCAAAACTCCAGCCAATTGCCTTGACAAACACTTGCAGCATTTGCGGGGCGAATGAAAACCCTGTTAAAAGAATGTGTAAATAACGCAATCCAAAGACATCCACAGGGATATGAATTGTTAACGAGTGATTTGGAGGAAACCGCTATGTTGGCGTTTAAAGCGGGTATGTTAAATCCAAATCATCGGTTATTTTTCCTTCATGAGGACTGCCAGGCTTTTAATGCATTGGTCTCTAGAGCTCAATTCCTTGAGCCGGCGGAGAAACAATTCAGTTTAGGAACTCCTAGCATATTCATACCACACGTACAACCAAATCAACGGCTAAATTTTTCAGCCAGAGTAACTCCTCAAAAGAACTACATCAATAGCAATAGAAATAACTATAACCGAAATAATAACAACTACGCCAATCAAAATAGTAACCTCAGTTGCAATAACCGGGTTAATAAGAACAATAATTTTAACAACAGTAGAAGTCGAAAAAAAAACAATTTTTACAATAATAATAGGAACAAGAACTATAACAATGACAACCAGACTAACAACAATTACAGTTATAATTATAATGACAATAGAAGAAATAGAGAAAATAAGAATAACAACAATAATAGGGGTACCCATTATGGTAATATTAGTAATACTACCCAAAATTTTAATAATAGGAACTCTAATAAGTATAACAATAATCCCCATCCAAGCCAAAGAATGCAATGCGGTTTCTGCAGTAGATTAGGTCACGTTTAGGCCGAGTGTAGAACTCGTATGAACACACCCTATCGCAACCGATGCCGGATTTATGGACATAACAACAATACGTGCAATTTTCACTCACAATTCAATACTACTCATCGAATAAACATGATATCAAATAAAAATATCGAAGATAGCAAGCTGAAAGAAACGCCAAATCCGTGTAAATTTTACCTACAACCTGGGCACTCTATGGAAATGTGTTTCGCTAAGAAAGAATGGGAGCAAATCCATGCACCACTAATCTATCGGGAAACTAAAGCAGGGCTGTCATTCTCGACCCAAAACATTTGAGCCAAGGTGTCAGCCCGAAACATCCCCTTCCAAACAAAATAAATGTATAATCAAAGTACCATTGTCAATAGCATCAATTTGTCCGGCCAAATTATTAGTAGACACAGGGTCAGACATAAGCATAATCAAACAAACATCATTAAAAAAAAACAAAAATATTAATAGAGAGGAAAAACCAAAATACAAAAGGCATTCGGCACATGACAAATTTTAGGTACATGTTTAACACAATTTCCATCTCCAGTATCACAAAACTGCAAATTCCATGTGGTGGAAAAAGCAACCCCAATTCCCGGTGATGGCATAATAGGTTTTGATTTCTTGTCTTAAAATTGCAATATTGAGGGCCCAAATAAACGATTAGTTTTGCCCGAAGTAAAACTTGATCAACACAATTTCAGAATGCCATTTTTTAACAGTGTATCCAAAACACCATGAAGACGGTCCATATAGATGTCGCACAGGCACAGGTTGAAACATCTGTACCTGACGTTAAAATTGTAAGTGGCCCATGGATAAGAAAAACACTGCTGCACCCAAAATCCAACTTGAACGATTCGGAATATAAAGTGAAGACTCAGAGAGAAATTTCTATTCCGGCGCGCTGGAGAAGGTTTGTGCAGATAAAAGTGACATTCAAACAGGATAAACTCTGCTTGTCGAAAGAAATAAGCGAAGAAGTTTATTTTGGAGGTTGTCTGGTCAGGCCTATTGACGGGAAAATTGCCATTTGTATCCTCAATACGCAATCAACAAACAAGAGAATTAAACGATTTAGCTTTACCACACACTCCCTAAATCAATATGACATTATAAATTTGAGACAAAAAACCGAAGAATCTTCTGAGGAACTATAAAATATTTGTTTAGTATAAAACAGAATCTAATGGCTAAAAACAGATTAGAAGAACCCAAACAACATTTGAAACTAGATGAAAACGCAAGAGTGGAAAAGAGAAATTATATTTGGATAAGAATTTTTGTTTAACTTATCCCAAATGCGAATGCAGTAAACAAATTAAATTAACTTTAAAAAGAAATCGCTATTGAAACAAAAACAAAACCATAGCAGGAAAATGAATTTGAATACATATTGAATTCAGAAACTAAAATAATTAATTAAATAATTTAATTAAATAAAATTAAATATATGCATGTTGGTATTATTTAGCAATAAATATATATGTATATAGATTTTTAAAATAAAAATAAGATATATATTTAAAACTTTATATTGTAAAAGTAAAAAAAAATTTTTTCTATATTTGATGATGAAATACGGACATTTAGAAATAATCAGTTAAAAAAAATTATGTGTGCTTTTTAACAACCAAGGTAAGGTGAAAGTAGGTCATCACCAGGGAAGTGTTCCAATACCGACTAGATTCAGGATGTATGGAAACATCTTGTGCGTGGTGAACAGCTACGTCCTGCACGTGGTACCCCTGCTTATACTAAATCTTGCGGATCTAGAGGAGCCAACATCGATAAACAACCTCAATCCCAAAGTGTTAACCGATCCGTGCTGATGGGATGAATGGCAGTAGGGATATACTGTCATGAACGGAGGCCTCAGACAACTGGCAACCTCTGAGTGTATAAGTGCCTTGCAGCGGTAAGGGAGCTCTGTCGATGTGGACTATTATTTCTCGCCATATTTGTGGGACCAAAAAAACGAGACCTTAAAGAGCTTTCTTGCCAGTCATAAGGCAAAAGTGGTGGAGAAGGAAGAGGCCGCTCCTCGAGATCCCATTGCGGGATCATCAAACGAGGAAGGTTTCACAACGGTTATGGCAAAACGTAACCCTTTTCAGGGCAAGGAGAGGTTCCAGTTGGGTATGCTGACTTTTTACTAGTCAGCTGCCGAAGATCAGGAATTGCTCTTCGATGGCGTTGGTTGGGAGGGTGGACATAAGATTGTTGCCTGTGGAAACTATGCCTCGGCAAAATTCTTTACAGAATACTTCAGCGGTCTTGGCGGTATCTGGGAGGGGCCAGAATCACAGCAGTGGCTGTGAAGGACCTTCACAGGTACGTCATACCGAAGGCATGGGGTTGGGTTTCCAAGCCGTACACCACCCCGGATAGGCTCTTAGCTTTGCTAAGAAATCAGAATAGGGAGATGAAAGTTGAGGGATGGAAGGTACTGAAGGTGGGACCCCAGAGGGAACACGGCCAGAACTACCTTCTATCGCTCAGCCGTGAAACACTTCCCTATCTTGAAAAGGTCAAAGGTATGGCACGGTACAGTTTGGACAGGGTGATGATAAAACCACCTGCCCACACTAAAGGGATCGAAGGCGAGGAGCCGGCAATCAGTGATGGAGGTGGTACAAATCAACCTCCATCGCAGTAGAACGGCTACTGCCTGCCTAGTAGAATTACTCTCTAGGCAGCACATCACAGCGGCTTTAATCCAGGAACCCTGGATCAACAACAGGAAACAATTATCAGGACTAAAGGTAAGAGACTTTACTCTCGGAAGGGAAGGTCAGAACTTGTATCCTTCTGAGAAATACAGTTAAAGCTTTTCTTTTGGAAAATTATAGCTCGGAAGATATTACAGCAGTGGTATGCGAATTGAAGCAGCAGAATGGGAAACCTATGTGCCTGGTTTCGGCATATCTACCTTATGACGGGCAGATGTCGGACTTGCCTCCAGAAAGCTTAAGGCAGCTGGTTGCACGGAACACGTTGGAGGTGGTTATCGGATGTGATGCCAACGCTCACCACACACAATGGGGAAGTAAGGACACCAACGAAAGAGGTATGTTCCTACTCGATTTCATTATATTATTAAATCTAGCAATTTGTAACGTGGGAAATGACCCAACTTTTGTAGTTAAAAATAGGCAGGAAGTTTTAGACATTACATTAAGTAACACTTCCCAATATGAAATAGGTAGATGGAGGGTCTCGCAGGAGCCCTCCCTCTCTGATCACAAGTGGATCCTGTTCGAGGTTAGGGCTAGAACAGATAAGAGAACACCCTTTAGAAACCCTAAGAAAACTGGCTGGGAAGGCTTTGCGCTCTCACTGAGCTACAGGCTCTATGAGCCTCCTAGATCAATCAAATGCAGAAATGGTGTGGATAGAGCAGTTAATTACTTTAGCCATGAAGTAATTAAAGCTTTCAATAAATCGTGCCCAATATCTAGACCACCTAGAAGGCAAAAACCTATCTGGTGGAACAAAGATATTACGGTCATGAGAAAGAAATTCGCGAAACTCTACAACAAAGCAAGGTGGAGTAATCTTGTAGAAGACTGGGAGGTATATAAAGCAATTAAATGGGAATTCAAATATGTTATCAGAAAGGCTAAAAGACTTTCGTGGAGGACATATTGCGACGATATCACGAAGACTAGCGAGGCTTCAAGGCTAAGGAAAATGCTCTCAAAGGAGGAGAGCGTCCCCAGCTTTATCAAGAGGGGGGACGGATCATGGGTGGAATATAGTCGAGAGGCTTTAGAGTCCCTAATAGCTACTCACTTGCCAGGAAGCTTCGAAGGAGAGGAGGAAGAGAAACTTCCGGCAGTGCGGAAACTCAGCTGGCGGAAGATCGACTCTATCACGAGTAGTAATAAGCTTACTTGGGCAGTTGAATCCTTCATGCCATACAAAACCCCAGGACCTGATGGCATCAGACCAATAATGGTGCAAAAGGCACCAGAAGTGGCAAAAAGATGGCTTCAGACAATTTTCAGATGTTGTCTACGGATGGCATATGTGCCCAGGATGTGGAGAGAAACGAAGGTAATCTTCATACCAAAGGCAGGAAAAATCAGTTATACACAGGTAAGGGACTTCAGACCCACTAGCCTATCATCCTTTCTTCTGAAGATATTGGAAAGATTGATCAATAGTTTTATTAGAGAGGTATGCGGATGGGCTCTGTCGAACTCCCAACATGCATACCTCAAACATAAGTCTACGGAAACGGCTTTACACGAAGTCATTAGTAAGATAGAGGATAACATCAGCAAAAAAGAATTTGCTCTTGTAGCTTTCCTGGATATCGAAGGAGCGTTTAACAACATTAAAAGACAAGCCATAATAGGCGCACTAGAAAACGCAAATGTGGAAGGGGGAATTACCGATTGGATCAACATGCTTCTGCGCTGTAGATTTATTAATGCAGCTTACGGGGACAGTGAAGCAAGGAAGAGAGTATCCAGAGGGACACCTCAGGGAGGAGTATTATCCCCATTCCTCTGAATTCTGGTGGTTGATGGGATCCTTAAGAAACTCAGTAATGGTGAGATCTCAGTGGTGGCATACGCTGATGATCTTGTACTAATTGGTAGAGGAAAATTTCTGGACACCATTAGCGAATTACTGGAAGCAGCTCTCAACAGGCTCCGCAAATGGGCCGGCCACAATGGTCTTAGCATCAATCCGAGTAAGACGGAATTAGTGCTCTTCACCAGGATGTACAAGGTGTTCAGGCTGCCAAAGCTTGATGGAGTCACCTTGAATATCTGTGAAGAGGTCAAATTTTTAGGACTTTGGCTGGACAAAAAGCTAGCATGGGGAATCAATACAGAAAACAGAGTAAAAAAGGCTTACAATGCTCTGTATGTATGTAGAAAGGCTGTAGGTAGAGGCTAAAGCCTAGCATAATGCTCAGGCTTTATACCGCGGTAGCGAGGCCAATTCTAACCTATGGGGCATAAGTTTGGTGGGAGGCCACCAACAAAAAACATATACAGGGGAAACTCACTAGGGTTCAACGGTCTGCTTGTATTGGTGCGTCAGGTGCGCTTCGAACAACACCAACAGCGGCCCTGGAAACGATTTTGCATTTGTTGACGATCGACTTGTACATTAAACAGGCGGCGGGCAACAGTGCTCTGAGGCTAAGAAACCATGAGTTTCTCAAGAGACTGGATAAAGGTCATGGAAATATCCTAAACTGGACACTAGGTGGCGATGCCAAGGTGGCAACAGACACCAGAAAGGAAATATTGGACTTCGATACCCCTTACAGGTTGTCATACCCGGACAAAACAGACTGGTATGACAATAAGGTCTCTATCGAAGGCGAAATTGGAATCTATACAGACGGATCTAAAGCAGAGTACGGCGTAGGCTCGGGGGTATTCTCGGAAGATCTCAGTATAGCGAAATCTTTCAGACTTCCACTGGAATGCAACGTCTACCAGGCGGAAATATTGGCAATTCAAAAGGCTGCAGAAACATCTAGTCTGGAGAAAATATCCTCCAGGGATATCTCGATCTACTCAGACAGCAAGGTAGCCTTGAACGCGCTTAGTTCGGTAGCTGTAAACTCGGGAATAGTCAGTAGCTGTCGCAAGGTGTTGAAAACACTATGCGTTCAGAATAATGTTAGATTATGCTGGGTTCCAGCCCATTGCGGAATCCAGGGAAATGAATCGGCAGATAAGCTGCCAAAGGAAGAAGCAGACGGTTCAGGAATCGAAATCACTGACGTACTGCCTTCCCTCTCGGCGTTTAAAGCACGTATCAAGGATAAAATTTTCGGGGAAGCCAACACACGATAGTGCAACCTTAGTGGGCACGAAGAGTCAAAAAGTTTGTGGCCGATAATGAATCAAAGAAAGTCGAGTCTCATAATAGACTGGAACAGGAATCATTTACGGACAATTATTGGGATACTGACGGGACACTGTCTGTTGAGGAAGCACACTAAAAGACTGGGCTTGGCGCAAACCGACCTCTGTCGATATTGTGGAGACATAGGAGTGGCTGAGGACATCAAGCACATTTTGTGCGAGTGCTCAGCTCTCTCTCGAGCTCGTTACAACTTTTTGGGTAACCATTTCTTCGAGAATTTAGGGATGCTTCAGGCGACTAACATGGGAAGTCTAATGAAGTTTTGTAGGAAAATTAAATGCTTTGAAGAGGAATCGGTTTTCTAACAGGTTAACTCCTGGTCTCGTAGAGATCACAATGGGCCCATTAAGGTGTCTGGTATTGTACGTAGTACCCCTACTCTACCTACCTACCTACCTTAACAACCATCCCTTTTGTTAGCAGATACAATTTTTTTTTGGGGGTATGAAGGAATGTAATGTAATGTCATACCGATCGCCCCCCTAAAATATAAATAAGTTTAAGTTAAGTAGACAAATATGGGTTTTCGTTGGAACAATTCTCACGGAAAAATATTGTGGACAAAAATGCTTAATACGCGTGAATTCGAAAATAGAAAAACAACGGTTTCAAATTCGAAGTTGATAATAAAGAAACTCGAGAATATTCCGAAGACAAAATTCGTCTACGAAAATATGGAAATTCGAGTTAATTAAAATTGTCCCACGGGAAAATATTGTGGACAAAAATGCTGATTAATCAAGTTTGTAAATGGAAAAACAACAGTTTCAAATTCAAAGCAAAACATTTTGAAATTTGAATATCCGGTATAGCGTATGAGCTAATAAAAAAACATTTATCGTTCGGATTAATAATAATTTTATTAAATTGGAATGTTTTCGCTTGCGAACTTTTTTAATAATGATAATAATAATTATAAATTTTGTTTTAAGAAAATTTATAAAATTCAAAAGTATCTTGATATCTAAAACTTAAATTTACTATTTTACAACAAGTATTAAGAGAACTTTGTATAAAGGAAAATATATATTTGCAGTAGTAGAAATTAAGTACAAAAGTGTGTTCCACCACAATACCCCTCTTGCAGTTAATTAATTAATTACGAAACTTACTTTCTTTTTAGATTTAATTTCGTTTGGCAGTGTAGCATTTAAGATATGCGCGGGTTTAGTGCTGTTTATATGGATTGGTGTGATTTTGTTTGAAATTTTAACGTAAACATGATTTTTAGAACGTTGTATAATTTCGTAAGGCCCTTCGTACGGAGGAGTTGAACCAGGGCGATGGTGGTCAATTCTGAGAAAAACATGGGTGCAGGTATCTTGGTTTGGATGAAAGAAGATTTTGTTAGTATTACTTGATCTTGTATTCGTAGCTTTAACATCTTTAAATATTTTCTTTAGATCCACCAGTATACGAGAAGTGTCCAAAGTTGATTCGGATTCGGTGAAAAACTTTCCTGGGAGTCGAAGACTCTGTCCATAAACTAGTTCTGCTGGAGAACAGTGCAGATCTTCCTTGTACAGTAAACGAATACAGATTAGAACAACTGGCAATTCTAGTTTCCAACTTGAACAGTTGTCCCGAGCCAGTAGTGCTGCTTTAAGAGTTCGATGAAGCCGTTCCACCATGCCGTTACTTTGTGGGTGGTATGTGGTTTTGTGTATTTTATGAGCTCCTAAAAAGGTAACTAACTCTGAAAATAATCGCGATTCAAATTGTTTACCTTGGTCGGTAATGATAGTATGTGGCACTCCTAATCTTGTTATATATTGAGTAAAGAATATTTCTGCCACCGTTTGTGCCGTAATATCTGTAATAGGGAAAGCTTCTGGCCATCTCGTAAAACGGTCTATTAATGTGAGAATATAAATACATCCACCTGAAGATGGAAGTGGTCCTACCAGGTCTAGTTGGATGTGTTCAAAACGTCCTTTTACGAACATTGTGAACCTTTGCTTGTTGACAGTTCAAACAAGTCTTAGACCACAAATTAATTTCTGTGTTCATGCGAGGCCAATAATATCTTTGTGCAATAGAAGTTCTTGTTGAGCGAATGACGGGGTGTGAGACATGAAATTTATCGAAAATAATTTTTCTAAAAGTTTTTGGGATAAATGGTCTGTATTCTGAGGTAGAGACATCACTCCACAAATTTTGATTCGTAAAAGGAATCCTAATTTGTCGAAGTGTGTTATTGCCGTTTTGCGATAAATTTTGAATAATCGTTTTTAGTTCCGAATTGTTTTGTTGTTCTTTACTAAAGGATGTCACATCCAATTCTTTCGAAGTTATAACGGAAATGTCATCCAATCTAGAAAATGTATCCGCTACCACATTTGATTTACCAGAAATATGCCGTATATTCGAAGTGAATTGCGCTATATATTCCATGTGTCAAATCTGTCGAGGGCTTCTATCGGTTTTGGCATCTAACGCTTTAGTTAGCGGTTTGTGGTCTGTAAAAATAATACTAGGGCGACCTTCGATTAAATGGCGAAAATGTTTTACTGATGAGTACATGGCTAAAAGTTTTCTATCAAAAGCTGAGTATTTGGTTTCTTTTAAAGACAATTTTTTGGAAAAATGAGCTATAGGTTCCCAAATCTCTTTAATGTGTTGTTCTAATATTGCCCTAAAGCTGAAGATGAAGCATCTACCGTAAGAGTAAGGTGACCTTCATTTGTAGGATGGGCTAACAAAGTTATAACCGCCAGGTTGTCTTTAATAAAACAAAAATCGTTTTCGTTTTCTGTAGTCCAAGCAGTACTCTGTTTAAGTTTATTTTTGTTTAATTGTGCTATTAGATTATGCAGAGAAGCTAAATCTTTTGACAAATTAGGAATGAAGCGATGATAGTATGTTATCATGCCTATGAATCGTTGAAGTTGTTTTAGTGTGAACGGACGTGGGAAATCTTTAATTATTTTAACGCGATCTTCTGATGGTAAAATTCCTTCTGATGACACGGTATGGCTTAAAAATCGAAGTTGTGTAACTCTAAATTCGCATTTAGATGGTTAATACCAAAGTCGTTAAGGCGAGTGAAAAGCTTTTCTAAATATTGGTAGTGCTCAATTTCATTTTTACTTGGTACCAGTATGCCATCTGGGTAAACAAAAATGAAATCTAAACCGCTTATGACAGTGTTCATGAAACGCTGAAAAGTCTGGGCCGCGTTCCTTAAACCGAAAGGCATTCGAGGAAACTCGAAAAGGCCAAAAGGTGTGGTTATAGCTGTTTTATAAATATCTTCCTCTGACTCTGGAATTTGATGGTATGCGCGAACTAGATCAATTTTAAAAAAGATTGTACAACTTCTGAGATTCATATTAAAATTTTGTATTAATGGTAGAGTATATCTGTCCGGGATAGTAACCGTATTCAATTTCCTATAACCCCACATGGTCTCCAATCATTAGAATCTTTTTTGGAAACCATGTGTAAACGGCAGGCCGACGATGAAGAAGATGGACGACAGATTCCTAGTTTTACCATATGTTCAAATTCTGGTTTAGCTATTGTGGATTTTATAATGTCTAGCTTACGAGGTCTGGCGAAAGGAAGACGCCCATTTGTAAGTATATGGTGTCGAACACAATGTTTGAGTGGTGCGTTATAATTGGGTTCCGCCGTAAGCTGTGGAAATTTTTCTAAAAGATTTGAATAAATTGAATTTGATACTTGAAAACTTTTGGGTGAAATTGTATTTGTATGACCAGAGAAGGCATTAACAAAACAACTTGTGTTAGTATCTACTAATCTTTTATTTTTGAGATCTACCATTAAACCATATTTTGTTAGAAAGTCTGCACCTAGAATTGGTTTTTCCAAGTCTGCTATGGTGAATATGAATGGGAATTCTCGTCGTAATCCAAGATTAATATTTAAGAGTTTCTTTCCGTAAGTTGAAATGCCTGAACCGTTTACAGCGGAAAGAATAATGTGATTGTCCTTTTTGCTGTTGGGAAAACTATGATATGGTATAATTGAGATGTCTGCTCCTGTGTCTAGTAAGAAACTTAATTTTGATTCGAAATCGTGTAGAAAAAGGCGAGGAATATTAAAAGAATCATCGTTAGTCGCTTTTACGATGATTTTGGTTCATTTCTCTGGATGGATGTTTGGGAAAATTTATTATCATCCCAGTAAAAACACCATGATCTAATACATTTTCGTGCTCTGTCTCCGAATTTGTGATGATAGAAACATGTCGGTCTATCGCTAAAATTTTGCGGTCGTGCAGGCGATTTGTTCCTAGTTCCGTACGCTTTTTGATTAGTTTCAAAAGCATTAATTTGCGTTTGCATTTATTAGAAACGATTATTTTGTGCCATTTGTAGATCTAAGATTGTTTAGGTTAATTTGGTTATCGATGCTTGTAAAGAATCGTAGTTAGTTTCAGGTGTATGTCTGAATTGGGTGTGGTATGAATTTTTATATTGTGCTTCGTGGTAACATAATGCTTCCCAAACCCTATCTGCGACTTTCTCCAGTTCGAACGGATTAGTTTCCAAGTTGGAAAATAAAGCCACTGACACTATTTTAGGTAGCCGACGCTTCCAAAGAGGGATAATCAATTCTTGGCTGACAGAATCTCCGGCCTTCAAAATCATTTCGCGAAGTAAATCGGAAGGTTTGCAGTCACCCATTTCGGCACCCGAAAGCAGTTCTTCAAGTTTTTTTTCGTTACTGCTTGAGAACCTCTAAATTAAATTTTTTTTCAAGTTTAAATACTTCTCAGTTGCTGGAGGCTTTTAATTATATCATAAACCGAGTTGAAAATTTCTTCTGTTAATGCTCCAGCAGCGTAAAAGTATTTGGTTGAATCTTGTGAAATATAATTCAACGTGAATTGCATTTCGAGTTGCGCGAACCACATTTCTGGCCGATTAGCTCAAAATGGAGAAATTTTCATAGACGCGGCTGCTATTACCGGTGGTACCGAATCCTAATCACCTTGGTCACTATTATCAACACTTTATCTCGTTGTTGTCCTATTGTACACTTGAAAACACAAAATCACAAAACCGCACCGATACACAAACACTTTTTACGCGAAATACGTAAGTAAATTGATTTTATTTCTTTACTGGAAGAGAAATATATAGCACGTATGTGGGTACAAAATTTAAAGAAAGAGTAATATTTATATATATATACAATAATAATATAATGACAATATACAAATTAAATAAATTTAAAACACTTATATATATGACAGTCGGAAATAATTTATTTTCATTTTGGTATTATTTCCTTTTTTTAATATATTTTTGATCGTACCTGGTGTATTGCCAAACCTGTCAACGAAAATTCCGATTTTTCTTGATTTTTTTTCGTTTTTGTTTTTTGTGTTTAAAAATTAGTTCTTTTTAATGTTGCTTTTTTGTCCGTTATGGGATCAACATCCAAGTGAAAATTCTTTTTCTTGCAGTCACAATTCGTTTTTGTTTTCTTGAACTGCTTTCTTGTTCTTGTTCTTGTTTTCTCGTTTTCTTTAAAAATGTTCAGTATGTAAAATTCTTTTTTCTTTATTTGTTAATGAATGTTCTTTAAATAACCTCTTCTATAGGATCTTAATTATTTTTCATAAATTGAAAAAGAATGCCTGGTGCAGCTTCACACCAGAAATAATGGCTTGGTGCACATTAATTTTCAATTTATTTTTAATTTTTCGATTTAATGAAAATTCAAAAATTGGCACATAATACGAATGATTTAATTTGTTCCAAAAGGGGAAAACTTCCCATTTTTATTTAATTATATTTTTTAAAAAAAAATTGAGAAAATTATTATTATATCACGTCGGGGTCACCAATTTTATAGCGTATGAGCTAATAAAAAAGCATTTATCGTTCGGATTAATAATAATTTTATTAAATTTGAATGTTTTCGCTTGAGAGCTTTTTTAATAATAATAATAATAATTATAAATTTTGTTTTAAGAAAATTTATAAAATTCAAAAGTATCTTGATATCTAAAACCTAAATTTACTATTTTACAACAAGTATTAAGAGAACTTTGTATAAGGGAAAATATAAATTTACAGTAGTAGAAATTAAGTACAAAAGTGTGTTCCATCAAACCGGAATGCATTCTGTAAAGATTTTGTTCCTATAAAAGCCGAGTAACGTACAGTTCGACAACACACTCAGGTGACATAGTTCGACAAAACAGTTCGACGACACAGTTAAAACGGACAGTTCGACGACAGAGTTAAAAGACATCAGTTCGACGACAGAGTTAAGGGACACAGTTCGATTAGACAATCCAATTAAGTAAACTTAAGACGTGAAATAGAAAAGCTAAATAATTAAAAAGAATTATTGTAGAAAAGTAAGTTGAAGAATTAAAAGGAAAAACAATTATTAAAAAGAATTATTGTTGAAAAGTAAGTTGAAGAATTTAGAGTAAAAAAATTGTTAAAAACAATTATTGTTGAAAAGAAAAGTTGAGGAATTAAAAAGAATTATTGTTGAATAGAAAAGTTGAAGAATTAAAAAGAATTATTGTTGAAAAGAAAAGTTGAAGGATTAAAAAGAATTAATATTGAAAAGAAAAGTATTAAGGAATTAAAGCTGTTAAATAAAAGTGTTGATGAATTTTTTGAAATAAAGTTAAATCCTTAAAGTAAATAAGTGAAAATAAAAAGAAGTGTTTTACTTTACGAACAGCCCACATTAGTAGTGAATCGGGACGAAATCTGAGAAAGTGAAAGAATCCCGGAGTTGACGTTACCAGAATCATTCCAACGAAATATTACACAACATTTGTGCATGTGATAGAAGTGAAACTTTTTTGGCGATCTTATAAAGGAGAGAGAAAGAGAGAGAGAGAGAGGGAGAATATTGTAAAAGGAATATAGCATGTAAAAGGTTTACATTACAAAAATAACATTTAGAATGTCAATTCAGTACTCAATTTATTTCATTGATTTTTAAAATTCCTTCGAGTTATTCTTCTACTAGGGATAACATAGACACTATAGCCTTATGATAACTAAAATATGAGACATATGTTGTTCATATAGAGGTTACGCGTGATTACAATGTTCCACAAAGTTGTGAAGGTTTTCATGGAGATCATCTCTTTCGAAAACCATATAGTTTTATCTCTTACCGCTTTGGCATTGAGATCATTTCTAGGCTGTTTTTGCCACTATCCTATCGAGGTTTTTTGCCTTTACCGGACATATGTTTGACGAGATCTATTTTACCATCTTTTTTTTACGATGAGGGTTTAAGATCCATAATGTTGCGAATTAACAGGTCAATTGAAAAGTCCCCGGGCTACCATAGTAAAACACATTTTTTTGGCAAAATTCGTTTTTTTTATTCAACATAATTCCCTTCAATGGTGATACACTGATTATAGCGACCCTCCAACTTTTCGATACCATTTTTGTAGTACGATTTGTCCTTTGCTTCAAAATAGGCCTCAGTTTCGGCGATCACCTCTTCATTGGTGCTAAAGCGAGCATTTTTTTGAGATCTGCGAACAGAAAATAGTCGCTAGGGGCCAAATCTGGAGAATACAGTGGATGGGGAAGCAATTCGTAGCCCAATTCATCCAATTTTGCCATCGTTTTTATCGACTTGTGACACGGTGCATTGTCTTGGTGAAAAATGACTTTTTCTTCTTTAAACCAGGTCTTTTCTCACGAATTTTTACATCCAATTAGTCCAAAAGGTTGTAATAATAATCTGAGTTTATTGTTTTACCAGTTTGGAGGTAATCCACCAACAAAATTCCTTTTGCATCCCAAAAAACTGATGCCATAACCTTCTTCACTGATCTTTGGGCCTTAACCCGTTTTGGAGCCGAATTATCGGTTTTTTGATTTTGCTTTCGACTCAGGATCATAGTGATAGACCCAAGTCTCATCCATAGTGATGAATCCGCGCACAAAATCCACTTTATCCTTTCGAAAATGCTCCAAATGTTCTTGAGAAAGTCGCATTTGCACGTGTTTTTGTTCTATTTTTCGGAACTGCGGCAGCCACTTTGCACAGAGCTTTTTGAAACCTAAAACTTCAGCTAAGATATGATGTAATGGTCTATATGAGATGCCTAGAGTGTCAGCTACCTTATCCACAGCCACTCGTCTGTCTTCCGAAACCATATCCTGTATTTTTTGTATCTTTTCTGTTGTTGGTACACTTTTTGGATGTTCTTGACATGGATCGTCTTCAAGGCTTGTACGACCAGATTTAAAAAGGCACCCTATTTTCCAACGGTGGATTTCGAAGGTGAAGAGTCCGGATAATAATTATCAAGCCAAGTTTTCGTTTCAACGGTATTTTTTTTGGCCATAAAGCAATGTTTAATCAACACGCGAAATTCCTTTTTATCCATTTTCTTCACAATAACAAAAGTTGCTTCATTCAAAATGCTATAATTCACAAACTAATGATCCGACAGCTGTCAAATTTATACACGCGTCTTTTGAAGGTTAGGGCTAACTAAAAATCATATGGATTTAATTCTAGTACCGCCATCTATGTGTCAGCCCGGGGACTTGTCAATTGGCCTGTTAATATGCAACGCTGGAATTAATTTAGCTAGTTTACAGTGATTCGCAAATTGAAATTTCTAGGTAACCACCTCCTAGAGTGTAAATGTGAGCGAAACGGAAACTGTAGAAATCGTATAATGTGAATCGATGTGTTGCGAATATACGAACTTTTCAGTTTCATATTTAGAGGATGTAAAAACGTGATGCTGCAAAAGTATAAAGCGAACTAACCATAAGACATTTTCAATGTCAAACAATTTTATTGACTCCAGCGCTATAGCGGTGAGAGATAGAACTATTTTATTTTCTAAGGAAATATTGTTCCTCCACAACTTTGGTGAACATTGTAATCGTGTTTGGCTTCTGTATAGAAAGTATAAACATTGTTAGCGAATACAGCGCCAAAGCGGTGTGAGATAGAACTATATTTTCTTCGCTGAAATAATTCCCATAATAACATCCAAAACTTTGGCGAACGCGGTGAGAGGCACAACTGTTTCATCTACAGGAATAATTCCCATGAAAAGATCCAAAACTCTACCGAACATTTTAGTCATGAATGACCTCTATATAAAAAGTTAAATAGGTTTGAAAATAGTTATTGAATACAGCGCCAATAGGGTGGTAGATAGAACTGTTGTACCTTCGACGGAAATAAACCCCATAGAAACTTCCAAAACTTTGCCGAATATTGCAATCGTGTATGACGTCTATATAAAAAGATAAAAGAAAACGTCAGAAAACGTTGGATAAAAATAGACGGCTTTGAAAAATCACAGCTCGCCAAAAGAAGTTTCACTTCAAAAATTTGTGGTTTCAAAAATAAATAATCATAAACAGACACATCTTAAAGTATTTGAACTGTGGTTTCATTCTAATTCAAGTGGAAAGAGTGATGAGGTCAGAAGAAAAAGCTTGATCAAACAAATTACGAAAGTTTTGAGTTAAGACTCTGTCTTATTATGTTTTTATTACCGTATCGCGAAAAATTCACCGGTTTCCTGAAATAAAAGCTTTGAGCACCTTTTTTTAAAAGAGTAGAATAATTGGGAGAGCTTGCGACGAAACGGTATGAAAACAAACTAAGGTAAAACATACCAAAAAATTGCGAGTTCACAATAAATAAAAGTAATAATCTAGCATATATTAAAGCCAAATAAAGAGAGCGAGGACAAGATTGAGATCCTTCAAAGGACTTTTACATAAGAACACGCAAGGATTGTATCAAATAAAAGTAAGAAATAGCAAATGTCATCAATGGCGTCGAGTTTGTGTACACAAAAATATTTATAACGTTACTAATGTTTTAACACATGCGTCCATCCAGATTGCCTCCAGGGTAAAGTTGAAGAAAAAAAGTTTGATTTGACTTTAAAATTTCAGAAAATTGATTATTTTGGACTGAAACGAAAAAAAATATAATTTAAATATAATTTCTATCATACAATTATTAATTTTTCAAATTAAATTTGATATATTTCAAAAAACGCTTTGATATATCAAAAAGAAAAAATATAATTGTATAATTGTATAATTGTATGATTCACAATTTTACAGATTGATAGCATAATTGTTTGAACCAGAGGTTCTCAAATTTTTGTTATTATTTGCGACCTCAAATCATGGCGTTCATGACAAATCTAGAAATGTTAGCCATTCTGAATATTCTAGAATTATGTTTCCATCGTATATAAATTGTAAATACAGTTTATGTACCTAATTCACATAAGTAAAACTGGTAGTGTTTTTAACGAGCGAACCAGGAAAACACGTAGCATTATTCATTTTTGAAGGAATAGTTATTTTTACATTTGTTTGTGTAAGACTGTAAATATATCCGTGTAATGAACGTAAATATTGTAATTTTTTGTTGTTGAATTTATGATAGTTCAGAAAGTAAAAATTATTGTGCTTGCGACCCCAGGAAAAATTTTGGTAACCCCATTTTGGGTCGCGACCTATAGTTTGAGAATGGCTGGTATAAACGACTTTCAACATTCTTGATTCTCCCACTTTGTGCTTTCATTCTTACTTTACAATTCTTTTTCGTTCCTTTTGAACTATTATTTTAGTGTTAATATTGCTTTGTTATTTTAATTCTCAAAACATTTGAATTTAATTTGTTCAAAATAAGATTAGGGAAAGTTAGGAATTTCACGGATTTTATGTTTCTCGATTTATTTATAACGCAAGTGAACTTTAACATAATTGACATCATAAATCGTATAGATTACATTCAAGCTCACGAGACATTGATCGCAATTGTCAACTTGAAAATTAATGATTCATCTCCATTAAAACCAAAAATTGAACATCTTCAGAATAATATAGAGAAACAGTTGCAAGAATTAAAATCTATTAGAAAATCTATCATCTGGATAGGTTCAGTATTAAAATGGATTGCAGGTAATCCAGACGAATACGATCTGGAATCTCCCATCAACGCGCAAAACTAACTTGCCCAAAATAATGATAAGCAATTAATAATCAATAAAATTATGTTTGACATTACACAGAAAATTTTCAAAAACTATAATCAAATTACGGAGGAGGATTTAACACAAAACGTATTCAATAAACTAATATTGATGGAACAGGAAATAGAACAGATTACGTGAAAGAAATTAGAACTTTTAACGGAAACCCTACAGCATATGCTCCATGGATAAAATCCGTGGAGAATGTTCCCAAAGACTATAAAATAATTCCAACAAAACCTCTGTACAGAGGAATTATTCGATATATACGACAAACAATTATTGAAAAACAACTGTAAAAGTCGATACAAAATTGCATTTGATTTCGAAATATATGAGTGTTAATTAATACAAGACCTGGTTTTCGAATTCAATGGAAAGAACCAAAAAAAGAATTACTAAAAAGCAATCGAATGACGAAAAGGTAAAGGTCGAAATTTTCAATGATATAAAAGTCAATGGTAAAGTTGTTTCAAAAGTTAGTTAAAAAATAGCAGATAGACGTTGAAATGAGTTCAACAAATATCAGATAGACGTTGAAGTTGGTTAAAAAATTCGGATAGACGCGAATGACTTAAAATCGTAAAGAGTTATTTCTTTTAAAAAGTAAAATGTGTTTGAAGAAGTAGTAGTAATAATTTTTGAACGTGGTCACGCGTAGGAAAGGAATATATTTCGAAAATAAGAAGAATTTTAAAGTTAAAATAAGTGTATTTCGAAAATAAAATGCATTTTGAAGTTGCAAAGAATATATTCCGAATATAAGAAATTTAAAAAAAAACAGCGCGTGCAACTCTGTGTAATGTAATGTCATACCGATCGCTCCCCTAAAATATAAATAAGTTTAAACTAAGTAGACAAAAATGGCTTTTCGTTGGAACAATTCTCACGGGAAAATATTGTGGACAAAAACTCTTAATAAGCGCGAATTTGAAAATGGAAAAACAACGGTTTCAAATTCGAAGTTGATAACAAAGAAACTCGAGAATATTTCTAAGACAAAATTCGCCTACGAAAAATCCTTTTTTTGTCGCATTTTTTTTTATTTCTTAGTTTTTGTGTTTGATAAAGGAAAAAAAAGTAAAAAGATAAAATCAGTTTTGTAGTAACCAATAAATTTTAAGATTATTAATTTGTTTTTTTTTTTAGATAAACGAATCATCCAAAAGTGAATGAATATGAATAATAGTGGAACTGTTCATTTTATATAACATTTAAAACGGGAAAACAGTTAATAACGGGAAAGTTAAAAACACTTCATCCGGAAGAAATTTCACCGCCTAAAGTTTTTTTTGTAACCTCGAAAATTGAACGAAATAAATTTGTTTTATACACAGAGAAAAAAAGGGGAAAAAAGAAAACTTTTGGCTCCGACCCGAAATTGAAAACAACAACAAAAGGGGAAGAAGGAAAAACCCAATTCATGCTTCCGAAAATGTTGGTTAACTTTGGGTTTTTTTGTTTTAATTTCTTCATTTTTTTCCAGTTTCCAAAGACTGGGCATTTCTCATGAGATACAATTTTTTGTTTCTATTATTGGGCATGGCTTATGACATAGAAATAACGCTCAAGTATTGTCCATGGCAGAATTCGTCAACCAACATTCGCTCCCTGCAGTGACCGAGGGGCATCATAGCCACAATAGCACCACCAGTATTAAGAAATTGGAATAGTTTTTCATTAACATCAAAAGATCAACCAATATATATATACATCAGGATGCGTACCATTGTTATCAAATGATAGCATACCAACATCCGAATCACTGTCATCAATTGCATCATCACCAAACAGATTCCGGTCCTTCACGTATTAACTATTAGTCAGAACCGCTGGGTATAAACGCACGTCCGATCTATGTAATCAAGTACTAAATCGAACGCCAAAATCTTTGGGATAATACCACATCACCAATATCACTAATACAGCTACATGTTGATCACCAATAACCTAGCAAATTTAATAAGTTATTATTGTAAGACACCCGGAAAAAAGGAAGAATTACACCCAACCTAACTAGATAAAGCCAGGTTTTGTTTTTGACATACATAATTACATTCTTTTCCATTTTATATATATAGCTGTGTAAGGGGAGGCCACCTGTTCCCGATTATTGGTGAGTCTTCTGAGAAGAAAATTTTTTTTTGCGTCAAAATTAAAATCAATATATATATTTTGTTGTCAAAATTGATTGTCATCAGTTAATGAAAGGGAAATTATGACAATTCTTCAGAAATAAAGCCTTGGGTATTTTTTAAAGAAAAAAAAAAAAAAAATAAGAAAGGAATGGTGAATCAAAGTGGGAAAGAAAATAAGAACTCTTTCTTTTTTTCGAAATTTTTTTGGTTTTTTATATATTTGAAAAAAAAAGAACTTTTTTGATATTGTTTTGCTTACACTAAATTTTGGTTGGACCAATTTAAATATAAAGTTTTTAATAATATTGTTTAATTCAAAGAAAAAAAAGTGGTGAAATATCCTGAATGTAAAAGAAATTAACAATAGAATGTAAAGGAACATATTTGTTGAGTCTCGCTCAACATTTTTATGAATAAAAATATGAAATAACAAATACCTTGTTTACATTTGAACTGTCAAACGACAGCCATGCCCATTACACCATATTGAAATGAGGCCATATTTTTATGAATCCACTGAACAGAATTATTCAGAATGAATTGTAATTTTTTTTAACAATTAATTCATACATTCAACTAATTACCACATTATAAGTAATGTGACGAATTACCATGTAATTGGTTTTTAACAAAAAGGAATATTTTATGAAATATTCACTAAAAACCAACACATAAGTTGTGAATTTGATTCAACAATAAGTTTAACCCCATCCTCTCAATTGTACACCCCTGCATTCTGCTACTTTCATTTTAATTTTTTAATCCAATTTAATTGGAAAATCCAAAACGATAACAAAAAAACTTGAAGAAACCATTTTCACACCTAATGACATCAAAATTGAAGAACATTAGTTGGCACCCAGCTCTAGATTATTTTGATTTCGATATTAAATTTTCAGAAAATACTTCAGAGACATACTCAAAAAGAAGAATTCTATCAGAGTTGTCTCAAGTTTTTGACCCGTTAGGATGGATAGCTCCGTGCATAACAAAGATAAACATATTAATGCAAGAGTTATGGTTGACCGGCTGTGCCTGGGACGAACCTGTTCCAACTAATCTCGAACATGATTGGAAAGACATGAAAAAGCAATTAATTACGACTATAAAAGAAATTAAAATTCCTAGGTGGGTCCAAACATTGAGTAATCGTAACGAAGAAATTCATGGCTTCGCGGACGCATCCACCAAAGCTTTCGCAGCAGTGGTTTTCATACGAACACAAGACGAATTTGGAACCATTCATGTAAATTTACTAACATCAACAACACGAGTAGCTCCACTCAAACCAGTGACACTCCCAAGATTAGAATTATGCGCTGCAGTATTACTCAGTCAATTAATTAGACAAATTCGGGTAGATATGCACATGAAGGATCTAGTCACAACGTCATGGAGTGATTCACCCTCGCTTGGATCAAAGGAAACCCGAATAAGTATAAAACGTTCGTAGCCAATCGAGTGGTTGATATACAAGAAAACAATACTTTTAATCAGTGGCTGTACATTCCTACAAAAGGCAACCCCGCAGATTGTGCATCAAGAGGAATAGACCCAGCATTATTAAAGAATCATGACTCATGGTGGCATGGACCGATATGGCTAACAAAAACCAAAGAACACTGGCCATCAGAAAGCATAGAGGCGATAGAAACTATACCCAAATTAAAACCTTCGAAAAGTTTAATGACACAACAAATTAGTTATATTGAATTATTTAACAAGTACTCCTCATTTGCAAAACTAGTTAGAGTTATAGCATGGTGCATGCGATGGAATCGAAAAAATTATGAATATCGGAAACAGCCGCACTTAACCTCAACAGAACTAATTCAGGCAAAAATCATAATCTGTACACATATAGAAAAAGCAAACTTTACACAAGAGATAAACTTTCTACATAAAAATATGAGATTGCCAAAAGAAAGCAAGTTGTTAAATTTACATCCATTCATGGGAAGTGATGGTTTAATACGAATTCACGGTAGGTTGACTAATTCAAATCTCCCTTATGACCAACGGCATCCAATCATTTTACCGAAAAGACGCCACGTGATAGACACTCTGATCGACGAAATCCATAATGAAACTTTTCATGGAGGAACTAAATTAATACTCAATAGTTTACGCTCCGAATATTGGATTTTGGATGGACGAAATACTGTAAGACTCAGAATTTTTAAGTGCAATCGATGCGCCAGATTTCGTTCTCAGATTTCGTCTCAACTAATGGGAGATTTACCATCCCTAAGAGTAAATGTTTCTAGACCTTTCACTCATTGCGGAGCTGATTACGCTGGCCCAATTGAACTCCGAATGTCAAAGTATCGTAAAGCAAAAACATACAAGTGTTATTTTAGTATATTCATCTGTTTAGCGACCAAAGCCATCCACATAGAAGCCGTATCTGACTTAACATCTAAAGCATTCTTAGCCGCTTTTAAACGCTTCACTAGTAGACGAGGAAAACCATCCCATGTGTACTCGGATTGTGGAACAAACTTTGTAGGAGCAAATAAAATATTGTTACGCGAATTCACCAAAAGCATTAAGAATGCAAATCAATCAGCAAACCCATGGGCTGCCAATATGAGCATAACATGGCATTTAAACCCACACGCTTCACCTCATTTCGCGGGATTATGGGAAGCCGGAGTCAAGTCAATTAAATACCATTTAAAAAGTACTTTGGGAGACTCATGCCTAACATATGAAGAATTAAGTACAGTCTTAACACAAATCGAAGCATGTCTGAATTCAAGACAATTATGCCCAATGACCACAGACATTGAAGACTTGGAGGCCTTAACCCCAGGTCATTTTCTAATAGGAACAACATTAATAGCACTACCAGAACAAAATTTAACGTTAGAAAACATACATATCCTTTCAAGATGGCAATACCTTAAACAACTACAACAAATTTTTTGGAAAAAATGGTCAAACGATTATTTACATCGACTGCAACAACGGCCTAAATGGTTAACTGCAACGCCCAATTTATAGATCGGAGAGTTAGTACTTCTCAAATGCAATAACCTTCCACCCATCAAGTGGCCCTTAGCAAGGATAATTGATATCCATCCAGGCAAAGACAATATAGTCCGAGTAGTCACAGTTAAGACTAAAGAAGGCACATTCAAACGTCCAACCACAAAAATCATTAAACTCCCAACGAATAAATAAATCAGTCCCAAATCCTTGAACAACAATATAACCAACTGGAAAATTATATGGTTCGGGTATCGGGACCATCCAACCGTTCAACAGACAACTACCACAAAGAGGAAAATTGTTTAAAAAAAAGGGAGGGGGAGTATGTTGAGCCTCGCTCCACATTTTTCTACGAAAAAAAATTGTACACCCCTGCATTCTGCTACTTTCATTTCAGTTTTTTAATCCAATTTAATTGGAAAATCCAAAACGATAACAAACAAACTTGAAGAAACCATTTACACACCTAATGACATCAAAATTGAAGAGCATACGATAAAATAAGTTAATAAGATCCAAAACTATATTTTGGGTTTTTACACACCCCTAAAATTATGAAGAAGTTTGTACAAAAAATTATCAGGGGGACACAGGTGCGTTAGCAAAATTCGCAAGAAGTAAATTCGGATAAAGTAATACAAGAGTTAGAGCATCAATGCTACATATGATAAACATATTTAATTTTTAAAGTCACCAGTATGGTAATAATAACAATACTACCCAAAATTTTAATAATAGGAACTCTAATAAATATAACAATAATTCCCCTCCAAGCCAAAGAATGCAATGCGGTTTCTGCAGTAGATTAGGTCACGTTTAGGCCGAGTGTAGAACTCGTATGAACACACCCTATCGCAACCGATGCCGGATTTATGGACATAACAACAATACGTGCAATTTTCACTCACAATCCAATACTACTCATCAAATAAACATGATATCAAACAAAAATATCGAAGATAGCAAGTCGAAAGAAACGCCAAATCCGTGTAAATTTTGCCTACAACCTGGGCACTCTATGGAAATGTGTTTCGCTAAGATACAATGGGAGCAAATCCATGCACCACTAATCTATCGGGAAACTAAGCAGTGCTGTCATTCTCGACCCAAAACATTTGAGACAAGGTGTCAGCCCGAAACACCCCCTCCCAAACAAAATAAATGTATAATCAAAGTACCATTGTCAATAGTATCAAATTGTGCGGCCAAATTATTAGTAGACACAGGGTCAGACATAAGCATATTCAAACAATCATCATTAAAAAACATGAATATTAAGAAAGAGGAAAAAACCAAAATACAAACGGCATTCGGCACATGACAAATTTTAGGTACATGTTTAACACAATTTCCACCTCCAGTATCACAAAACTGCAAATTCCATGTGGTGGAAAAAGCAACCCCAATTCCCGGTGATGGCATAATAGGTTTTGATTTCTTGTCTCAAAATTGCAATATTGAGGGCCCAAATAAACGATTATTTTTGCCCGAAGTAAAACTTGATCAACACAATTTCAGAATGCCATTTTTTAACAGTGTATCCAAAAAGCCCATGAAGATGGTCCATATAGATGTCGCACAGGCAACATCTGTACTTGACGCTAAAATTGTAAGTGGCCCATGGATAGGAAAAACACTGCTGCACCCAAAATCCAACTTGAACGATTCGGCATATAAAGTGAAGACTCAGAGAGAAATTTCTATTCCGGCGCGCTGGAGAAGATTGGTGCAGATAAAAGTGACATTCAAACAGGATAAACTCTACTTGTCTAAAGAAATAAGCGAAGAAGTTTATTTTGGAGGTTATCTGGTCAGGCCTATTGACGGGAAAATTGCCATTTGTATCCTCAATACGCAATGAACAAACAAGAAAATTAAACCTTTTAGCTTTACCACACACTCCCTAAATCAATATGACATTATAAATTTAAGACAAAAAACTGAAGGATCTTTTGAGGAAGCCATAAAATATTTATTTAGTATAAACCAGAATCTAATGGCTAAAAACAGATTAGAAGAACTCAAACAACATTTGAAACTAAAGAAATTTTATTTGGATAAGAATTTTTGTTTAACTTATCCCAAATGCGAATGCAGTAAACAAATTAAATTAACTTTTAAAAAAAATCGCTATTGTAACAGAAACAAAACCATAGCAAGAAAATGAATTTGAATACAAATTGAATTCAGGAACTAAAATAATTAATTAAATAATTAAATTAAATAAAATTAAATTTATGCATGTTGGTTTTATTTAGCAATATATATATATTTAGCAATATGGATTTTTAAAAGTAAAATAAGATATATATGTGGGAATTATTTAAGGGATATGATATTCGAAATTAAAAAAAAACGAAATGAATTTCACTATTAAATTTATAAAAGTTAATAAACTATAATTTTAAATTAATAACAAGAAATATAGCGAAAAAAAACTATAATTAAATATTTAGGCCCCATTTTTCTTTTCTTTACGTTAAAAATGTTTTTTACTTTACTTTAATTGCACTTTACTTTTCTTTTCAATACAAAACTTAGCTTTACTTTTAGCTTAAAAAAAATTTAACTGCTCTTATCAATTGGAAAAACTTGACTGCCACAAAAAAAAGAAGCGTAATAAATAAAATTATTAACGGGTCCTTGTATTACTCCCACATATATTCAAAACTTTATATTGTAAAAGTACAAAAAAAATTTTTCTATATTGGATGATGAAATACGGACATTTAGAAATAATCAGTTAAAAAAAATTATGTATGCTTTTTAACAACCATCCCTTTTGTTAGCAGATATAATTTTTTTTTGTTGGGGTATGAAGGAATGTAATGTAATGTCGTACCGATCGCCCCCCTAAAATATAAATAAGTTTAAGTTAAGTAGACAAATATGGCTTTTCGTTGGAACAATTCTCACGGGAAAATATTGTGGACAAAAATGCTTAATAAGCGCGAATTCGAAAATGGAAAAACTACGGTTTCAAATTCGAAGTTGATAATAAAGAAACTCGAGAATATTCCGAAGACAAAATTCGTCTACGAAAATATGGAAATTCGGGTTAATGAAAATTGTCCCACGGGAAAATATTGTGGACAAACATGCTGATTAATCAAGTTTGGAAATGGAAAAACAACAGTTTCAAATTCAAAGCAAAACATTTTGAAATTTGAATATCCGGTATAGCGTATGAGCTAATAAAAAAACATTTATCGTTCGGATTAATAATAATTTTATTAAAGTGGAATGTTTTCGCTTGCGAACTTTTTTAATAATGATAATAATAATTATAAATTTTGTTTTAAGAAAATTTATAAAATTCAAAAGTATCTTGATATCTAAAACTTAAATTTACTATTTTACAACAAGTATTAAGAGAACTTTTTATAAAGGAAAATATAAATTTACAGTAGTAGAAATTAAGTACAAAAGTGTGTTCCACCACAATACTTCTCTTCCAGTTAATTAATTAATTACGAAACTTACTTTCTTTTTAGATTTAATTTCGTTTGGCAGTGTAGCATTTAAGATATGAGCGGGTTTAGTGCGGTTTATATGGATTGGTGTGATTTTGTTTGAAATTTTAACGTAAACATGATTTTCAGAACGTTGTATAATTTCGTAAGGCCCTTCGTACGGAGGAGTTGAACCAGGGCGATGATGGCCAATTCTGAGAAAAACATGGGTTCAGGTATCTTGGTTTGGATGAAAGAAGATTTTGTTAGTATTACTTGATCTTGTATTCGTAGCTTTAACATCTTTAAATATTTTCTTTAGATCCACCAGTATACGAGAAGTGTCCAAAGTTGAAGACTCTGTCCATAAACTAGTTCTGCTGGAGAACAGTGCAGATCTTCCTTGTACAGTGAACGAATACCCATTAGAACAACTGGCAATTCTAGTTTTCAACTTGAATAGTTGTCCCGAGCCAGTAGTGCTGCTTTAAGAGTTCGATGAAGCCGTTCCACCATACCGTTACTTTGTGGGTGGTATGTGGTTTTGTGTATTTTATGAGCTGCAAAAAGGTAACTAACTCTGAAAATAATCGCGATTCAAATTGTTTACCTTGGTCGGTAATGATAATATGTGGCACTCCTAATCTTGTTATATATTGAGTAAAGAATGTTTCTGCCACCGTTTGTGCCGTAATATCTGTAATAGGGAAAGCTTCTGGCCATCTCGTAAAACGGTCTATTAATGTGAGAATCTAAATACATCCACCTGAAGATGGAAGTTGTCCTACCAGGTCTGGATGGATGTATTCAAAACGTCCTTTTACGAATATTGTGAATCTTTGCTTGTTGACAGTTCAAACAAGTCTTAGACCACAAATTAATTTCTGTGTTCATGCGAGGCCAATAATATTTTTGTGTAATAGAAGTTAGTGTTGAGCGAATGACGGGGTGTGAGACATTATGAAATTTAAGAATAATATGATTGTCCTTTTTGCTGTTGGGAAAACTATGATATGGTATAATTGAGATGTCTGCTCCTGTGTCTACTAAGAAACTCAATTTTGATTCGAAATCGTGTACAAAAAGGCGACGAATTTAAAAGAATCATCGTTAGTCGCGTTTACGATGATTTTGGTTCGTTTTTCCGGTTGGATGTTTGGGAAAATTTATTATCATCCCAGTAAAAACACCATGAACTGATACATTTTCGTGCTCTGTCTCCGAATTTGTGATGATAGAAACATGTCGGTCTATCGCTAAAATTTTGCTGACGTGCAGGCGATTTGTTTCTAGTTCCGTACGCTTTTTGATTAGTTTCAAAAGCATTAATTTGCGTTTGCATTTATTAGAAACGATTATTTTGTGCCATTTGTAGATCTAAGATTGTTTGGGTTAATTTGGTTATCGATGCTTGTAAAGAATCGTAGTTAGTTCCAGGTGTATGTCTGAATTGGGTGTGGTATGAATTTTTATATTGTGCTTCGTGGAAACATGATGCTTCCCAAACCCTATCTGCGACTTTCTCCAGTTCGACGGGATTAGTTTCCAAGTTGGAAGATAAAGCCACTGACACTATTTTAGGTAGTCGACGCTTCCAAAGGGAGATAATCAATTCTTGGCTGACAGAATCTCTGGCTCTCAAAATCATTTCACGAAGTAAATCGGAAAGTTTGCGGTCACCCATTTCGGCACCCGAAAGCAGTTCACCAAGTTTTTTTTCGTTACTGCTTGAGAACCTCGAAATTAAATTTTTCTTCAAGTTTAAATACTTCGCAGTTGCTGGAGGATTTTTAATTATATCATAAACCGAGTTGAAAATTTCTTCTGTTAATGCTCCAGCAGCGTAAAAGTATTTGGTTGAATCTTGTGAAATGTAATTCAACGTGAATTGCATTTCGAGTTGCGCGAACCACATTTCTGGCCGATTAGCCCAAAATGGAGAAACTTTCATAGACGTGGCCGCTATTACCGGTGGTACCGAATTCTAATCACCTTGGTCACTATTATCAACACTTTCTCTCGTTGTTGTCATATTATACACTTGAAAACACAAAATCACAAAATCACACCGATACACAAACACTTGTTACGCGAAATACGTAAGTAAATTAACTTTATTTCTTTACTGGAAGAGAAATATATAGCACGTATGTGGGTACAAAATTTAAAGAAAGAGTAATATTTATATATATATACAATAATAATATAATGACAATATACAAATTAAATAAATTTAAAACACTTATATATATGACAGTCGGAAATAATTTATTTTCATTTTGGTATTATTTCCTTTTTTTAATATATTTTTGATCGTACCTGGTGTATTGCCAAACCTGTCAAGGAAAATTCCGATTTTTCTTGATTTTTTTTCGTTTTTGTTTTTTGTGTTTAAAAATTTGTTCTTTTTAATGTTGCTTTTTTGTCCGTTATGGGATCAACATCCAAGTGAAAATTCTTTTTCTTGCAGTCACAATTCGTTTTTGTTTTCTTGAACTGCTTTCTTGTTCTTGTTCTTGTTTTCTCGTTTTCTTTAAAAATGTTCAGTATGTAAAATTCTTTTTTCTTTATTTGTTAATGAATGTTCTTTAAATAACCTCTTCTATAGGATCTTAATTATTTTTCATAAATTGAAAAAGAATGCCTGGTGCAGCCTCACACCAGAAATAATGGCTTGGTCCACATTAATTTTCAATTTATTTTTAATATTTCGATTTAATGAAAATTCAAAAATTGGCACATAATACGAATGATTTAATTTGTTCCAAAAGGGGAAAACTTCCTATTTTTATTTAATTATATTTTTTAAAAAAAAATTGAGAAAATTATTATTATATCACGTCGGGGTCACCAATTTTATAGCGTATGAGCTAATAAAAAAGCATTTATCGTTCGGATTAATAATAATTTTATTAAATTTGAATGTTTTCGCTTGAGAGCTTTTTTAATAATAATAATAATAATTATAAATTTTGTTTTAAGAAAATTTATAAAATTCAAAAGTATCTTGATATCTAAAACCTAAATTTACTATTTTACAACAAGTATTAAGAGAACTTTGTATAAGGGAAAATATAAATTTACAGTAGTAGAAATTAAGTACAAAAGTGTGTTCCATCAAACCGGAATGCATTCTGTAAAGATTTTGTTCCTATAAAAGCCGAGTAACGTACAGTTCGACAACACACTCAGGTGACATAGTTCGACAAAACAGTTCGACGACACAGTTAAAACAGACAGTTCGACGACAGAGTTAAAAGACATCAGTTCGACGACAGAGTTAAGGGACACAGTTCGATTAGACAATCCAATTAAGTAAACTTAAGACGTGAAATAGAAATGCTAAATAATTAAAAAGAATTATTGTAGAAAAGTAAGTTGAAGAATTAAAAGGAAAAACAATTATTAAAAAGAATTATTGTTGAAAAGTAAGTTGAAGAATTTAGAGTAAAAAAATTGTTAAAAACAATTATTGTTGAAAAGAAAAGTTGAGGAATTAAAAAGAATTATTGTTGAATAGAAAAGTTGAAGAATTAAAAAGAATTATTGTTGAAAAGAAAAGTTGAAGGATTAAAAAGAATTAATATTGAAAAGAAAAGTATTAAGGAATTAAAGCTGTTAAATAAAAGTGTTGATGAATTTTTTGAAATAAAGTTAAATCCTTAAAGTAAATAAGTGAAAATAAAAAGAAGTGTTTTACTTTACGAACAGCCCACATTAGTAGTGAATCGGGACGAAATCTGAGAAAGTGAAAGAATCCCGGAGTTGACGTTACCAGAATCATTCCAACGAAATATTACACAACATTTGTGCATGTGATAGAAGTGAAACTTTTTTGGCGATCTTATAAAGGAGAGAGAAAGAGAGAGAGAGAGAGGGAGAATATTGTAAAAGGAATATAGCATGTAAAAGGTTTACATTACAAAAATAACATTTAGAATGTCAATTCAGTACTCAATTTATTTCATTGATTTTTAAAATTCCTTCGAGTTATTCTTCTACTAGGGATAACATAGACACTATAGCCTTATGATAACTAAAATATGAGACATATGTTGTTCATATAGAGGTTACGCGTGATTACAATGTTCCACAAAGTTGTGAAGGTTTTCATGGAGATCATCTCTTTCGAAAACCATATAGTTTTATCTCTTACCGCTTTGGCATTGAGATCATTTCTAGGCTGTTTTTGCCACTATCCTATCGAGGTTTTTTGCCTTTACCGGACATATGTTTGACGAGATCTATTTTACCATCTTTTTTTTACGATGAGGGTTTAAGATCCATAATGTTGCGAATTAACAGGTCAATTGAAAAGTCCCCGGGCTACCATAGTAAAACGCATTTTTTTGGCAAAATTCGTTTTTTTTATTCAACATAATTCCCTTCAATGGTGATACACTGATTATAGCGACCCTCCAACTTTTCGATACCATTTTTGTAGTACGATTTGTCCTTTGCTTCAAAATAGGCCTCAGTTTCGGCGATCACCTCTTCATTGGTGCTAAAGCGAGCATTTTTTTGAGATCTGCGAACAGAAAATAGTCGCTAGGGGCCAAATCTGGAGAATACAGTGGATGGGGAAGCAATTCGTAGCCCAATTCATCCAATTTTGCCATCGTTTTTATCGACTTGTGACACGGTGCATTGTCTTGGTGAAAAATGACTTTTTCTTCTTTAAACCAGGTCTTTTCTCACGAATTTTTACATCCAATTAGTCCAAAAGGTTGTAATAATAATCTGAGTTTATTGTTTTACCAGTTTGGAGGTAATCCACCAACAAAATTCCTTTTGCATCCCAAAAAACTGATGCCATAACCTTCTTCACTGATCTTTGGGCCTTAACCCGTTTTGGAGCCGAATTATCGGTTTTTTGATTTTGCTTTCGACTCAGGATCATAGTGATAGACCCAAGTCTCATCCATAGTGATGAATCCGCGCACAAAATCCACTTTATCCTTTCGAAAATGCTCCAAATGTTCTTGAGAAAGTCGCATTTGCACGTGTTTTTGTTCTATTTTTCGGAACTGCGGCAGCCACTTTGCACAGAGCTTTTTGAAACCTAAAACTTCAGCTAAGATATGATGTAATGGTCTATATGAGATGCCTAGAGTGTCAGCTACCTTATCCACAGCCACTCGTCTGTCTTCCGAAACCATATCCTGTATTTTTTGTATCTTTTCTGTTGTTGGTACACTTTTTGGATGTTCTTGACATGGATCGTCTTCAAGGCTTGTACGACCAGATTTAAAAAGGCACCCTATTTTCCAACGGTGGATTTCGAAGGTGAAGAGTCCGGATAATAATTATCAAGCCAAGTTTTCGTTTCAACGGTATTTTTTTTGGCCATAAAGCAATGTTTAATCAACACGCGAAATTCCTTTTTATCCATTTTCTTCACAATAACAAAAGTTGCTTCATTCAAAATGCTATAATTCACAAACTAATGATCCGACAGCTGTCAAATTTATACACGCGTCTTTTGAAGGTTAGGGCTAACTAAAAATCATATGGATTTAATTCTAGTACCGCCATCTATGTGTCAGCCCGGGGACTTGTCAATTGGCCTGTTAATATGCAACGCTGGAATTAATTTAGCTAGTTTACAGTGATTCGCAAATTGAAATTTCTAGGTAACCACCTCCTAGAGTGTAAATGTGAGCGAAACGGAAACTGTAGAAATCGTATAATGTGAATCGATGTGTTGCGAATATACGAACTTTTCAGTTTCATATTTAGAGGATGTAAAAACGTGATGCTGCAAAAGTATAAAGCGAACTAACCATAAGACATTTTCAATGTCAAACAATTTTATTGACTCCAGCGCTATAGCGGTGAGAGATAGAACTATTTTATTTTCTAAGGAAATATTGTTCCTCCACAACTTTGGTGAACATTGTAATCGTGTTTGGCTTCTGTATAGAAAGTATAAACATTGTTAGCGAATACAGCGCCAAAGCGGTGTGAGATAGAACTATATTTTCTTCGCTGAAATAATTCCCATAATAACATCCAAAACTTTGGCGAACGCGGTGAGAGGCACAACTGTTTCATCTACAGGAATAATTCCCATGAAAAGATCCAAAACTCTACCGAACATTTTAGTCATGAATGACCTCTATATAAAAAGTTAAATAGGTTTGAAAATAGTTATTGAATACAGCGCCAATAGGGTGGTAGATAGAACTGTTGTACCTTCGACGGAAATAAACCCCATAGAAACTTCCAAAACTTTGCCGAATATTGCAATCGTGTATGACGTCTATATAAAAAGATAAAAGAAAACGTCAGAAAACGTTGGATAAAAATAGACGGCTTTGAAAAATCACAGCTCGCCAAAAGAAGTTTCACTTCAAAAATTTGTGGTTTCAAATATAAATAATCATAAACAGACACATTTTAAAGTATTTGAACTGTGGTTTCATTCTAATTCAAGTGGAAAGAGTGATGAGGTCAGAAGAAAAAGCTTGATCAAACAAATTACGAAAGTTTTGAGTTAAGACTCTGTCTTATTATGTTTTTATTACCGTATCGCGAAAAATTCACCGGTTTCCTGAAATAAAAGCTTTGAGCACCATTTTTTAAAAGAGTAGAATAATTGGGAGAGCTTGCGACGAAACGGTATGAAAACAAACTAAGGTAAAACATACCAAAAAATTGCGAGTTCACAATAAATAAAAGTAATAATCTAGCATATAATAAAGCCAAATAAAGAGAGCGAGGACAAGATTGAGATCCTTCAAAGGACTTTTACATAAGAACACGCAAGGATTATATCAAATAAAAGTAAGAAATAGCAAATGTCATCAATGGCGTCGAGTTTGTGTACACAAAAATATTTATAACGTTACTAATGTTTTAACACATGCGTCCATCCAGATTGCCTCCAGGGTAAAGTTGAAGAAAAAAAGTTTGATTTGACTTTAAAATTTCAGAAAATTGATTATTTTGGACTGAAACGAAAAAAAATATAATTTAAATATAATTTCTATCATACAATTATTAATTTTTCAAATTAAATTTGATATATTTCAAAAAACGCTTTGATATATCAAAAAGAAAAAATATAATTGTATAATTGTATAATTGTATGATTCACAATTTTACAGATTGATAGCATAATTGTTTGAACCAGAGGTTCTCAAATTTTTGTTATTATTTGCGACCTCAAATCATGGCGTTCATGACAAATCTAGAAATGTTAGCCATTCTGAATATTCTAGAATTATGTTTCCATCGTATATAAATTGTAAATACAGTTTATGTACCTAATTCACACAAGTAAAACTCGTAGTGTTTTTAACGAGCGAACCAGGAAAACACGTAGCATTATTCATTTTTGAAGGAATAGTTATTTTTACATTTGTTTGTGTAAGACTGTAAATATATCTGTGTAATGAACGTAAATATTGTAATTTTTTGCTGTTGAATTTATGATAGTTCAGAAAGTAAAAATTATTGTGCTTGCGACCCCAGGAAAAATTTTGGTAACCCCATTTTGGGTCGCGACCTATAGTTTGAGAATGGCTGGTATAAACGACTTTCAACATTCTTGATTCTCCCACTTTGTGCTTTCATTCTTACTTTACAATTCTTTTTCGTTCCTTTTGAACTATTATTTTAGTGTTAATATTGCTTTGTTATTTTAATTCTCAAAACATTTGAATTTAATTTGTTCAAAATAAGATTAGGGAAAGTTAGGAATTTCACGGATTTTATGTTTCTCGATTTATTTATAACGCAAGTGAACTTTAACATAATTGACATCATAAATCGTATAGATTACATTCAAGCTCACGAGACATTGATCGCAATTGTCAACTTGAAAATTAATGATTCATCTCCATTAAAACCAAAAATTGAACATCTTCAGAATAATATAGAGAAACAGTTGCAAGAATTAAAATCTATTAGAAAATCTATCATCTGGATAGGTTCAGTATTAAAATGGATTGCAGGTAATCCAGACGAATACGATCTGGAATCTCTCATCAACGCGCAAAACTAACTTGCCCAAAATAATGATAAGCAATTAATAATCAATAAAATTATGTTTGACATTACACAGAAAATTTTCAAAAACTATAATCAAATTACGGAGGAGGATTTAACACAAAACGTATTCAATAAACTAATATTGATGAAACAGGAAATAGAACAGATTACGTGAAAGAAATTAGAACTTTTAACGGAAACCCTACAGCATATGCTCCATGGATAAAATCCGTGGAGAATGTTCCCAAAGACTATAAAATAATTCCAACAAAACCTCTGTACAGAGGAATTATTCGATGTCGTATAGACAAACAATTATTGAAAAACAACTGTAAAAGTCGATACAAAATTGCATTTGATTTCGAAATATATGAGTGTTAATTAATACAAGACCTGGTTTTCGAATTCAATGGAAAGAACCAAAAAAAGAATTACTAAAAAGCAATCGAATGACGAAAAGGTAAAGGTCGAAATTTTCAATGATATAAAAGTCAATGGTAAAGTTGTTTCAAAAGTTAGTTAAAAAATAGCAGATAGACGTTGAAATGAGTTCAACAAATATCAGATAGACGTTGAAGTTAGTTAAAAAATTCGGATAGACGCGAATGACTTAAAATCGTAAAGAGTTATTTCTTTTAAAAAGTAAAATGTGTTTGAAGAAGTAGTAGTAATAATTTTTGAACGTGGTCACGCGTAGGAAAGGAATATATTTCGAAAATAAGAAGAATTTTAAAGTTAAAATAAGTGTATTTCGAAAATAAAATGCATTTTGAAGTTGCAAAGAATATATTTCGAATATAAGAAATTTAAAAAAAAACAGCGCGTGCAACTCTGTGTAATGTAATGTCATACCGATCGCTCCCCTAAAATATAAATAAGTTTAAACTAAGTAGACAAAAATGGCTTTTCGTTGGAACAATTCTCACGGGAAAATATTGTGGACAAAAACTCTTAATAAGCGCGAATTTGAAAATGGAAAAACAACGGTTTCAAATTCGAAGTTGATAACAAAGAAACTCGAGAATATTTCTAAGACAAAATTCGCCTACGAAAAATCCTTTTTTTGTCGCATTTTTTTTTATTTCTTAGTTTTTGTGTTTGATAAAGGAAAAAAAAGTAAAAAGATAAAATCAGTTTTGTAGTAACCAATAAATTTTAAGATTATTAATTTGTTTTTTTTTTTTAGATAAACGAATCATCCAAAAGTGAATGAATATGAATAATAGTGGAACTGTTCATTTTATATAACATTTAAAACGGGAAAACCGTTAATAACGGGAAAGTTAACAACACTTCATCCGGAAGAAATTTCACCGCCTAAAGTTTTTTTTGTAACCTCGAAAATTGAACGAAATAAATTTGTTTTATACACAGAGAAAAAAAGGGGAAAAAAGAAAACTTTTGGCTCCGACCCGAAATTGAAAACAACAACAAAAGGGGAAGAAGGAAAAACCCAATTCATGCTTCCGAAAATGTTGGTTAACTTTGGGTTTTTTTGTTTTAATTTCTTCATTTTTTTCCAGTTTCCAAAGACTGGGCATTTCTCATGAGATACAATTTTTTGTTTCTATTATTGGGCATGGCTTATGACATAGAAATAACGCTCAAGTGTTGTCCATGGCAGAATTCGTCAACCAACATTCGCTCCCTGCAGTGACCGAGGGGCATCATAGCCACAATAGCACCACCAGTATTAAGAAATTGGAATAGTTTTTCATTAACATCAAAAGATCAACCAATATATATATATACATCAGGATGCGTACCATTGTTATCAAATGATAGCATACCAACATCCGAATCACTGTCATCAATTGCATCATCACCGAACAGATTCCGGTCCTTCACGTATTAACTATCAGTCAGAACCGCTGGGTATAAACGCACGTCCGATCTATGTAATCAAGTACTAAATCGAACGCCAAAATCTTTGGGATAATACCACATCACCAATATCACTAATACAGCTACATGTTGATCACCAATAACCTAGCAAATTTAATAAGTTATTATTGTAAGACACCCGGAAAAAAGGAAGAATTACACCCAACCTAACTAGATAAAGCCAGGTTTTGTTTTTGACATACATAATTACATTCTTTTCCATTTTATATATATAGCTGTGTAAGGGGAGGCCACCTGTTCCCGATTATTGGTGAGTCTTCTGAGAAGAAAATTTTTTTTTGCGTCAAAATTAAAATCAATATATATATTTTGTTGTCAAAATTGATTGTCATCAGTTAATGAAAGGGAAATTATGACAATTCTTCAGAAATAAAGCCTTGGGTATTTTTTAAAGAAAAAAAAAAAAAAAATAAGAAAGGAATGGTGAATCAAAGTGGGAAAGAAAATAAGAACTCTTTCTTTTTTTCGAAATTTTTTTGGTTTTTTATATATTTGAAAAAAAAAGAACTTTTTTGATATTGTTTTGCTTACACTAAATTTTGGTTGGACCAATTTAAATATAAAGTTTTTAATAATATTGTTTAATTCAAAGAAAAAAAAGTGGTGAAATATCCTGAATGTAAAAGAAATTAACAATAGAATGTAAAGGAACATATTTGTTGAGTCTCGCTCAACATTTTTATGAATAAAAATATGAAATAACAAATACCTTGTTTACATTTGAACTGTCAAACGACAGCCATGCCCATTACACCATATTGAAATGAGGCCATATTTTTATGAATCCACTGAACAGAATTATTCAGAATGAATTGTAATTTTTTTTAACAATTAATTCGTACATTCAACTAATTACCACATTATAAGTAATGTGACGAATTACCATGTAATTGGTTTTTAACAAAAAGGAATATTTTATGAAATATTCACTAAAAACCAACACATAAGTTGTGAATTTGATTCAACAATAAGTTTAACCCCATCCTCTCAATTGTACACCCCTGCATTCTGCTACTTTCATTTTAATTTTTTAATCCAATTTAATTGGAAAATCCAAAACGATAACAAAAAAACTTGAAGAAACCATTTTCACACCTAATGACATCAAAATTGAAGAACATTAGTTGGCACCCAGCTCTAGATTATTTTGATTTCGATATTAAATTTTCAGAAAATACTTCAGAGACATACTCAAAAAGAAGAATTCTATCAGAGTTGTCTCAAGTTTTTGACCCGTTAGGATGGATAGCTCCGTGCATAACAAAGATAAACATATTAATGCAACAGTTATGGTTGACCGGCTGTGCCTGGGACGAACCTGTTCCAACTAATCTCGAACATGATTGGAAAGACATGAAAAAGCAATTAATTACGACTATAAAAGAAATTAAAATTCCTAGGTGGGTCCAAACATTGAGTAATCGTAACGAAGAAATTCATGGCTTCGCGGACGCATCCACCAAAGCTTTCGCAGCAGTGGTTTTCATACGAACACAAGACGAATTTGGAACCATTCATGTAAATTTACTAACATCAACAACACGAGTAGCTCCACTCAAACCAGTGACACTCCCAAGATTAGAATTATGCGCTGCAGTATTACTCAGTCAATTAATTAGACAAATTCGGGTAGATATGCACATGAAGGATCTAGTCACAACGTCATGGAGTGATTCACCCTCGCTTGGATCAAAGGAAACCCGAATAAGTATAAAACGTTCGTAGCCAATCGAGTGGTTGATATACAAGAAAACAATACTTTTAATCAGTGGCGGTACATTCCTACAAAAGGCAACCCCGCAGATTGTGCATCAAGAGGAATAGACCCAGCATTATTAAAGAATCATGACTCATGGTGGCATGGACCGATATGGCTAACAAAAACCAAAGAACACTGGCCATCAGAAAGCATAGAGGCGATAGAAACTATACCCGAATTAAAACCTTCGAAAAGTTTAATGACACAACAAATTAGTTATATTGAATTATTTAACAAGTACTCCTCATTTGCAAAACTAGTTAGAGTTATAGCATGGTGCATGCGATGGAATCGAAAAAATTATGAATATCGGAAACAGCCGCACTTAACCTCAACAGAACTAATTCAGGCAAAAATCATAATCTGTACACATATAGAAAAAGCAAACTTTACTCAAGAGATAAACTTTCTACATAAAAATATGAGATTGCCAAAAGAAAGCAAGTTGTTAAATTTACATCCATTCATGGGAAGTGATGGTTTAATACGAATTCACGGTAGGTTGACTAATTCAAATCTCCCTTATGACCAACGGCATCCAATCATTTTACCGAAAAGACGCCACGTGATAGACACTCTGATCGACGAAATCCATAATGAAACTTTTCATGGAGGAACTAAATTAATACTCAATAGTTTACGCTCCGAATATTGGATTTTGGATGGACGAAATACTGTAAGACTCAGAATTTTTAAGTGCAATCGATGCGCCAGATTTCGTTCTCAGATTTCGTCTCAACTAATGGGAGATTTACCATCCCTAAGAGTAAATGTTTCTAGACCTTTCACTCATTGCGGAGCTGATTACGCTGGCCCAATTGAACTCCGAATGTCAAAGTATCGTAAAGCAAAAACATACAAGGGTTATTTTAGTATATTCATCTGTTTAGCGACCAAAGCCATCCACATAGAAGCCGTATCTGACTTAACATCTAAAGCATTCTTAGCCGCTTTTAAACGCTTCACTAGTAGACGAGGAAAACCATCCCATGTGTACTCGGATTGTGGAACAAACTTTGTAGGAGCAAATAAAATATTGTTACGCGAATTCACCAAAAGCATTAAGAATGCAAATCAATCAGCAATCCCATGGGCTGCCAATATGAGCATAACATGGCATTTAAACCCACACGCTTCACCTCATTTCGCGGGATTATGGGAAGCCGGAGTCAAGTCAATTAAATACCATTTAAAAAGAACTTTGGGAGACTCATGCCTAACATATGAAGAATTAAGTACAGTCTTAACACAAATCGAAGCATGTCTGAATTCAAGACAATTATGCCCAATGACCACAGACATTGAAGACTTGGAGGCCTTAACCCCAGGTCATTTTCTAATAGGAACAACATTAATAGCACTACCAGAACAAAATTTAACGTTAGAAAACATACATATCCTTTCAAGATGGCAATACCTTAAACAACTACAACAAATTTTTTGGAAAAAATGGTCAAACGATTATTTACATCGACTGCAACAACGGCCTAAATGGTTAACTGCAACGCCCAATTTATAGATCGGAGAGTTAGTACTTCTCAAATGCAATAACCTTCCACCCATCAAGTGGCCCTTAGCAAGGATAATTGATATCCATCCAGGCAAAGACAATATAGTCCGAGTAGTCACAGTTAAGACTAAAGAAGGCACATTCAAACGTCCAACCACAAAAATCATTAAACTCCCAACGAATAAATAAATCAGTCCCAAATCCTTGAACAACAATATAACCAACTGGAAAATTATATGGTTCGGGTATCGGGACCATCCAACCGTTCAACAGACAACTACCACAAAGAGGAAAATTGTTTAAAAAAAAGGGAGGGGGAGTATGTTGAGCCTCGCTCCACATTTTTCTACGAAAAAAAATTGTACACCCCTGCATTCTGCTACTTTCATTTCAGTTTTTTAATCCAATTTAATTGGAAAATCCAAAACGATAACAAACAAACTTGAAGAAACCATTTACACACCTAATGACATCAAAATTGAAGAGCATACGATAAAATAAGTTAATAAGATCCAAAACTATATTTTGGGTTTTTACACACCCCTAAAATTATAAAGAAGTTTGTACAAAAAATTATCAGGGGGACACAGGTGCGTTAGCAAAATTCGCAAGAAGTAAATTCGGATAAAGTAATACAAGAGTTAGAGCATCAATGCTACATATGATAAACATATTTAATTTTTAAAGTCACCAGTATGGTAATAATAACAATACTACCCAAAATTTTAATAATAGGAACTCTAATAAATATAACAATAATCCCCCTCCAAGCCAAAGAATGTAATGCGGTTTCTGCAGTAGATTAGGTCACGTTTAGGCCGAGTGTAGAACTCGTATGAACACACCCTATCGCAACCGATGCCGGATTTATGGACATAACAACAATACGTGCAATTTTCACTCACAATCCAATACTACTCATCAAATAAACATGATATCAAACAAAAATATCGAAGATAGCAAGTCGAAAGAAACGCCAAATCCGTGTAAATTTTGCCTACAACCTGGGCACTCTATCGAAATGTGTTTCGCTAAGATAAAATGGGAGCAAATCCATGCACCACTAATCTATCGGGAAACTAAGCAGTGCTGTCATTCTCGACCCAAAACATTTGAGACAAGGTGTCAGCCCGAAACACCCCCTCCCAAACAAAATAAATGTATAATCAAAGTACCATTGTCAATAGTATCAAATTGTGCGGCCAAATTATTAGTAGACACAGGGTCAGACATAAGCATATTCAAACAATCATCATTAAAAAACATGAATATTAAGAAAGAGGAAAAAACCAAAATACAAACGGCATTCGGCACATGACAAATTTTAGGTACATGTTTAACACAATTTCCACCTCCAGTATCACAAAACTGCAAATTCCATGTGGTGGAAAAAGCAACCCCAATTCCCGGTGATGGCATAATAGGTTTTGATTTCTTGTCTCAAAATTGCAATATTGAGGGCCCAAATAAACGATTATTTTTGCCCGAAGCGTAATAAATAAAATTATTAACGGGTCCTTGTATTACTCCCACATATATTCAAAACTTTATATTGTAAAAGTACAAAAAAAATTTTTCTATATTGGATGATGAAATACGGACATTTAGAAATAATCAGTTAAAAAAAATTATGTATGCTTTTTAACAACCATCCCTTTTGTTAGCAGATATAATTTTTTTTTGTTGGGGTATGAAGGAATGTAATGTAATGTCGTACCGATCGCCCCCCTAAAATATAAATAAGTTTAAGTTAAGTAGACAAATATGGCTTTTCGTTGGAACAATTCTCACGGGAAAATATTGTGGACAAAAATGCTTAATAAGCGCGAATTCGAAAATGGAAAAACTACGGTTTCAAATTCGAAGTTGATAATAAAGAAACTCGAGAATATTCCGAAGACAAAATTCGTCTACGAAAATATGGAAATTCGGGTTAATGAAAATTGTCCCACGGGAAAATATTGTGGACAAACATGCTGATTAATCAAGTTTGAAAATGGAAAAACAACAGTTTCAAATTCAAAGCAAAACATTTTGAAATTTGAATATCCGGTATAGCGTATGAGCTAATAAAAAAACATTTATCGTTCGGATTAATAATAATTTTATTAAAGTGGAATGTTTTCGCTTGCGAACTTTTTTAATAATGATAATAATAATTATAAATTTTGTTTTAAGAAAATTTATAAAATTCAAAAGTATCTTGATATCTAAAACTTAAATTTACTATTTTACAACAAGTATTAAGAGAACTTTTTATAAAGGAAAATATAAATTTACAGTAGTAGAAATTAAGTACAAAAGTGTGTTCCACCACAATACTTCTCTTCCAGTTAATTAATTAATTACGAAACTTACTTTCTTTTTAGATTTAATTTCGTTTGGCAGTGTAGCATTTAAGATATGAGCGGGTTTAGTGCGGTTTATATGGATTGGTGTGATTTTGTTTGAAATTTTAACGTAAACATGATTTTCAGAACGTTGTATAATTTCGTAAGGCCCTTCGTACGGAGGAGTTGAACCAGGGCGATGATGGCCAATTCTGAGAAAAACATGGGTTCAGGTATCTTGGTTTGGATGAAAGAAGATTTTGTTAGTATTACTTGATCTTGTATTCGTAGCTTTAACATCTTTAAATATTTTCTTTAGATCCACCAGTATACGAGAAGTGTCCAAAGTTGAAGACTCTGTCCATAAACTAGTTCTGCTGGAGAACAGTGCAGATCTTCCTTGTACAGTGAGCGAATACCCCTTAGAACAACTGGCAATTCTAGTTTTCAACTTGAATAGTTGTCCCGAGCCAGTAGTGCTGCTTTAAGAGTTCGATGAAGCCGTTCCACCATACCGTTACTTTGTGGGTGGTATGTGGTTTTGTGTATTTTATGAGCTGCAAAAAGGTAACTAACTCTGAAAATAATCGCGATTCAAATTCTTTACCTTGGTCGGTAATGATAATATGTGGCACTCCTAATCTTGTTATATATTGAGTAAAGAATGTTTCTGCCACCGTTTGTGCCGTAATATCTGTAATAGGGAAAGCTTCTGGCCATCTCGTAAAACGGTCTATTAATGTGAGAATCTAAATACATCCACCTGAAGATGGAAGTTGTCCTACCAGGTCTGGATGGATGTATTCAAAACGTCCTTTTACGAATATTGTGAATCTTTGCTTGTTGACAGTTCAAACAAGTCTTAGACCACAAATTAATTTCTGTGTTCATGCGAGGCCAATAATATCTTTGTGTAATAGAAGTTCGTGTTGAGCGAATGACGGGGTGTGAGACATTATGAAATTTAAGAATAATATGATTGTCCTTTTTGCTGTTGGGAAAACTATGATATGGTATAATTGAGATGTCTGCTCCTGTGTCTACTAAGAAACTCAATTTTGATTCGAAATCGTGTACAAAAAGGCGACGAATTTAAAAGAATCATCGTTAGTCGCGTTTACGATGATTTTGGTTCGTTTTTCCGGTTGGATGTTTGGGAAAATTTATTATCATCCCAGTAAAAACACCATGAACTGATACATTTTCGTGCTCTGTCTCCGAATTTGTGATGATAGAAACATGTCGGTCTATCGCTAAAATTTTGCTGACGTGCAGGCGATTTGTTTCTAGTTCCGTACGCTTTTTGATTAGTTTCAAAAGCATTAATTTGCGTTTGCATTTATTAGAAACGATTATTTTGTGCCATTTGTAGATCTAAGATTGTTTGGGTTAATTTGGTTATCGATGCTTGTAAAGAATCGTAGTTAGTTCCAGGTGTATGTCTGAATTGGGTGTGGTATGAATTTTTATATTGTGCTTCGTGGAAACATGATGCTTCCCAAACCCTATCTGCGACTTTCTCCAGTTCGACGGGATTAGTTTCCAAGTTGGAAGATAAAGCCACTGACACTATTTTAGGTAGTCGACGCTTCCAAAGGGAGATAATCAATTCTTGGCTGACAGAATCTCTGGCTCTCAAAATCATTTCACGAAGTAAATCGGAAAGTTTGCGGTCACCCATTTCGGCACCCGAAAGCAGTTCACCAAGTTTTTTTTCGTTACTGCTTGAGAACCTCGAAATTAAATTTTTCTTCAAGTTTAAATACTTCACAGTTGCTGGAGGATTTTTAATTATATCATAAACCGAGTTGAAAATTTCTTCTGTTAATGCTCCAGCAGCGTAAAAGTATTTGGTTGAATCTTGTGAAATGTAATTCAACGTGAATTGCATTTCGAGTTGCGCGAACCACATTTCTGGCCGATTAGCCCAAAATGGAGAAACTTTCATAGACGTGGCCGCTATTACCGGTGGTACCGAATTCTAATCACCTTGGTCACTATTATCAACACTTTCTCTCGTTGTTGTCATATTATACACTTGAAAACACAAAATCACAAAATCACACCGATACACAAACACTTGTTACGCGAAATACGTAAGTAAATTAACTTTATTTCTTTACTGGAAGAGAAATATATAGCACGTATGTGGGTACAAAATTTAAAGAAAGAGTAATATTTATATATATATACAATAATAATATAATGACAATATACAAATTAAATAAATTTAAAACACTTATATATATGACAGTCGGAAATAATTTATTTTCATTTTGGTATTATTTCCTTTTTTTAATATATTTTTGATCGTACCTGGTGTATTGCCAAACCAAAATTCCGATTTTTCTTGATTTTTTTTCGTTTTTGTTTTTTGTGTTTAAAAATTAGTTCTTTTTAATGTTGCTTTTTTGTCCGTTATGGGATCAACATCCAAGTGAAAATTCTTTTTCTTGCAGTCACAATTCGTTTTTGTTTTCTTGAACTGCTTTCTTGTTCTTGTTCTTGTTTTCTCGTTTTCTTTAAAAATGTTCAGTATGTAAAATTCTTTTTTCTTTATTTGTTAATGAATGTTCTTTAAATAACCTCTTCTATAGGATCTTAATTATTTTTCATAAATTGAAAAAGAATGCCTGGTGCAGCCTCACACCAGAAATAATGGCTTGGTCCACATTAATTTTCAATTTATTTTTAATTTTTCGATTTAATGAAAATTCAAAAATTGGCACATAATACGAATGATTTAATTTGTTCCAAAAGGGGAAAACTTCCTATTTTTATTTAATTATATTTTTTAAAAAAAAATTGAGAAAATTATTATTATATCACGTCGGGGTCACCAATTTTATAGCGTATGAGCTAATAAAAAAGCATTTATCGTTCGGATTAATAATAATTTTATTAAATTTGAATGTTTTCGCTTGAGAGCTTTTTTAATAATAATAATAATAATTATAAATTTTGTTTTAAGAAAATTTATAAAATTCAAAAGTATCTTGATATCTAAAACCTAAATTTACTATTTTACAACAAGTATTAAGAGAACTTTGTATAAGGGAAAATATAAATTTACAGTAGTAGAAATTAAGTACAAAAGTGTGTTCCATCAAACCGGAATGCATTCTGTAAAGATTTCGTTCCTATAAAAGCCGAGTAACGTACAGTTCGACAACACACTCAGGTGACATAGTTCGACAAAACAGTTCGACGACACAGTTAAAACAGACAGTTCGACGACAGAGTTAAAAGACATCAGTTCGACGACAGAGTTAAGGGACACAGTTCGATTAGACAATCCAATTAAGTAAACTTAAGACGTGAAATAGAAAAGCTAAATAATTAAAAAGAATTATTGTAGAAAAGTAAGTTGAAGAATTAAAAGGAAAAACAATTATTAAAAAGAATTATTGTTGAAAAGTAAGTTGAAGAATTTAGAGTAAAAAAATTGTTAAAAACAATTATTGTTGAAAAGAAAAGTTGAGGAATTAAAAAGAATTATTGTTGAATAGAAAAGTTGAAGAATTAAAAAGAATTATTGTTGAAAGGAAAAGTTGAAGGATTAAAAAGAATTAATATTGAAAAGAAAAGTATTAAGGAATTAAAGCTGTTAAATAAAAGTGTTGATGAATTTTTTGAAATAAAGTTAAATCCTTAAAGTAAATAAGTGAAAATAAAAAGAAGTGTTTTACTTTACGAACAGCCCACATTAGTAGTGAATCGGGACGAAATCTGAGAAAGTGAAAGAATCCCGGAGTTGACGTTACCAGAATCATTCCAACGAAATATTACACAACATTTGTGCATGTGATAGAAGTGAAACTTTTTTGGCGATCTTATAAAGGAGAGAGAAAGAGAGAGAGAGAGAGGGAGAATATTGTAAAAGGAATATAGCATGTAAAAGGTTTACATTACAAAAATAACATTTAGAATGTCAATTCAGTACTCAATTTATTGCATTGATTTTTAAAATTCCTTCGAGTTATTCTTCTACTAGGGATAACATAGACACTATAGCCTTATGATAACTAAAATATGAGACATATGTTGTTCATATAGAGGTTACGCGTGATTACAATGTTCCACAAAGTTGTGAAGGTTTTCATGGAGATCATCTCTTTCGAAAACCATATAGTTTTATCTCTTACCGCTTTGGCATTGAGATCATTTCTAGGCTGTTTTTGCCACTATCCTATCGAGGTTTTTTGCCTTTACCGGACATATGTTTGACGAGATCTATTTTACCATCTTTTTTTTACGATGAGGGTTTAAGATCCATAATGTTGCGAATTAACAGGTCAATTGAAAAGTCCCCGGGCTACCATAGTAAAACACATTTTTTTGGCAAAATTCGTTTTTTTTATTCAACATAATTCCCTTCAATGGTGATACACTGATTATAGCGACCCTCCAACTTTTCGATACCATTTTTGTAGTACGATTTGTCCTTTGCTTCAAAATAGGCCTCAGTTTCGGCGATCACCTCTTCATTGGTGCTAAAGCGAGCATTTTTTTGAGATCTGCGAACAGGAAATAGTCGCTAGGGGCCAAATCTGGAGAATACAGTGGATGGGGAAGCAATTCGTAGCCCAATTCATCCAATTTTGCCATCGTTTTTGTCGACTTGTGACACGGTGCATTGTCTTGGTGAAAAATGACTTTTTCTTCTTTAAACCAGGTCTTTTCTCACGAATTTTTACATCCAATTAGTCCAAAAGGTTGTAATAATAATCTGAGTTTATTGTTTTACCAGTTTGGAGGTAATCCACCAACAAAATTCCTTTTGCATCCCAAAAAACTGATGCCATAACCTTCTTCACTGATCTTTGGGCCTTAACCCGTTTTGGAGCCGAATTATCGGTTTTTTGATTTTGCTTTCGACTCAGGATCATAGTGATAGACCCAAGTCTCATCCATAGTGATGAATCCGCACACAAAATCCACTTTATCCTTTCGAAAATGCTCCAAATGTTCTTGAGAAAGTCGCATTTGCACGTGTTTTTGTTCTATTTTTCGGAACTGCGGCAGCCACTTTGCACAGAGCTTTTTGAAACCTAAAACGTCAGCTAAGATGTGATGTAATGGTCTATATGAGATGCCTAGAGTGTCAGCTACCTTATCCATAGCCACTCGTCTGTCTTCCGAAACCATATCCTGTATTTTTTGTATCTTTTCTGTTGTTGGTACACTTTTTGGATGTTCTTGACATGGATCGTCTTCAAGGCTTGTACGACCAGATTTAAAAAGGCACCCTATTTTCCAACGGTGGATTTCGAAGGTGAAGAGTCCGGATAATAATTATCAAGCCAAGTTTTCGTTTCAACGGTATTTTTTTTGGCCATAAAGCAATGTTTAATCAACACGCGAAATTCCTTTTTATCCATTTTCTTCACAATAACAAAAGTTGCTTCATTCAAAATGCTATAATTCACAAACTAATGATCCGACAGCTGTCAAATTTATACACGCGTCTTTTGAAGGTTAGGGCTAACTAAAAATCATATGGATTTGATTCTAGTACCGCCATCTATGTGTCAGCCCGGGGACTTGTCAATTGGCCTGTTAATATGCAACGCTGGAATTAATTTAGCTAGTTTACAGTGATTCGCAAATTGAAATTTCTAGGTAACCACCTCCTAGAGTGTAAATGTGAGCGAAACGGAAACTGTAGAAATCGTATAATGTGAATCGATGTGTTGCGAATATACGAACTTTTCAGTTTCATATTTAGAGGATGTAAAAACGTGATGCTGCAAAAGTATAAAGCGAACTAACCATAAGACATTTTCAATGTCAAACAATTTTATTGACTCCAGCGCTATAGCGGTGAGAGATAGAACTATTTTATTTTCTAAGGAAATATTGTTCCTCCACAACTTTGGTGAACATTGTAATCGTGTTTGGCTTCTGTATAGAAAGTATAAACATTGTTAGCGAATACAGCGCCAAAGCGGTGTGAGATAGAACTATATTTTCTTCGCTGAAATAATTCCCATAATAACATCCAAAACTTTGGCGAACGCGGTGAGAGGCACAACTGTTTCATCTACAGGAATAATTCCCATGAAAAGATCCAAAACTCTACCGAACATTTTAGTCATGAATGACCTCTATATAAAAAGTTAAATAGGTTTGAAAATAGTTATTGAATACAGCGCCAATAGGGTGGTAGATAGAACTGTTGTACCTTCGACGGAAATAAACCCCATAGAAACTTCCAAAACTTTGCCGAATATTGCAATCGTGTATGACGTCTATATAAAAAGATAAAAGAAAACGTCAGAAAACGTTGGATAAAAATAGACGGCTTTGAAAAATCACAGCTCGCCAAAAGAAGTTTCACTTCAAAAATTTGTGGTTTCAAAAATAAATAATCATAAACAGACACATTTTAAAGTATTTGAACTGTGGTTTCATTCTAATTCAAGTGGAAAGAGTGATGAGGTCAGAAGAAAAAGCTTGATCAAACAAATTACGAAAGTTTTGAGTTAAGACTCTGTCTTATTATGTTTTTATTACCGTATCGCGAAAAATTCACCGGTTTCCTGAAATAAAAGCTTTGAGCACCATTTTTTAAAAGAGTAGAATAATTGGGAGAGCTTGCGACGAAACGGTATGAAAACAAACTAAGGTAAAACATACCAAAAAATTGCGAGTTCACAATAAATAAAAGTAATAATCTAGCATATAATAAAGCCAAATAAAGAGAGCGAGGACAAGATTGAGATCCTTCAAAGGACTTTTACATAAGAACACGCAAGGATTATATCAAATAAAAGTAAGAAATAGCAAATGTCATCAATGGCGTCGAGTTTGTGTACACAAAAATATTTATAACGTTACTAATGTTTTAACACATGCGTCCATCCAGATTGCCTCCAGGGTAAAGTTGAAGAAAAAAAGTTTGATTTGACTTTAAAATTTCAGAAAATTGATTATTTTGGACTGAAACGAAAAAAAATATAATTTAAATATAATTTCTATCATACAATTATTAATTTTTCAAATTAAATTTGATATATTTCAAAAAACGCTTTGATATATCAAAAAGAAAAAATATAATTGTATAATTGTATAATTGTATGATTCACAATTTTACAGATTGATAGCATAATTGTTTGAACCAGAGGTTCTCAAATTTTTGTTATTATTTGCGACCTCAAATCATGGCGTTCATGACAAATCTAGAAATGTTAGCCATTCTGAATATTCTAGAATTATGTTTCCATCGTATATAAATTGTAAATACAGTTTATGTACCTAATTCACATAAGTAAAACTCGTAGTGTTTTTAACGAGCGAACCAGGAAAACACGTAGCATTATTCATTTTTGAAGGAATAGTTATTTTTACATTTGTTTGTGTAAGACTGTAAATATATCCGTGTAATGAACGTAAATATTGTAATTTTTTGCTGTTGAATTTATGATAGTTCAGAAAGTAAAAATTATTGTGCTTGCGACCCCAGGAAAAATGTTGGTAACCCCATTTTGGGTCGCGACCTATAGTTTGAGAATGGCTGGTATAAACGACTTTCAACATTCTTGATTCTCCCACTTTGTGCTTTCATTCTTACTTTACAATTCTTTTTCGTTCCTTTTGAACTATTATTTTAGTGTTAATATTGCTTTGTTATTTTAATTCTCAAAACATTTGAATTTAATTTGTTCAAAATAAGATTAGGGAAAGTTAGGAATTTCACGGATTTTATGTTTCTCGATTTATTTATAACGCAAGTGAACTTTAACATAATTGACATCATAAATCGTATAGATTACATTCAAGCTCACGAGACATTGATCGCAATTGTCAACTTGAAAATTAATGATTCATCTCCATTAAAACCAAAAATTGAACATCTTCAGAATAATATAGAGAAACAGTTGCAAGAATTAAAATCTATTAGAAAATCTATCATCTGGATAGGTTCAGTATTAAAATGGATTGCAGGTAATCCAGACGAATACGATCTGGAATCTCTCATCAACGCGCAAAACTAACTTGCCCAAAATAATGATAAGCAATTAATAATCAATAAAATTATGTTTGACATTACACAGAAAATTTTCAAAAACTATAATCAAATTACGGAGGAGGATTTAACACAAAACGTATTCAATAAACTAATATTGATGAAACAGGAAATAGAACAGATTACGTGAAAGAAATTAGAACTTTTAACGGAAACCCTACAGCATATGCTCCATGGATAAAATCCGTGGAGAATGTTCCCAAAGACTATAAAATAATTCCAACAAAACCTCTGTACAGAGGAATTATTCGATATATACGACAAACAATTATTGAAAAACAACTGTAAAAGTCGATACAAAATTGCATTTGATTTCGAAATATATGAGTGTTAATTAATACAAGACCTGGTTTTCGAATTCAATGGAAAGAACCAAAAAAAGAATTACTAAAAAGCAATCGAATGACGAAAAGGTAAAGGTCGAAATTTTCAATGATATAAAAGTCAATGGTAAAGTTGTTTCAAAAGTTAGTTAAAAAATAGCAGATAGACGTTGAAATGAGTTCAACAAATATCAGATAGACGTTGAAGTTAGTTAAAAAATTCGGATAGACGCGAATGACTTAAAATCGTAAAGAGTTATTTCTTTTAAAAAGTAAAATGTGTTTGAAGAAGTAGTAGTAATAATTTTTGAACGTGGTCACGCGTAGGAAAGGAATATATTTCGAAAATAAGAAGAATTTTAAAGTTAAAATAAGTGTATTTCGAAAATAAAATGCATTTTGAAGTTGCAAAGAATATATTTCGAATATAAGAAATTTAAAAAAAAACAGCGCGTGCAACTCTGTGTAATGTAATGTCATACCGATCGCTCCCCTAAAATATAAATAAGTTTAAACTAAGTAGACAAAAATGGCTTTTCGTTGGAACAATTCTCACGGGAAAATATTGTGGACAAAAACTCTTAATAAGCGCGAATTTGAAAATGGAAAAACAACGGTTTCAAATTCGAAGTTGATAACAAAGAAACTCGAGAATATTTCTAAGACAAAATTCGCCTACGAAAAATCCTTTTTTTGTCGCATTTTTTTTTATTTCTTAGTTTTTGTGTTTGATAAAGGAAAAAAAAGGAAAAAGATAAAATCAGTTTTGTAGTAACCAATAAATTTTAAGATTATTAATTTGTTTTTTTTTTTTAGATAAACGAATCATCCAAAAGTGAATGAATATGAATAATAGTGGAACTGTTCATTTTATATAACATTTAAAACGGGAAAATAGTTAATAACGGGAAAGTTAAAAACACTTCATCCGGAAGAAATTTCACCGCCTAAAGTTTTTTTTGTAACCTCGAAAATTGAACGAAATAAATTTGTTTTATACACAGAGAAAAAAAGGGGAAAAAAGAAAACTTTTGGCTCCGACCCGAAATTGAAAACAACAACAAAAGGGGAAGAAGGAAAAACCCAATTCATGCTTCCGAAAATGTTGGTTAACTTTGGGTTTTTTTGTTTTAATTTCTTCATTTTTTTCCAGTTTCCAAAGACTGGGCATTTCTCATGAGATACAATTTTTTGTTTCTATTATTGGGCATGGCTTATGACATAGAAATAACGCTCAAGTGTTGTCCATGGCAGAATTCGTCAACCAACATTCGCTCCCTGCAGTGACCGAGGGGCATCATAGCCACAATAGCACCACCAGTATTAAGAAATTGGAATAGTTTTTCATTAACATCAAAAGATCAACCAATATATATATACATCAGGATGCGTACCATTGTTATCAAATGATAGCATACCAACATCCGAATCACTGTCATCAATTGCATCATCACCGAACAGATTCCGGTCCTTCACGTATTAACTATCAGTCAGAACCGCTGGGTATAAACGCACGTCCGATCTATGTAATCAAGTACTAAATCGAACGCCAAAATCTTTGGGATAATACCACATCACCAATATCACTAATACAGCTACATGTTGATCACCAATAACCTAGCAAATTTAATAAGTTATTATTGTAAGACACCCGGAAAAAAGGAAGAATTACACCCAACCTAACTAGATAAAGCCAGGTTTTGTTTTTGACATACATAATTACATTCTTTTCCATTTTATATATATAGCTGTGTAAGGGGAGGCCACCTGTTCCCGATTATTGGTGAGTCTTCTGAGAAGAAAATTTTTTTTTGCGTCAAAATTAAAATCAATATATATATTTTGTTGTCAAAATTGATTGTCATCAGTTAATGAAAGGGAAATTATGACAATTCTTCAGAAATAAAGCCTTGGGTATTTTTTAAAGAAAAAAAAAAAAAAAATAAGAAAGGAATGGTGAATCAAAGTGGGAAAGAAAATAAGAACTCTTTCTTTTTTTCGAAATTTTTTTGGTTTTTTATATATTTGAAAAAAAAAAGAACTTTTTTGATATTGTTTTGCTTACACTAAATTTTGGTTGGACCAATTTAAATATAAAGTTTTTAATAATATTGTTTAATTCAAAGAAAAAAAAGTGGTGAAATATCCTGAATGTAAAAGAAATTAACAATAGAATGTAAAGGAACATATTTGTTGAGTCTCGTTCAACATTTTTATGAATAAAAATATGAAATAACAAATACCTTGTTTACATTTGAACTGTCAAACGACAGCCATGCCCATTACACCATATTGAAATGAGGCCATATTTTTATGAATCCACTGAACAGAATTATTCAGAATGAATTGTAATTTTTTTTAACAATTAATTCGTACATTCAACTAATTACCACATTATAAGTAATGTGACGAATTACCATGTAATTGGTTTTTAACAAAAAGGAATATTTTATGAAATATTCACTAAAAACCAACACATAAGTTGTGAATTTGATTCAACAATAAGTTTAACCCCATCCTCTCAATTGTACACCCCTGCATTCTGCTACTTTCATTTTAATTTTTTAATCCAATTTAATTGGAAAATCCAAAACGATAACAAAAAAACTTGAAGAAACCATTTTCACACCTAATGACATCAAAATTGAAGAACATTAGTTGGCACCCAGCTCTAGATTATTTTGATTTCGATATTAAATTTTCAGAAAATACTTCAGAGACATACTCAAAAAGAAGAATTCTATCAGAGTTGTCTCAAGTTTTTGACCCGTTAGGATGGATAGCTCCGTGCATAACAAAGATAAACATATTAATGCAACAGTTATGGTTGACCGGCTGTGCCTGGGACGAACCTGTTCCAACTAATCTCGAACATGATTGTAAAGACATGAAAAAGCAATTAATTACGACTATAAAAGAAATTAAAATTCCTAGGTGGGTCCAAACATTGAGTAATCGTAACGAAGAAATTCATGGCTTCGCGGACGCATCCACCAAAGCTTTCGCAGCAGTGGTTTTCATACGAACACAAGACGAATTTGGAACCATTCATGTAAATTTACTAACATCAACAACACGAGTAGCTCCACTCAAACCAGTGACACTCCCAAGATTAGAATTATGCGCTGCAGTATTACTCAGTCAATTAATTAGACAAATTCGGGTAGATATGCACATGAAGGATCTAGTCACAACGTCATGGAGTGATTCACCCTCGCTTGGATCAAAGGAAACACGAATAAGTATAAAACGTTCGTAGCCAATCGAGTGGTTGATATACAAGAAAACAATACTTTTAATCAGTGGCGGTACATTCCTACAAAAGGCAACCCCGCAGATTGTGCATCAAGAGGAATAGACCCAGCATTATTAAAGAATCATGACTCATGGTGGCATGGACCGATATGGCTAACAAAAACCAAAGAACACTGGCCATCAGAAAGCATAGAGGCGATAGAAACTATACCCGAATTAAAACCTTCGAAAAGTTTAATGACACAACAAATTAGTTATATTGAATTATTTAACAAGTACTCCTCATTTGCAAAACTAGTTAGAGTTATAGCATGGTGCATGCGATGGAATCGAAAAAATTATGAATATCGGAAACAGCCGCACTTAACCTCAACAGAACTAATTCAGGCAAAAATCATAATCTGTACACATATAGAAAAAGCAAACTTTACACAAGAGATAAACTTTCTACATAAAAATATGAGATTGCCAAAAGAAAGCAAGTTGTTAAATTTACATCCATTCATGGGAAGTGATGGTTTAATACGAATTCACGGTAGGTTGACTAATTCAAATCTCCCTTATGACCAACGGCATCCAATCATTTTACCGAAAAGACGCCACGTGATAGACACTCTGATCGACGAAATCCATAATGAAACTTTTCATGGAGGAACTAAATTAATACTCAATAGTTTACGCTCCGAATATTGGATTTTGGATGGACGAAATACTGTAAGACTCAGAATTTTTAAGTGCAATCGATGCGCCAGATTTCGTTCTCAGATTTCGTCTCAACTAATGGGAGATTTACCATCCCTAAGAGTAAATGTTTCTAGACCTTTCACTCATTGCGGAGCTGATTACGCTGGCCCAATTGAACTCCGAATGTCAAAGTATCGTAAAGCAAAAACATACAAGGGTTATTTTAGTATATTCATCTGTTTAGCGACCAAAGCCATCCACATAGAAGCCGTATCTGACTTAACATATAAAGCATTCTTAGCCGCTTTTAAACGCTTCACTAGTAGACGAGGAAAACCATCCCATGTGTACTCGGATTGTGGAACAAACTTTGTAGGAGCAAATAAAATATTGTTACGCGAATTCACCAAAAGCATTAAGAATGCAAATCAATCAGCAAACCCATGGGCTGCCAATATGAGCATAACATGGCATTTAAACCCACACGCTTCACCTCATTTCGCGGGATTATGGGAAGCCGGAGTCAAGTCAATTAAATACCATTTAAAAAGTACTTTGGGAGACTCATGCCTAACATATGAAGAATTAAGTACAGTCTTAACACAAATCGAAGCATGTCTGAATTCAAGACAATTATGCCCAATGACCACAGACATTGAAGACTTGGAGGCCTTAACCCCAGGTCATTTTCTAATAGGAACAACATTAATAGCACTACCAGAACAAAATTTAACGTTAGAAAACATACATATCCTTTCAAGATGGCAATACCTTAAACAACTACAACAAATTTTTTGGAAAAAATGGTCAAACGATTATTTACATCGACTGCAACAACGGCCTAAATGGTTAACTGCAACGCCCAATTTATAGATCGGAGAGTTAGTACTTCTCAAATGCAATAACCTTCCACCCATCAAGTGGCCCTTAGCAAGGATAATTGATATCCATCCAGGCAAAGACAATATAGTCCGAGTAGTCACAGTTAAGACTAAAGAAGGCACATTCAAACGTCCAACCACAAAAATCATTAAACTCCCAACGAATAAATAAATCAGTCCCAAATCCTTGAACAACAATATAACCAACTGGAAAATTATATGGTTCGGGTATCGGGACCATCCAACCGTTCAACAGACAACTACCACAAAGAGGAAAATTGTTTAAAAAAAGGGAGGGGGAGTATGTTGAGCCTCGCTCCACATTTTTCTACGAAAAAAAATTGTACACCCCTGCATTCTGCTACTTTCATTTCAGTTTTTTAATCCAATTTAATTGGAAAATCCAAAACGATAACAAACAAACTTGAAGAAACCATTTACACACCTAATGACATCAAAATTGAAGAGCATACGATAAAATAAGTTAATAAGATCCAAAACTATATTTTGGGTTTTTACACACCCCTAAAATTATGAAGAAGTTTGTACAAAAAATTATCAGGGGGACACAGGTGCGTTAGCAAAATTCGCAAGAAGTAAATTCGGATAAAGTAATACAAGAGTTAGAGCATCAATGCTACATATGATAAACATATTTAATTTTTAAAGTCACCAGTATGGTAATAATAACAATACTACCCAAAATTTTAATAATAGGAACTCTAATAAATATAACAATAATCCCCCTCCAAGCCAAAGAATGCAATGCGGTTTCTGCAGTAGATTAGGTCATGTTTAGGCCGAGTGTAGAACTCGTATGAACACACCCTATCGCAACCGATGCCGGATTTATGGACATAACAACAATACGTGCAATTTTCACTCACAATCCAATACTACTCATCAAATAAACATGATATCAAACAAAAATATCGAAGATAGCAAGTCGAAAGAAACGCCAAATCCGTGTAAATTTTGCCTACAACCTGGGCACTCTATGAAAATGTGTTTCGCTAAGATACAATGGGAGCAAATCCATGCACCACTAATCTATCGGGAAACTAAGCAGTGCTGTCATTCTCGACCCAAAACATTTGAGACAAGGTGTCAGCCCGAAACACCCCCTCCCAAACAAAATAAATGTATAATCAAAGTACCATTGTCAATAGTATCAAATTGTGCGGCCAAATTATTAGTAGACACAGGGTCAGACATAAGCATATTCAAACAATCATCATTAAAAAACATGAATATTAAGAAAGAGGAAAAAACCAAAATACAAACGGCATTCGGCACATGACAAATTTTAGGTACATGTTTAACACAATTTCCACCTCCAGTATCACAAAACTGCAAATTCCATGTGGTGGAAAGAGCAACCCCAATTCCCGGTGATGGCATAATAGGTTTTGATTTCTTGTCTCAAAATTGCAATATTGAGGGCCCAAATAAACGATTATTTTTGCCCGAAGCGTAATAAATAAAATTATTAACGGGTCCTTGTATTACTCCCACATATATTCAAAACTTTATATTGTAAAAGTACAAAAAAAATTTTTCTATATTGGATGATGAAATACGGACATTTAGAAATAATCAGTTAAAAAAAATTATGTATGCTTTTTAACAACCATCCCTTTTGTTAGCAGATATAATTTTTTTTTGTTGGGGTATGAAGGAATGTAATGTAATGTCGTACCGATCGCCCCCCTAAAATATAAATAAGTTTAAGTTAAGTAGACAAATATGGCTTTTCGTTGGAACAATTCTCACGGGAAAATATTGTGGACAAAAATGCTTAATAAGCGCGAATTCGAAAATGGAAAAACTACGGTTTCAAATTCGAAGTTGATAATAAAGAAACTCGAGAATATTCCGAAGACAAAATTCGTCTACGAAAATATGGAAATTCGGGTTAATGAAAATTGTCCCACGGGAAAATATTGTGGACAAACATGCTGATTAATCAAGTTTGAAAATGGAAAAACAACAGTTTCAAATTCAAAGCAAAACATTTTGAAATTTGAATATCCGGTATAGCGTATGAGCTAATAAAAAAACATTTATCGTTCGGATTAATAATAATTTTATTAAAGTGGAATGTTTTCGCTTGCGAACTTTTTTAATAATGATAATAATAATTATAAATTTTGTTTTAAGAAAATTTATAAAATTCAAAAGTATCTTGATATCTAAAACTTAAATTTACTATTTTACAACAAGTATTAAGAGAACTTTTTATAAAGGAAAATATAAATTTACAGTAGTAGAAATTAAGTACAAAAGTGTGTTCCACCACAATACTTCTCTTCCAGTTAATTAATTAATTACGAAACTTACTTTCTTTTTAGATTTAATTTCGTTTGGCAGTGTAGCATTTAAGATATGAGCGGGTTTAGTGCGGTTTATATGGATTGGTGTGATTTTGTTTGAAATTTTAACGTAAACATGATTTTCAGAACGTTGTATAATTTCGTAAGGCCCTTCGTACGGAGGAGTTGAACCAGGGCGATGATGGCCAATTCTGAGAAAAACATGGGTTCAGGTATCTTGGTTTGGATGAAAGAAGATTTTGTTAGTATTACTTGATCTTGTATTCGTAGCTTTAACATCTTTAAATATTTTCTTTAGATCCACCAGTATACGAGAAGTGTCCAAAGTTGAAGACTCTGTCCATAAACTAGTTCTGCTGGAGAACAGTGCAGATCTTCCTTGTACAGTGAGCGAATACCCCTTAGAACAACTGGCAATTCTAGTTTTCAACTTGAATAGTTGTCCCGAGCCAGTAGTGCTGCTTTAAGAGTTCGATGAAGCCGTTCCACCATACCGTTACTTTGTGGGTGGTATGTGGTTTTGTGTATTTTATGAGCTGCAAAAAGGTAACTAACTCTGAAAATAATCGCGATTCAAATTGTTTACCTTGGTCGGTAATGATAATATGTGGCACTCCTAATCTTGTTATATATTGAGTAAAGAATGTTTCTGCCACCGTTTGTGCCGTAATATCTGTAATAGGGAAAGCTTCTGGCCATCTCGTAAAACGGTCTATTAATGTGAGAATCTAAATACATCTACCTGAAGATGGAAGTTGTCATACCAGGTCTGGATGGATGTATTCAAAACGTCCTTTTACGAATATTGTGAATCTTTGCTTGTTGACAGTTCAAACAAGTCTTAGACCACAAATTAATTTCTGTGTTCATGCGAGGCCAATAATATTTTTGTGTAATAGAAGTTCGTGTTGAGCGAATGACGGGGTGTGAGACATTATGAAATTTAAGAATAATATGATTGTCCTTTTTGCTGTTGGGAAAACTATGATATGGTATAATTGAGATGTCTGCTCCTGTGTCTACTAAGAAACTCAATTTTGATTCGAAATCGTGTACAAAAAGGCGACGAATTTAAAAGAATCATCGTTAGTCGCGTTTACGATGATTTTGGTTCGTTTTTCCGGTTGGATGTTTGGGAAAATTTATTATCATCCCAGTAAAAACACCATGAACTGATACATTTTCGTGCTCTGTCTCCGAATTTGTGATGATAGAAACATGTCGGTCTATCGCTAAAATTTTGCTGACGTGCAGGCGATTTGTTTCTAGTTCCGTACGCTTTTTGATTAGTTTCAAAAGCATTAATTTGCGTTTGCATTTATTAGAAACGATTATTTTGTGCCATTTGTAGATCTAAGATTGTTTGGGTTAATTTGGTTATCGATGCTTGTAAAGAATCGTAGTTAGTTCCAGGTGTATGTCTGAATTGGGTGTGGTATGAATTTTTATATTGTGCTTCGTGGAAACATGATGCTTCCCAAACCCTATCTGCGACTTTCTCCAGTTCGACGGGATTAGTTTCCAAGTTGGAAGATAAAGCCACTGACACTATTTTAGGTAGTCGACGCTTCCAAAGGGAGATAATCAATTCTTGGCTGACAGAATCTCTGGCTCTCAAAATCATTTCACGAAGTAAATCGGAAAGTTTGCGGTCACCCATTTCGGCACCCGAAAGCAGTTCACCAAGTTTTTTTTCGTTACTGCTTGAGAACCTCGAAATTAAATTTTTCTTCAAGTTTAAATACTTCACAGTTGCTGGAGGATTTTTAATTATATCATAAACCGAGTTGAAAATTTCTTCTGTTAATGCTCCAGCAGCGTAAAAGTATTTGGTTGAATCTTGTGAAATGTAATTCAACGTGAATTGCATTTCGAGTTGCGCGAACCACATTTCTGGCCGATTAGCCCAAAATGGAGAAACTTTCATAGACGTGGCCGCTATTACCGGTGGTACCGAATTCTAATCACCTTGGTCACTATTATCAACACTTTCTCTCGTTGTTGTCATATTATACACTTGAAAACACAAAATCACAAAATCACACCGATACACAAACACTTGTTACGCGAAATACGTAAGTAAATTAACTTTATTTCTTTACTGGAAGAGAAATATATAGCACGTATGTGGGTACAAAATTTAAAGAAAGAGTAATATTTATATATATATACAATAATAATATAATGACAATATACAAATTAAATAAATTTAAAACACTTATATATATGACAGTCGGAAATAATTTATTTTCATTTTGGTATTATTTCCTTTTTTTAATATATTTTTGATCGTACCTGGTGTATTGCCAAACCTGTCAACGAATATTCCGATTTTTCTTGATTTTTTTCGTTTTCGTTTTTTGTGTTTAAAAATTTGTTCTTTTTAATGTTGCTTTTTTGTCCGTTATGGGATCAACATCCAAGTGAAAATTCTTTTTCTTGCAGTCACAATTCGTTTTTGTTTTCTTGAACTGCTTTCTTGTTCTTGTTCTTGTTTTCTCGTTTTCTTTAAAAATGTTCAGTATGTAAAATTCTTTTTTCTTTATTTCTTAATGAATGTTCTTTAAATAACCTCTTCTATAGGATCTTAATTATTTTTCATAAATTGAAAAAGAATGCCTGGTGCAGCCTCACACCAGAAATAATGGCTTGGTCCACATTAATTTTCAATTTATTTTTAATTTTTCGATTTAATGAAAATTCAAAAATTGGCACATAATACGAATGATTTAATTTGTTCCAAAAGGGGAAAACTTCCTATTTTTATTTAATTATATTTTTTAAAAAAAAATTGAGAAAATTATTATTATATCACGTCGGGGTCACCAATTTTATAGCGTATGAGCTAATAAAAAAGCATTTATCGTTCGGATTAATAATAATTTTATTAAATTTGAATGTTTTCGCTTGAGAGCTTTTTTAATAATAATAATAATAATTATAAATTTTGTTTTAAGAGAATTTATAAAATTCAAAAGTATCTTGATATCTAAAACCTAAATTTACTATTTTACAACATGTATTAAGAGAACTTCGTATAAGGGAAAAAATAAATTTACAGTAGTAGAAATTAAGTACAAAAGTGTGTTCCATCAAACCGGAATGCATTCTGTAAAGATTTTGTTCCTATAAAAGCCGAGTAACGTACAGTTCGACAACACACTCAGGTGACATAGTTCGACAAAACAGTTCGACGACACAGTTAAAACAGACAGTTCGACGACAGAGTTAAAAGACATCAGTTCGACGACAGAGTTAAGGGACACAGTTCGATTAGACAATCCAATTAAGTAAACTTAAGACGTGAAATAGAAAAGCTAAATAATTAAAAAGAATTATTGTAGAAAAGTAAGTTGAAGAATTAAAAGGAAAAACAATTATTAAAAAGTATTATTGTTGAAAAGTAAGTTGAAGAATTTAGAGTAAAAAAATTGTTAAAAACAATTATTGTTGAAAAGAAAAGTTGAGGAATTAAAAAGAATTATTGTTGAATAGAAAAGTTGAAGAATTAAAAAGAATTATTGTTGAAAAGAAAAGTTGAAGGATTAAAAAGAATTAATATTGAAAAGAAAAGTATTAAGGAATTAAAGCTGTTAAATAAAAGTGTTGATGAATTTTTTGAAATAAAGTTAAATCCTTAAAGTAAATAAGTGAAAATAAAAAGAAGTGTTTTACTTTACGAACAGCCCACATTAGTAGTGAATCGGGACGAAATCTGAGAAAGTGAAAGAATCCCGGAGTTGACGTTACCAGAATCATTCCAACGAAATATTACACAACATTTGTGCATGTGATAGAAGTGAAACTTTTTTGGCGATCTTATAAAGGAGAGAGAAAGAGAGAGAGAGAGAGGGAGAATATTGTAAAAGGAATATAGCATGTAAAAGGTTTACATTACAAAAATAACATTTAGAATGTCAATTCAGTACTCAATTTATTTCATTGATTTTTAAAATTCCTTCGAGTTATTCTTCTACTAGGGATAACATAGACACTATAGCCTTATGATAACTAAAATATGAGACATATGTTGTTCATATAGAGGTTACGCGTGATTACAATGTTCCACAAAGTTGTGAAGGTTTTCATGGAGATCATCTCTTTCGAAAACCATATAGTTTTATCTCTTACCGCTTTGGCATTGAGATCATTTCTAGGCTGTTTTTGCCACTATCCTATCGAGGTTTTTTGCCTTTACCGGACATATGTTTGACGAGATCTATTTTACCATCTTTTTTTTACGATGAGGGTTTAAGATCCATAATGTTGCGAATTAACAGGTCAATTGAAAAGTCCCCGGGCTACCATAGTAAAACACATTTTTTTGGCAAAATTCGTTTTTTTTATTCAACATAATTCCCTTCAATGGTGATACACTGATTATAGCGACCCTCCAACTTTTCGATACCATTTTTGTAGTACGATTTGTCCTTTGCTTCAAAATAGGCCTCAGTTTCGGCGATCACCTCTTCATTGGTGCTAAAGCGAGCATTTTTTTGAGATCTGCGAACAGAAAATAGTCGCTAGGGGCCAAATCTGGAGAATACAGTGGATGGGGAAGCAATTCGTAGCCCAATTCATCCAATTTTGCCATCGTTTTTATCGACTTGTGACACGGTGCATTGTCTTGGTGAAAAATGACTTTTTCTTCTTTAAACCAGGTCTTTTCTCACGAATTTTTACATCCAATTAGTCCAAAAGGTTGTAATAATAATCTGAGTTTATTGTTTTACCAGTTTGGAGGTAATCCACCAACAAAATTCCTTTTGCATCCCAAAAAACTGATGCCATAACCTTCTTCACTGATCTTTGGGCCTTAACCCGTTTTGGAGCCGAATTATCGGTTTTTTGATTTTGCTTTCGACTCAGGATCATAGTGATAGACCCAAGTCTCATCCATAGTGATGAATCCGCGCACAAAATCCACTTTATCCTTTCGAAAATGCTCCAAATGTTCTTGAGAAAGTCGCATTTGCACGTGTTTTTGTTCTATTTTTCGGAACTGCGGCAGCCACTTTGCACAGAGCTTTTTGAAACCTAAAACTTCAGCTAAGATGTGATGTAATGGTCTATATGAGATGCCTAGAGTGTCAGCTACCTTATCCACAGCCACTCGTCTGTCTTCCGAAACCATATCCTGTATTTTTTGTATCTTTTCAGTTGTTGGTACACTTTTTGGATGTTCTTGACATGGATCGTCTTCAAGGCTTGTACGACCAGATTTAAAAAGGCACCCTATTTTCCAACGGTGGATTTCGAAGGTGAAGAGTCCGGATAATAATTATCAAGCCAAGTTTTCGTTTCAACGGTATTTTTTTTGGCCATAAAGCAATGTTTAATCAACACGCGAAATTCCTTTTTATCCATTTTCTTCACAATAACAAAAGTTGCTTCATTCAAAATGCTATAATTCACAAACTAATGATCCGACAGCTGTCAAATTTATACACGCGTCTTTTGAAGGTTAGGGCTAACTAAAAATCATATGGATTTAATTCTAGTACCGCCATCTATGTGTCAGCCCGGGGACTTGTCAATTGGCCTGTTAATATGCAACGCTGGAATTAATTTAGCTAGTTTACAGTGATTCGCAAATTGAAATTTCTAGGTAACCACCTCCTAGAGTGTAAATGTGAGCGAAACGGAAACTGTAGAAATCGTATAATGTGAATCGATGTGTTGCGAATATACGAACTTTTCAGTTTCATATTTAGAGGATGTAAAAACGTGATGCTGCAAAAGTATAAAGCGAACTAACCATAAGACATTTTCAATGTCAAACAATTTTATTGACTCCAGCGCTATAGCGGTGAGAGATAGAACTATTTTATTTTCTAAGGAAATATTGTTCCTCCACAACTTTGGTGAACATTGTAATCGTGTTTGGCTTCTGTATAGAAAGTATAAACATTGTTAGCGAATACAGCGCCAAAGCGGTGTGAGATAGAACTATATTTTCTTCGTTGAAATAATTCCCATAATAACATCCAAAACTTTGGCGAACGCGGTGAGAGGCACAACTGTTTCATCTACAGGAATAATTCCCATGAAAAGATCCAAAACTCTACCGAACATTTTAGTCATGAATGACTTCTATATAAAAAGTTAAATAGGTTTGAAAATAGTTATTGAATACAGCGCCAATAGGGTGGTAGATAGAACTGTTGTACCTTCGACGGAAATAAACCCCATAGAAACTTCCAAAACTTTGCCGAATATTGCAATCGTGTATGACGTCTATATAAAAAGATAAAAGAAAACGTCAGAAAACGTTGGATAAAAATAGACGGCTTTGAAAAATCACAGCTCGCCAAAAGAAGTTTCACTTCAAAAATTTGTGGTTTCAAAAATAAATAATCATAAACAGACACATTTTAAAGTATTTGAACTGTGGTTTCATTCTAATTCAAGTGGAAAGAGTGATGAGGTCAGAAGAAAAAGCTTGATCAAACAAATTACGAAAGTTTTGAGTTAAGACTCTGTCTTATTATGTTTTTATTACCGTATCGCGAAAAATTCACCGGTTTCCTGAAATAAAAGCTTTGAGCACCATTTTTTAAAAGAGTAGAATAATTGGGAGAGCTTGCGACGAAACGGTATGAAAACAAACTAAGGTAAAACATACCAAAAAATTGCGAGTTCACAATAAATAAAAGTAATAATCTAGCATATAATAAAGCCAAATAAAGAGAGCGAGGACAAGATTGAGATCCTTCAAAGGACTTTTACATAAAAACACGCAAGGATTATATCAAATAAAAGTAAGAAATAGCAAATGTCATCAATGGCGTCGAGTTTGTGTACACAAAAATATTTATAACGTTACTAATGTTTTAACACATGCGTCCATCCAGATTGCCTCCAGGGTAAAGTTGAAGAAAAAAAGTTTGATTTGACTTTAAAATTTCAGAAAATTGATTATTTTGGACTGAAACGAAAAAAAATATAATTTGAATATAATTTCTATCATACAATTATTAATTTTTCAAATTAAATTTGATATATTTCAAAAAACGCTTTGATATATCAAAAAGAAAAAATATAATTGTATAATTGTATAATTGTATGATTCACAATTTTACAGATTGATAGCATAATTGTTTGAACCAGAGGTTCTCAAATTTTTGTTATTATTTGCGACCTCAAATCATGGCGTTCATGACAAATCTAGAAATGTTAGCCATTCTGAATATTCTAGAATTATGTTTCCATCGTATATAAATTGTAAATACAGTTTATGTACCTAATTCACATAAGTAAAACTGGTAGTGTTTTTAACGAGCGAACCAGGAAAACACGTAGCATTATTCATTTTTGAAGGAATAGTTATTTTTACATTTGTTTGTGTAAGACTGTAAATATATCCGTGTAATGAACGTAAATATTGTAATTTTTTGCTGTTGAATTTATGATAGTTCAGAAAGTAAAAATTATTGTGCTTGCGACCCCAGGAAAAATTTTGGTAACCCCATTTTGGGTCGCGACCTATAGTTTGAGAATGGCTGGTATAAACGACTTTCAACATTCTTGATTCTCCCACTTTGTGCTTTCATTCTTACTTTACAATTCTTTTTCGTTCCTTTTGAACTATTATTTTAGTGTTAATATTGCTTTGTTATTTTAATTCTCAAAACATTTGAATTTAATTTGTTCAAAATAAGATTAGGGAAAGTTAGGAATTTCACGGATTTTATGTTTCTCGATTTATTTATAACGCAAGTGAACTTTAACATAATTGACATCATAAATCGTATAGATTACATTCAAGCTCACGAGACATTGATCGCAATTGTCAACTTGAAAATTAATGATTCATCTCCATTAAAACCAAAAATTGAACATCTTCAGAATAATATAGAGAAACAGTTGCAAGAATTAAAATCTATTAGAAAATCTATCATCTGGATAGGTTCAGTATTAAAATGGATTGCAGGTAATCCAGACGAATACGATCTGGAATCTCTCATCAACGCGCAAAACTAACTTGCCCAAAATAATGATAAGCAATTAATAATCAATAAAATTATGTTTGACATTACACAGAAAATTTTCAAAAACTATAATCAAATTACGAAGGAGGATTTAACACAAAACGTATTCAATAAACTAATATTGATGAAACAGGAAATAGAACAGATTACGTGAAAGAAATTAGAACTTTTAACGGAAACCCTACAGCATATGCTCCATGGATAAAATCCGTGGAGAATGTTCCCAAAGACTATAAAATAATTCCAACAAAACCTCTGTACAGAGGAATTATTCGATATATACGACAAACAATTATTGAAAAACAACTGTAAAAGTCGATACAAAATTGCATTTGATTTCGAAATATATGAGTGTTAATTAATACAAGACCTGGTTTTCGAATTCAATGGAAAGAACCAAAAAAAGAATTACTAAAAAGCAATCGAATGACGAAAAGGTAAAGGTCGAAATTTTCAATGATATAAAAGTCAATGGTAAAGTTGTTTCAAAAGTTAGTTAAAAAATAGCAGATAGACGTTGAAATGAGTTCAACAAATATCAGATAGACGTTGAAGTTAGTTAAAAAATTCGGATAGACGCGAATGACTTAAAATCGTAAAGAGTTATTTCTTTTAAAAAGTAAAATGTGTTTGAAGAAGTAGTAGTAATAATTTTTGAACGTGGTCACGCGTAGGAAAGGAATATATTTCGAAAATAAGAAGAATTTTAAAGTTAAAATAAGTGTATTTCGAAAATAAAATGCATTTTGAAGTTGCAAAGAATATATTTCGAATATAAGAAATTTAAAAAAAAACAGCGCGTGCAACTCTGTGTAATGTAATGTCATACCGATCGCTCCCCTAAAATATAAATAAGTTTAAACTAAGTAGACAAAAATGGCTTTTCGTTGGAACAATTCTCACGGGAAAATATTGTGGACAAAAACTCTTAATAAGCGCGAATTTGAAAATGGAAAAACAACGGTTTCAAATTCGAAGTTGATAACAAAGAAACTCGAGAATATTTCTAAGACAAAATTCGCCTACGAAAAATCCTTTTTTTGACGCATTTTTTTTTATTTCTTAGTTTTTGTGTTTGATAAAGGAAAAAAAAGTAAAAAGATAAAATCAGTTTTGTAGTAACCAATAAATTTTAAGATTATTAATTTGTTTTTTTTTTTAGATAAACGAATCATCCAAAAGTGAATGAATATGAATAATAGTGGAACTGTTCATTTTATATAACATTTAAAACGGGAAAACAGTTAATAACGGGAAAGTTAAAAACACTTCATCCGGAAGAAATTTCACCGCCTAAAGTTTTTTTTGTAACCTCGAAAATTGAACGAAATAAATTTGTTTTATACACAGAGAAAAAAAGGGGAAAAAAGAAAACTTTTGGCTCCGACCCGAAATTGAAAACAACAACAAAAGGGGAAGAAGGAAAAACCCAATTCATGCTTCCGAAAATGTTGGTTAACTTTGGGTTTTTTTGTTTTAATTTCTTCATTTTTTTCCAGTTTCCAAAGACTGGGCATTTCTCATGAGATACAATTTTTTGTTTCTATTATTGGGCATGGCTTATGACATAGAAATAACGCTCAAGTGTTGTCCATGGCAGAATTCGTCAACCAACATTCGCTCCCTGCAGTGACCGAGGGGCATCATAGCCACAATAGCACCACCAGTATTAAGAAATTGGAATAGTTTTTCATTAACATCAAAAGATCAACCAATATATATATACATCAGGATGCGTACCATTGTTATCAAATGATAGCATACCAACATCCGAATCACTGTCATCAATTGCATCATCACCGAACAGATTCCGGTCCTTCACGTATTAACTATCAGTCAGAACCGCTGGGTATAAACGCACGTCCGATCTATGTAATCAAGTACTAAATCGAACGCCAAAATCTTTGGGATAATACCACATCACCAATATCACTAATACAGCTACATGTTGATCACCAATAACCTAGCAAATTTAATAAGTTATTATTGTAAGACACCCGGAAAAAAGGAAGAATTACACCCAACCTAACTAGATAAAGCCAGGTTTTGTTTTTGACATACATAATTACATTCTTTTCCATTTTATATATATAGCTGTGTAAGGGGAGGCCACCTGTTCCCGATTATTGGTGAGTCTTCTGAGAAGAAAATTTTTTTTTGCGTCAAAATTAAAATCAATATATATATTTTGTTGTCAAAATTGATTGTCATCAGTTAATGAAAGGGAAATTATGACAATTCTTCAGAAATAAAGCCTTGGGTATATTTTAAAGAAAAAAAAAAAAAAATAAGAAAGGAATGGTGAATCAAAGTGGGAAAGAAAATAAGAACTCTTTCTTTTTTTCGAAATTTTTTTGGTTTTTTATATATTTGAAAAAAAAAGAACTTTTTTGATATTGTTTTGCTTACACTAAATTTTGGTTGGACCAATTTAAATATAAAGTTTTTAATAATATTGTTTAATTCAAAGAAAAAAAAGTGGTGAAATATCCTGAATGTAAAAGAAATTAACAATAGAATGTAAAGGAACATATTTGTTGAGTCTCGCTCAACATTTTTATGAATAAAAATATGAAATAACAAATACCTTGTTTACATTTGAACTGTCAAACGACAGCCATGCCCATTACACCATATTGAAATGAGGCCATATTTTTATGAATCCACTGAACAGAATTATTCAGAATGAATTGTAATTTTTTTTAACAATTAATTCGTACATTCAACTAATTACCACATTATAAGTAATGTGACGAATTACCATGTAATTGGTTTTTAACAAAAAGGAATATTTTATGAAATATTCACTAAAAACCAACACATAAGTTGTGAATTTGATTCAACAATAAGTTTAACCCCATCCTCTCAATTGTACACCCCTGCATTCTGCTACTTTCATTTTAATTTTTTAATCCAATTTAATTGGAAAATCCAAAACGATAACAAAAAAACTTGAAGAAACCATTTTCACACCTAATGACATCAAAATTGAAGAACATTAGTTGGCACCCAGCTCTAGATTATTTTGATTTCGATATTAAATTTTCAGAAAATACTTCAGAGACATACTCAAAAAGAAGAATTCTATCAGAGTTGTCTCAAGTTTTTGACCCGTTAGGATGGATAGCTCCGTGCATAACAAAGATAAACATATTAATGCAACAGTTATGGTTGACCGGCTGTGCCTGGGACGAACCTGTTCCAACTAATCTCGAACATGATTGGAAAGACATGAAAAAGCAATTAATTACGACTATAAAAGAAATTAAAATTCCTAGGTGGGTCCAAACATTGAGTAATCGTAACGAAGAAATTCATGGCTTCGCGGACGCATCCACCAAAGCTTTCGCAGCAGTGGTTTTCATACGAACACAAGACGAATTTGGAACCATTCATGTAAATTTACTAACATCAACAACACGAGTAGCTCCACTCAAACCAGTGACACTCCCAAGATTAGAATTATGCGCTGCAGTATTACTCAGTCAATTAATTAGACAAATTCGGGTAGATATGCACATGAAGGATCTAGTCACAACGTCATGGAGTGATTCACCCTCGCTTGGATCAAAGGAAACACGAATAAGTATAAAACGTTCGTAGCCAATCGAGTGGTTGATATACAAGAAAACAATACTTTTAATCAGTGGCGGTACATTCCTACAAAAGGCAACCCCGCAGATTGTGCATCAAGAGGAATAGACCCAGCATTATTAAAGAATCATGACTCATGGTGGCATGGACCGATATGGCTAACAAAAACCAAAGAACACTGGCCATCAGAAAGCATAGAGGCGATAGAAACTATACCCGAATTAAAACCTTCGAAAAGTTTAATGACACAACAAATTAGTTATATTGAATTATTTAACAAGTACTCCTCATTTGCAAAACTAGTTAGAGTTATAGCATGGTGCATGCGATGGAATCGAAAAAATTATGAATATCGGAAACAGCCGCACTTAACCTCAACAGAACTAATTCAGGCAAAAATCATAATCTGTACACATATAGAAAAAGCAAACTTTACTCAAGAGATAAACTTTCTACATAAAAATATGAGATTGCCAAAAGAAAGCAAGTTGTTAAATTTACATCCATTCATGGGAAGTGATGGTTTAATACGAATTCACGGTAGGTTGACTAATTCAAATCTCCCTTATGACCAACGGCATCCAATCATTTTACCGAAAAGACGCCACGTGATAGACACTCTGATCGACGAAATCCATAATGAAACTTTTCATGGAGGAACTAAATTAATACTCAATAGTTTACGCTCCGAATATTGGATTTTGGATGGACGAAATACTGTAAGACTCAGAATTTTTAAGTGCAATCGATGCGCCAGATTTCGTTCTCAGATTTCGTCTCAACTAATGGGAGATTTACCATCCCTAAGAGTAAATGTTTCTAGACCTTTCACTCATTGCGGAGCTGATTACGCTGGCCCAATTGAACTCCGAATGTCAAAGTATCGTAAAGCAAAAACATACAAGGGTTATTTTAGTATATTCATCTGTTTAGCGACCAAAGCCATCCACATAGAAGCCGTATCTGACTTAACATCTAAAGCATTCTTAGCCGCTTTTAAACGCTTCACTAGTAGACGAGGAAAACCATCCCATGTGTACTCGGATTGTGGAACAAACTTTGTAGGAGCAAATAAAATATTGTTACGCGAATTCACCAAAAGCATTAAGAATGCAAATCAATCAGCAATCCCATGGGCTGCCAATATGAGCATAACATGGCATTTAAACCCACACGCTTCACCTCATTTCGCGGGATTATGGGAAGCCGGAGTCAAGTCAATTAAATACCATTTAAAAAGAACTTTGGGAGACTCATGCCTAACATATGAAGAATTAAGTACAGTCTTAACACAAATCGAAGCATGTCTGAATTCAAGACAATTATGCCCAATGACCACAGACATTGAAGACTTGGAGGCCTTAACCCCAGGTCATTTTCTAATAGGAACAACATTAATAGCACTACCAGAACAAAATTTAACGTTAGAAAACATACATATCCTTTCAAGATGGCAATACCTTAAACAACTACAACAAATTTTTTGGAAAAAATGGTCAAACGATTATTTACATCGACTGCAACAACGGCCTAAATGGTTAACTGCAACGCCCAATTTATAGATCGGAGAGTTAGTACTTCTCAAATGCAATAACCTTCCACCCATCAAGTGGCCCTTAGCAAGGATAATTGATATCCATCCAGGCAAAGACAATATAGTCCGAGTAGTCACAGTTAAGACTAAAGAAGGCACATTCAAACGTCCAACCACAAAAATCATTAAACTCCCAACGAATAAATAAATCAGTCCCAAATCCTTGAACAACAATATAACCAACTGGAAAATTATATGGTTCGGGTATCGGGACCATCCAACCGTTCAACAGACAACTACCACAAAGAGGAAAATTGTTTAAAAAAAAGGGAGGGGGAGTATGTTGAGCCTCGCTCTACATTTTTCTACGAAAAAAAATTGTACACCCCTGCATTCTGCTACTTTCATTTCAGTTTTTTAATCCAATTTAATTGGAAAATCCAAAACGATAACAAACAAACTTGAAGAAACCATTTACACACCTAATGACATCAAAATTGAAGAGCATACGATAAAATAAGTTAATAAGATCCAAAACTATATTTTGGGTTTTTACACACCCCTAAAATTATGAAGAAGTGCGTTAGCGAAATTCGCAAGAAGTAAATTCGGATAAAGTAATACAAGAGTTAGAGCATCAATGCTACATATGATAAACATATTTAATTTTTAAAGTCACCAGTATGGTAATAATAACAATACTACCCAAAATTTTAATAATAGGAACTCTAATAAATATAACAATAATCCCCCTCCAAGCCAAAGAATGCAATGCGGTTTTTGCAGTAGATTAGGTCACGTTTAGGCCGAGTGTAGAACTCGTATGAACACACCCTATCGCAACCGATGCCGGATTTATGGACATAACAACAATACGTGCAATTTTCACTCACAATCCAATACTACTCATCAAATAAACATGATATCAAACAAAAATATCGAAGATAGCAAGTCGAAAGAAACGCCAAATCCGTGTAAATTTTGCCTACAACCTGGGCACTCTATGGAAATGTGTTTCGCTAAGATACAATGGGAGCAAATCCATGCACCACTAATCTATCGGGAAACTAAGCAGTGCTGTCATTCTCGACCCAAAACATTTGAGACAAGGTGTCAGCCCGAAACACCCCCTCCCAAACAAAATAAATGTATAATCAAAGTACCATTGTCAATAGTATCAAATTGTGCGGCCAAATTATTAGTAGACACAGGGTCAGACATAAGCATATTCAAACAATCATCATTAAAAAACATGAATATTAAGAAAGAGGAAAAAACCAAAATACAAACGGCATTCGGCACATGACAAATTTTAGGTACATGTTTAACACAATTTCCACCTCCAGTATCACAAAACTGCAAATTCCATGTGGTGGAAAAAGCAACCCCAATTCCCGGTGATGGCATAATAGGTTTTGATTTCTTGTCTCAAAATTGCAATATTGAGGGCCCAAATAAACGATTATTTTTGCCCGAAGTAAAACTTGATCAACACAATTTCAGAATGCCATTTTTTAACAGTGTATCCAAAAAGCCCATGAAGATGGTCCATATAGATGTCGCACAGGCAACATCTGTACTTGACGCTAAAATTGTAAGTGGCCCATGGATAGGAAAAACACTGCTGCACCCAAAATCCAACTTGAACGATTCGGCATATAAAGTGAAGACTCAGAGAGAAATTTCTATTCCGGCGCGCTGGAGAAGATTGGTGCAGATAAAAGTGACATTCAAACAGGATAAACTCTACTTGTCGAAAGAAATAAGCGAAGAAGTTTATTTTGGAGGTTATCTGGTCAGGCCTATTGACGGGAAAATTGCCATTTGTATCCTCAATACGCAATGAACAAACCAGAAAATTAAACCTTTTAGCTTTACCACACACTCCCTAAATCAATATGACATTATAAATTTAAGACAAAAAACTGAAGGATCTTTTGAGGAAGCCATAAAATATTTATTTAGTATAAACCAGAATCTAATGGCTAAAAACAGATTAGAAGAACTCAAACAACATTTGAAACTAAAGAAATTATATTTGGATAAGAATTTTTGTTTAACTTATCCCAAATGCGAATGCAGTAAACAAATTAAATTAACTTTTAAAAAAAATCGCTATTGAAACAGAAACAAAACCATAGCAAGAAAATGAATTTGAATACAAATTGAATTCAGGAACTAAAATAATTAATTAAATAATTAAATTAAATAAAATTAAATTTATGCATGTTGGTTTTATTTAGCAATATATATATATTTAGCAATATAGATTTTTAAAAGTAAAATAAGATATATATGTGGGAATTATTTAAGTGATATGATATTCGAAATTAAAAAAAAACGAAATGAATTTCAATATTAAATTTATAAAAGTTAATAAACTATAATTTTGAATTAATAACAAGAAATATAGCGAAAAAAAACTATAATTAAATATTTAGGCCCCATTTTTCTTTTCTTTACGTTAAAAATGTTTTTTACTTTACTTTAATTGCACTTTACTTTTCTTTTCAATACAAAACTTAGCTTTACTTTTAGCTTAAAAAAAATTTAACTGCTCTTATCAATTGGAAAAACTTGACTGCCACAAAAAAAAGAAGCGTAATAAATAAAATTATTAACGGGTCCTTGTATTACTCCCACATATATTCAATACTTTATATTGTAAAAGTACAAAAAAAATTTTTCTATATTGGATGATGAAAGACGGACATTTAGAAATAATCAGTTAAAAAAAATTATGTATGCTTTTTAACAACCATCCCTTTTGTTAGCAGATATAATTTTTTTTTGTTGGGGTATGAAGGAATGTAATGTAATGTCGTACCGATCGCCCCCCTAAAATATAAATAAGTTTAAGTTAAGTAGACAAATATGGCTTTTCGTTGGAACAATTCTCACGGGAAAATATTGTGGACAAAAATGCTTAATAAGCGCGAATTCGAAAATGGAAAAACTACGGTTTCAAATTCGAAGTTGATAATAAAGAAACTCGAGAATATTCCGAAGACAAAATTCGTCTACGAAAATATGGAAATTCGGGTTAATGAAAATTGTCCCACGGGAAAATATTGTGGACAAACATGCTGATTAATCAAGTTTGAAAATGGAAAAACAACAGTTTCAAATTCAAAGCAAAACATTTTGAAATTTGAATATCCGGTATAGCGTATGAGCTAATAAAAAAACATTTATCGTTCGGATTAATAATAATTTTATTAAAGTGGAATGTTTTCGCTTGCGAACTTTTTTAATAATGATAATAATAATTATAAATTTTGTTTTAAGAAAATTTATAAAATTCAAAAGTATCTTGATATCTAAAACTTAAATTTACTATTTTACAACAAGTATTAAGAGAACTTTTTATAAAGGAAAATATAAATTTACAGTAGTAGAAATTAAGTACAAAAGTGTGTTCCACCACAATACTTCTCTTCCAGTTAATTAATTAATTACGAAACTTACTTTCTTTTTAGATTTAATTTCGTTTGGCAGTGTAGCATTTAAGATATGAGCGGGTTTAGTGCGGTTTATATGGATTGGTGTGATTTTGTTTGAAATTTTAACGTAAACATGATTTTCAGAACGTTGTATAATTTCGTAAGGCCCTTCGTACGGAGGAGTTGAACCAGGGCGATGATGGCCAATTCTGAGAAAAACATGGGTTCAGGTATCTTGGTTTGGATGAAAGAAGATTTTGTTAGTATTACTTGATCTTGTATTCGTAGCTTTAACATCTTTAAATATTTTCTTTAGATCCACCAGTATACGAGAAGTGTCCAAAGTTGAAGACTCTGTCAATAAACTAGTTCTGCTGGAGAACAGTGCAGATCTTCCTTGTACAGTGAACGAATACCCATTAGAACAACTGGCAATTCTAGTTTTCAACTTGAATAGTTGTCCCGAGCCAGTAGTGCTGCTTTAAGAGTTCGATGAAGCCGTTCCACCATACCGTTACTTTGTGGGTGGTATGTGGTTTTGTGTATTTTATGAGCTGCAAAAAGGTAACTAACTCTGAAAATAATCGCGATTCAAATTGTTTACCTTGGTCGGTAATGATAATATGTGGCACTCCTAATCTTGTTATATATTGAGTAAAGAATGTTTCTGCCACCGTTTGTGCCGTAATATCTGTAATAGGGAAAGCTTCTGGCCATCTCGTAAAACGGTCTATTAATGTGAGAATCTAAATACATCCACCTGAAGATAGAAGTTGTCCTACCAGGTCAGGATGGATGTATTCAAAACGTCCTTTTACGAATATTGTGAATCTTTGCTTGTTGACAGTTCAAACAAGTCTTAGACCACAAATTAATTTCTGTGTTCATGCGAGGCCAATAATATCTTTGTGTAATAGAAGTTCGTGTTGAGCGAATGACGGGGTGTGAGACATTATGAAATTTAAGAATAATATGATTGTCCTTTTTGCTGTTGGGAAAACTATGATATGGTATAATTGAGATGTCTGCTCCTGTGTCTACTAAGAAACTCAATTTTGATTCGAAATCGTGTACAAAAAGGCGACGAATTTAAAAGAATCATCGTTAGTCGCGTTTACGATGATTTTGGTTCGTTTTTCCGGTTGGATGTTTGGGAAAATTTATTATCATCCCAGTAAAAACACCATGAACTGATACATTTTCGTGCTCTGTCTCCGAATTTGTGATGATAGAAACATGTCGGTCTATCGCTAAAATTTTGCTGACGTGCAGGCGATTTGTTTCTAGTTCCGTACGCTTTTTGATTAGTTTCAAAAGCATTAATTTGCGTTTGCATTTATTAGAAACGATTATTTTGTGCCATTTGTAGATCTAAGATTGTTTGGGTTAATTTGGTTATCGATGCTTGTAAAGAATCGTAGTTAGTTCCAGGTGTATGTCTGAATTGGGTGTGGTATGAATTTTTATATTGTGCTTCGTGGAAACATGATGCTTCCCAAACCCTATCTGCGACTTTCTCCAGTTCGACGGGATTAGTTTCCAAGTTGGAAGATAAAGCCACTGACACTATTTTAGGTAGTCGACGCTTCCAAAGGGAGATAATCAATTCTTGGCTGACAGAATCTCTGGCTCTCAAAATCATTTCACGAAGTAAATCGGAAAGTTTGCGGTCACCCATTTCGGCACCCGAAAGCAGTTCACCAAGTTTTTTTTCGTTACTGCTTGAGAACCTCGAAATTAAATTTTTCTTCAAGTTTAAATACTTCACAGTTGCTGGAGGATTTTTAATTATATCATAAACCGAGTTGAAAATTTCTTCTGTTAATGCTCCAGCAGCGTAAAAGTATTTGGTTGAATCTTGTGAAATATAATTCAACATGAATTGCATTTCGAGTGGCGCGAACCACATTTCTGGCCGATTAGCCCAAAATGGAGAAACTTTCATAGACGTGGCCGCTATTACCGGTGGTACCGAATTCTAATCACCTTGGTCACTATTATCAACACTTTCTCTCGTTGTTGTCATATTATACACTTGAAAACACAAAATCACAAAATCACACCGATACACAAACACTTGTTACGCGAAATACGTAAGTAAATTAACTTTATTTCTTTACTGGAAGAGAAATATATAGCACGTATGTGGGTACAAAATTTAAAGAAAGAGTAATATGTATATATATACAATAATAATATAATGACAATATATAAATTAAATAAATTTAAAACACTTATATATATTCCTTTTTTTTTTTTTTTTTTTTTATGAGGAGGTGGGTGCCAAGGCACCCCGTACTTAGGCCTTTCGGCCCATTGTACCCTCGGGAGAATCTGGACATATGTCCTGGGATCGCACATGTTTTCCAAGAAAACCTGTGGGAAAAAAAAAGATTAATTACCTGTGTACCGTTTACGGAGTGGTAAGTTGTCCCAACTCTGGAAACAGTTCTGTTTTCTTCAGGTAATCGATTAAAGATTCCACCTTCAGATTCCGGACATCTGACAAGGTCAAGAATGGTTTTCCGAAGATCTTCTTTCGCAGGCCCGTTAAGGCATCACATAAACTAATAACGTGTAGTGATGTTTCCTCAACGGTTCTGCACTTACGGCAGGTGGGATCAGATAGGATACCTATGGTATGCAAATGCTTGCGGAGGCAATGTCCCGTGAGGGCGCCCACCAGCACTCTGGTTTTATTACGGTCCAACTTCAGTAGCGAGTCCCTGACAAGGCCTGGTTCCGTTATGAAAATTTTGGATTGTCGAAGGGACTCATTTAGCCACTGAATTTTGTGTTGTACGGTGATTCATTCTCTAATGGAGAGTTTGGCTGTGCTCTTAGGAATACCAATGATGGGTTCCGGCCCGATAGGTTTTCTAATGGTGCCCATCTTGGCCAGTACATCCGCCATTGTATTGCCTGGGAGCCCGAGGTGTCCCGGTATCCAGTTGAGTACAACTCTGTTGTGCTCAGCTAGTTGATTGAGGGTGTTGAGGCATTCTTGGACGATGCAAGATGTTATCTTGACTGCACTCAGAGATTGTAGTACAGCTTGGCTGTCCGAGAAGATGTTAATATGCAGGATTTTGTAGCCCCTGTTTAGGTTCTCATTGGCGCGTGTCATTATGGCAAAAATTTCAGCCTGAAAGACTGAACAATGAGTGCCCAAGGCGATAGATATTGCCTTTTTGGGCACCGTACCAATGACACCTGCCCCAGTTCCTGCATCCGATTTAGACCCATCCGTGAACCAGATGAGGCCGGGTGGTTTTGCGAGACTCTCACCGTCCGCTATCCAGGATTCTCTAGGAAGCACGACAGTCTCGAATCTGGGTTTGAAAACAAATGCCGGGGACATAACGTCCGATGGCATCGAGAGTATGGGGTATGATTTGATCAGAGTAGCTAGGATCCTGGTATGGCCCTTGATATCTGATCGATCAATCCAGAGTCCAGAATTTCGCAGTCTATAGGACGTTGCCATTGCTGTACTTTGAACCACCAAGTGCAGTGGTGGGGTTCCCAAGAGGGCTTCCATAGCTGCAGTTGGCGTGGTTCTGATTGCACCCGTAATACTTAGAAGAGCAAGTCTTTGAATACGGTTTAAAAGATCTCTAGCATTGGATACTAGGGTACGAGGCCACCAAACAATTGATGCGTAGGTCAGCAGAGGTTTAACCACCACATTGTACATCCAGTACAACATTTTTGGTTTTAGTCCCCAGGTGGGTCCAAAGGTTCTGCGACAGGCCCATAGGAGCGCCGACGCTTTCTGTTCTTTGACCTCCACGTGCTTTTTCCAGGTCAGCTTTTTATCTAGATATACTCCTAGATATTTCACTGACTCGGAGAGTTGCAGTTTCGTTTCACCTAGGCAAGGAGCCTCAAAACCTTCGAGATTCCTATTCCTGGTGAACATAACGAGTTCAGTTTTGTCAGGATTGACGGAGAGACCCTTGGAAAGGGCCCATTTTTGAACCTTGATGAGCTTGATGAGACAGCTCAGCTAATGTACTGGGGAATTTTCCCGATACAAGCAGAGCTATGTCATCCGCATACGCTTGAGCATAGTAGCCCGAGGTGTTTAAAATCCTGAGAAGGTCATCTACAACCAGACACCACAGCAGTGGAGATAGTACACCTCCCTGCGGGCATCCTCTCATAACTGAGATTGATTCTGTATCTCTTCCCAGACTGGTCGATGCAGTTCGAGTGGACAGCATGGTTCTTATCCATCTAGTGATCAAAAGTGACATTGTCAAATGCCCCTGTTATGTCAAGAAAAGCACCAAGAGCGTATGATTTAGTGTCTAGAGTTTTTTCAATTCTGAACACTAGTTGATGGAGTGCAGAATCCGTGGATTTGCCCTCTTGATACGCGTGTTGGTTTGGGTGGAGAGGGAGGATACTTGGTATCCTCTCTACTTCCTTTTCGCCCAATTCTGTGGAGTAAATTATTTTGACTGCAGTAAGGTCTGCAGAACAAAAGGATTTAAGAAGGACGGCATCAATACCATTGGAGATGTAGATGCATGTCCTGGGTCTGTTCGCAGTTGTGCCGTATAATACAGACCCCAACTGGGTGTCGTAGCCCCGTACGATTCCCTTGTAAACCCAAGGTTCTTGCACGAGGCATATGTTGGCACATCCGATAGCAAGCTGCCTACCTATAATGTCGGTGGCCGCTTTGCAGTGGTGCGCATTTATTTGGAGAAAATTTAGTCCCGAATTTGGCATTAGTTCGGTCCTGTCTTTTCCTCCTCTTTCTCCCCTTTCTCTGGCTTGCCTAGAACCGTGCAGGTAGCAAGGCGCACTCCCGAGAGGGGGCGGAAATTAACCTTCTCAAGATCTCTGAGTCCTGGGGCGTCCACGCCTACAATTAGTTGGTTACCTTCCGGCGCCCGGCTATATTTGTATTCGAAGACCCTCCAGTTCTCCGTGCTCATTGAATTAAGGAATTTCATAGTGGTGAGTATCTGGGTCGCGCTCCTTTCGGGGCCCGGCAACCAGATTCTCACCCTCCTTAACTTGGGTAGAATGAAGTCATGGACCGAAAGGTCTATTCCTTCTACCAGGGGTTTGGATTCAGCCAGTTTAACTAGCCGATCCTTGATCGCTTGGTTCTCGCATAAAAGGATGAGAGAACCTTGCGTCAGTCTACAATCACGTAAGCGTGGGACTTCACCGTTGGGAAGTCTCTCAAACGCTCCGATGATTGCAGCCTCAATGCGATCCGCCTCCAATGAAGTGATGTCTCTCTTCACAGGGGTCTCGCACGTTAGGCAAACTTTCATTTTTGGGTCCGTTTTAAGGATCTCCGCAAATGTCGCTCTCTGTCCTTTTTGGTGAGAGGTGTCTTTGGGCCCGGGGTTAGAGGGTTTAACCCTCTTCGCCTGGGGGGTACTCGCTTCGGGAGTGGAGGAGGCTGAGATAGTCTCAGAAGTGCGCGCCTTTTCGACGGCACTGTCTGTTCCTGCTCCCATCCTCCTCCTCTTTTTGCGAGGTTTCGCTCCAGCGGACCCGGAACTGGTCCCTGCCACCGGTTCTAGTGAACTGGCAAGCGGTCCCTGTTCAGAGGTCAACGCCAATTGGAGTTGTGCAGGCTTCAGGAGGGGGCTCCGTATATTTGGGGTGCCCATCCTCTCGTTGCCTGCATTTTAGGGTGGAGAGTTGTGGATCTTGCCGGGTCACCTTTTGCAGGGATACTAGCAGATGCCACATCTCTTGCCCTCCTTTGATGCCTTCTACTCGCTCCGCTGCGGCTTTTGCCGTCGCTGGAGGAAGTTTTCAGCTGCACGATACGGTTGGTGAGTTTATTCACCAACTTCTTCCTTTTGGAGGACCACTACCAGATTTCCCAGTGCACACCGGTTCCATTGAATTGGCCCCGGTGTGTACTGTTGACGCTGTTCTCGTTGAGAACACAACAGTAGTGTCAGTCGTCATGGTCGTGACTACTGTTGCTTTCGTCTGGGCGTCCGTGATCGTCGTAGTGGTTGTTGTCAGTGTTGAATGTGTCGGTGTCGTCGTCGTCGATGTTGTTGTTGTTGTTTTGATTTGTTGGTTCATTTCTGTTCCCACGAGTCTGGGAGATGTAAGGACCCTGCACGCGGCGCCCCCTGCACATGCAGTAGCCTGGTTACGAGGGAGTTTCGGCTGGTTCTCCCAAGAGATCGTTAACGACATCTCCCGTTTTACACACTGAGATACCATGCAGCCCTCGGCACGATGCATTTCCACCTTGGGTTAAGTGTGCTTGAGTTGTCATTTGTCTGACCCCTCTCCGTCTACCTTACTAGCATGGGTGACCCTGCTGGGAACTAAATGTTCCCGCTAGCATCGCTATCAGGATCATTGGAGTACGCAAGCTTTTCTACCACGGCAAGGTTACAACTCAGAGAAAAGTATATATATGACAGTCGGAAATAATTTATTTTCATTTTGGTATTATTTCCTTTTTTTAATATATTTTCGGACCTGTCAACGAGAATTCCGATTTTTCTTGATTTTTTTTTTTTCGTTTATGTTTTTTGTGTTTAAAAATTTGTTCTTTTTAATGTTGCTTTTTTGTCCGTTATGGGATCAACACCCAAGTGAAAATTCTTTTTCTTGCAGTCGCAATTCGTTTTGGTTTTCTTGAACTGCTTTTGTTCTTGTTTTCTCGTTTTCTTTAAAAATGTTCAGTATGTAAAATTCTTTTTTCTTTATTTGTTAATGAATGTTCTTTAAATAACCTCTTCTATGGGATCTTAATTATTTTTCATAAATTGAAGAAGAATGCCTGGTGCAGCCTCACACCAGAAATAATGGCTTGGTCCACATTAATTTTCAATTTATTTTTAATTTTTCGATTTAATGAAAATTCCAAAATTGGCACATAATACGAATGATTTAATTTGTTCCAAAAGGGGAAAACTTCCTATTTTTATTTAATTATATTTTTTAAAAAAAAATTGAGAAAATTATTATTATATCACGTCGGGGTCACCAATTTTATAGCGTATGAGCTAATAAAAAAGCATTTATCGTTCGGATTAATAATAATTTTATTAAATTTGAATGTTTTCGCTTGAGAGCATTTTTAATAATAATAATAATAATTATAAATTTTGTTTTAAGAAAATTTATAAAATTCAAAAGTATCTTGATATCTAAAACTTAAATTTACTATTTTACAACAAGTATTAAGAGAACTTTGTATAAAGGAAAATATAATTTTACAGTAGTAGAAATTAAATACAAAAGTGTGTTCCATCACACCGGAATGCATTCTGTAAGGATTTTGTTCCTATAAAAGCCGAGTATCGTACAGTTAAAAGACACAGTCGACGAGACAGTTCGATTACATAGTTCGAGGAGACAGTTCGACGAGACAGTCAGATGACACAGTTAGACAAGATAGTCAGATGGCACAGTTCGACAACACAGTCAGATGACATAGTTCGACAAGACAGTTCGACGACACAATTGAAACAGACAGTTCGACGACAGAACTAAAAGTCATCAGTTCGACGACAGAGTTAAGAGACACAGTTCGATTAGACAGTCCAATTAATTAAACTTAAGACGTGAAATAGAAAAGCTAAATAATTAAAAAGAATTATTGTAGAAAAGTAAGTTGAAGACTTAAAAGTAAAAAGAATTATTAAAAAGAATTATTGTTGAAAAGTAAGTTGAAGAATTTAGAGTAAAAAAATTGTTAAAAACAATTATTGTTGAAAAGAAAAGTTGAGGAATTAAAAAGAATTATTGTTGAAAAGAAAAGTTGAAGAATTAAAAAGTTTTATTGTTGAAAAGAAAAGTTGAAGAATTAAAAAGAATTATTGTTGAAAAGAACAGTTGAAGAATTAAAAAGAATTAATATTGAAAAGAAAAGTATTAAGGAATTAAAGCTGTTAAATAAAAGTGTTGATGAATTTTTGAAATAAAGTTAAATGCTTAAAGTAAATAAGTGAAAATAAAAAGAAGTGTTTTACTTTACGAACAGCCCACATTAGTAGTGAATCGGGACGAAATCTGAGAAAGTGAAAGAATCCCGGAGTTGACGTTACCAGAATCATTCCAACGAAATATTACACAACATTTGTGCGTGTGATAGAAGTGAAACTTTTTTGGCGATCTTATAAAGGAGAGAGAAAGAGAGAGAAAGAGGGAGAGAGAGAGAGGGTGAATATTGTAAAAGGAATATAGTATGTAAAAGATTTATATTACAAAAATAATTTTTGGAATGTCAATTCAGTATTCAATTTATTTCATTGATTTTTAAAATTCCTTCGAGTTATTCTTCTACTAGGGATAACATAGACACTATGCCTTATGGTAACTAAAATATGAGACATATCTTTTTGATATAGAGGTTACGCGCGATTACAATATACCGCAAAGTTGTGAAGGTTTTCATGAGGACTATCTCTTTCGAAAACCGTATAGTTCTATCTCTCACCGCTTTGGCGTTGAGATCATTTCTAGATTGTTTTGTTTATCAGGGTTTTTTTCCTTTACCGGACATATGTTTGACGAGATCTATTTTACCATCCTTCAGTGGCGTGACGGAGTAAATATACCAAAATAACCAAAGGGGTGACCAAAGGAAGTGCTACGGTTGAGGTTGCTTATTTTTACGATGAGGTTTTAAGATCCATAATGTTGCTAATTAATATGCAACGCTGGAATTAATTTTGCTAGTTTACAGTGATTCGTAAACTGAACATTCTAGGAGCCCGTCTTACGACTGGTAACCACCCACTAGACTGTAAAGGTGATCGGAACGGAAAGTGTAGAAATTGTATGATGTGAACTAATGTGTTGCGAATATACTAATTTGTGTTTTGTGTGGTGAATGTCGTCTTTTCTGTGTACTTTAAGAAGAATTCATTTTATTTGTTAGTTTCTTTTATTTGATCAATGTTAATAGTTTCTGTGACTAAGTTTTGGTACATTTGGTGAAATTTAAAAAAAAAAAGAAAAAGATAATAGGTTTCAAATCTTGAATAATAAATGAAAATTTGAAGTTAAATAAATATTTTACTTCACATTAGTAGTTGGTTAAAATTCGAATTTGAAATTTATATTCCTCGTTATTGTTTTTCCCGTTTTCAAGGTACCGTAAACATATTTTTGTTTTTGTGCACTTGGAAAGGAACAGTTTTTTCTTCTTTTCACGCAATAAAAGAATGACAAAAGTTCTTTTTATTTTATTCTGTGGTATTAGTATAGATATCATTTATTTATACTAAGGGGCTGTTCTGCAAGTATTATAATTTAATTTTGTTTTCGTTGTTGCTTTATTTTTCATTTTATTTTTGTTTTTAAATTTTTGGTGTTGCTTTTATAAAATCAATATGGCAAAAATTGGATGTCCTATTTGTAGTGGTCCAACGAGCGATACTCCATCTATCGCTTGTGATGGAATGTGTGACCCTTCATTCCATCGATCATATATCAATTTACCAAAAAAGAGAAATTGCTTTACTTGTTCAGACTGCTGTGACATTAGGCCTTGTCACATTCTGAAATTCTTGAAGTTTTCTTTAACAAACGCTCACTTAGTGAATGCAGTCCACGATTCTCTTATAGTGGATTTGTCATTCACGGCAAATAAAGTCAAAGCAATTGATTTGAGGTTATCGAACATTGGTGAAATTGTTGATGACCTACGTACTCGCGTTGACGATATTGACAATCTCTCTTCGTCTTGTCAAATAATACACCACGACCTTTCCAAATTAATGAAGAAAACGATACAGTTTGAATCCAAATTAAAGATCCTTCAGAGTGATGTCTCTGAATTTATGTGTACTTCACACTTATCATCGCCTGTTGCCTGTGACGAGTCCCACGTGAAACTTATTATCGCTGAAAAGGTTGATACCTTGTTAAACAACTTTCAATCATATACATCTGTAATATCATCCAACACTGCAGCCTTTACAGAATTGAAAAATTTAACTTCTAAACTTGCTCTATCTAATGGGAAGAATAACAATAGCCAGGTTACAGTCACTGACGTTTCCACTTCCACTTGCATGGATCTAGCTCCTGAAGCCACCTTATGTGTTCTCCTAATAACGAGGTTAATAAGATTAATGATAATGTTTGTTATAACAGAAACGAAAAGAACTAAAGTATTGTTAGAAAGGCTATTAAAAATAAAACCACCAATAAAAGTTTGAATAATAGTAGTAATCGTATAGCTCCTAATATTAATAATAAAAAGCAGAATAAAAAAAAAGGAAGCCACAACAATATTCAAGATAAAACAAACCATAGTATTGATAGTAAATTTCTCACTGCTAGCAGCAATACCATCTCCCACATAAAAAAACAAAATACAAATAGTACTACTAGCAAAACTTTTGTTGATAGTAGTATAAACAGTAATGCTAATGTTTCAGAACGTTGTATAATTTCTTAAGGCCCTTCGTACGGAGGAGTTGAACCAGGGCGATGACGGCCAATTCTGAGAAAAACATGGGTTCAGGTATCTTGGTTTGGATGAAAGAAGATTTTGTTAGTATTACTTGATCTTGTATTCGTAGCTTTAACATCTTTAAATATTTTCTTTAGATCCACCAGTATACGAGAAGTGTCCAAAGTTGAAGACTCTGTCCATAAACTAGTTCTGCTGGAGAACAGTGCAGATCTTCCTTGTACAGTGAACGAATACCCATTAGAACAACTGGCAATTCTAGTTTTCAACTTGAATAGTTGTCCCCAGCCAGTAGTGCTGCTTTAAGAGTTCGATGAAGCCGTTCCACCATACCGTTACTTTGTGGGTGGTATGTGGTTTTGTGTATTTTATGAGCTGCAAAAAGGTAACTAACTCTGAAAATAATCGCGATTCAAATTGTTTACCTTGGTCGGTAATGATAATATGTGGCACTCCTAATCTTGTTATATATTGAGTAAAGAATGTTTCTGCCACCGTTTGTGCCGTAATATCTGTAATAGGGAAAGCTTCTGGCCATCTCGTAAAACGGTCTATTAATGTGAGAATCTAAATACATCCACCTGAAGATGGAAGTTGTCCTACCAGGTCTGGATGGATGTATTCAAAACGTCCTTTTACGAATATTGTGAATCTTTGCTTGTTGACAGTTCAAACAAGTCTTAGACCACAAATTAATTTCTGTGTTCATGCGAGGCCAATAATATCTTTGTGTAATAGAAGTTCGTGTTGAGCGAATGACGGGGTGTGAGACATTATGAAATTTAAGAATAATATGATTGCCCTTTTTGCTGTTGGGAAAACTATGATATGGTATAATTGAGATCTCTGCTCCTGTGTCTACTAAGAAACTTAATTTTGATTCGAAATCGTGTACAAAAAGGCGACGAATTTAAAAGAATCATCGTTAGTCGCGTTTACGATGATTTTGGTTCGTTTTTCCGGTTGGATGTTTGGGAAAATTTATTATCATCCCAGTAAAAACACCATGAACTGATACATTTTCGTGCTCTGTCTCCGAATTTGTGATGATAGAAACATGTCGGTCTATCGCTAAAATTTTGCTGACGTGCAGGCGATTTGTTTCTAGTTCCGTACGCTTTTTGATTAGTTTCAAAAGCATTAATTTGCGTTTGCATTTATTAGAAACGATTATTTTGTGCCATTTGTAGATCTAAGATTGTTTGGGTTAATTTGGTTATCGATGCTTGTAAAGAATCGTAGTTTTTTTTTTTTTTTTTTTTAAGAGGAGGTGGGTGCCAAAGCACCCCGTACTTAGGCCTTTCGGCCCATTGTACCCTCGGGAGAATCTGGACATATGTCCTGGGATCGCACAAGTTTTCTAAGAAAACCTGTGGGAAAAAAGATTAATTACCTGTATACCGTTTACGGAGTGGTACCTTGTCCCAACTCTGGAAACAGTTCTGTTTTCTTCAGGTAATCGATTAAAGATTCCATTTTCAGATTCCGGACATCCGACAAGGTCAGGAATGGTTTTCCGAAGATCTTCTTTCGCAGGCCCGTTAAGGCATCACATAAACTAATAACGTGTAGTGAAGTTTCCTCAACGGTTTTGCACTTACGACAGGTGGGATCAGATAGGATACCTATGGTATGTAAATGCTTGCGGAGGCAATGTCCCGTGAGGGCGCCCACCAGCACTCTGATTTTATTACGGTCCAACTTCAGTAGCGAGTCCCTGACAAGGCCTGGTTCCGTTATGAAAATTTTGGATTGTCGTAGGGACTCATTTTGCCACTGAATTTTGTGTTGTGCGGTAATCCATTCTCTAATGGAGAGTTTGGCTGTGCTCTTAGGAATACCAATGATGGGTTCCGGCCCGATAGGTTTCCTAATGGTGCCCATCTTGGCCAGTACGTCCGCCATTGTATTGCCTGGGAGCCCGAGGTGTCCCGGTATCCAGTTGAGTACAACTCTGTTTGCTCAGCTAGTTGGTTGAGGGTGTTGAAGCATTCTTGGACGATGCAAGATGTTATCTTGACTGCACTCAGAGATTGTAGTGCAGCTTGGCTGTCCGAGAAGATGTTAATATGCAGGTTTTTGTAGCCCCTGTTTAGGTTCTCATTGGCGCATGTCATTATGGCGAAAATTTCAGCCTGAAAGACTGAACAATGAGTGCCCAAGGCGATAGATATTGCCTTTTTGGGCACCGTACCAATGACACCTGCCCCTGTTCCTGCATCCGATTTAGACCCATCCGTGAACCAGATGGGGCCGGGTGGTTTTGCGAGACTCTCACCGTCCGCTATCCAGGATTCTCTAGGAAGCATGACAGTCTCGAATCTGCGTTTGAAAACAAATGCCGGGGACATAACGTCCGATGGCATCGAGAGTATGGGGTATGATTTGATCAGACTAGCTAGGATCCTAGTATGGCCCTTGATATCTGATCGATCAATCCAGAGTCCAGCATTTCGCAGTCTATAGGACGTTGCCATTGCTGTACTTTGAACCACCAAGTGCAGCGATGGGGTTCCCAAGAGGGCTTCCATGGCTGCAGTTGGCGTGGTTCTGATTGCACCCGTAATACTTAGAAGAGCAAGTCTTTGAATACGGTTTAAAAGTTCTCTAGCATTGGATACTAGGGTACGAGGCCACCAAACAATTGATGCGTAGGTCAGCAGAGGTTTAACCACCACATTGTACATCCAGTACAACATTTTTGGCTTTAGTCCCCAGGTGGGTCCAAAGGTTCTGCGACAGGCCCATAGGAGCGCCGACGCTTTCTGTTCTTTGACCTCCACGTGCTTTTTCCAGGTCAGCTTTTTATCTAGATATACTCCTAGATATTTCACTGACTCGGAGAGTTGCAGTTTCGTTTCACCTAGGCAAGGAGCCTCAAAACCTTCGAGATTCCTATTCCTGGTGAACATAACGAGTTCAGTTTTGTCAGGATTGACGGAGAGACCCTTGGAAAGGGCCCATTTCTGAACCTTGATAAGAGCTTGATGAGACAACTCAGCTAATGTACTGGGGAATTTTCCCGATACAAGCAGAGCTATGTCATCCGCATACGCTTGAGCATAGTAGCCCGAGGTGTTTAAAATCCTAAGAAGATCATCTACAACCAGACACCACAGCAGTGGAGATAGTACACCTCCCTGCGGGCATCCTCTCATAACTGAGATTGATTCTGTATCTCTTCCCAGACTGGTCGAAGCAGTTCGAGTGGACAGCATGGTTCTTATCCATTTAGTGACAGTCAGACCCGCGCCGTGCACTTCGGCTGCATCGCTCATGGCATCAAAAGTGACATTGTCAAATGCCCCTGCTATGTCAAGAAAAACACCAAGAGCGTATGATTTAGTGTCTAGAGTTTTTTCAATTCTGAACACTAGTTGATGGAGTGCAGAATCCGTGGATTTGCCCTCTTGATACGCGTGTTGGTTTGGGTGGAGAGGGAGGATACTTGGTATCCTCTCCCTCAGGTATCTATCCGCCAGCCTCTCCAGTGTCTTAAGCAAGAATGACGTGAGGCTGATGGGACGGAAGCTCTTGGCCTCGGTGTAGTCAGTACGACCAGGCTTAGGTATGAAGATCACACGTGCCTTCCTCCATGGTGAAGGAATATAGCCATAGGCGAGGCTCGTGCGGTAGATTTGACAGAGTGGTTTAATTAGCAAATCAGCTCCTTTCTGAAGAAGTGCTGGGAAGATGCCATCAGGCCCTGCTGATTTGTACGGGGCAAAGGTTTTGATTGCCCAGTTAGTTCTATCGTATGTTACAATCTCTGAAGCCGTTCTCCAGTCGGTTTTTTGGGGACGAGAACTTACGACTTGTAGAGACGAGCATGCCGGTGTTTCGCGAGATTCCGGAAAATGGGTGTGGAGCAGCAGCTTCAGGGTGTCCTCATTACTTGAGGTAAATTCCCCACCCGACTGGCGCAGCACCGTTAATCTAGATCTCGGATCTTTGGAGAGGGCTTTTTGGAGTCTGCAAGCCTGAGGGAGTTCCTCAATTTGGCCGCAGTAACTCTTCCAAGCTTCTCGTTTTTTCCTCCGAACAGCCGATTTGTACTTGCGTTGGGCCGCCTTCCAGGCTTCCCACTCACTGTTCAAACCATGCTGTTTGGCTCGGTTGAAACTTTTTCTCGTTTCTTTTCTAAGGCTCTCCAAGGATAAATCCCACCAGGGCGTTTTCTTGGGGAGCCTGTTTGTGTGTAAGGCGCAATTACTCTCATAGGAGGAGTAAATGGCTTCCGATGTTAAAGCGACTGTTTGTTCTAGTTCCGGAATATTCCGGGCTCCTTTTGGGACTTCCCGGATTCTTTCTGACAGCTCTTCGTGAAAGGAGAACCAGTCAGTGGATCTAGGATTCCTGTAAGAGACCGGTTTCAACGGTTCTGAGAACAGACTGAAGAGAATGTGCCTATGGTCCGACAATGAAGGTTCGGAGGACACTTTCCATCCTTGAATATCTTGAGCAATGCCCTGTGAGCACAGCGTTATGTTCAACACTTCTTCACGTGTAGAGGTGATGAAGGTTGTTGCCGTACCCTTGTTTGCAATTTCCAGGGTGGTTGCACCAAGGTATTCAAAGAGTGTTCTACCTCTTTGGTTGATGTTCGTACTGCCCCACTGTGTGTGGTGTGCGTTGGAGTCACAGCCAATTATAAGAGGTAGATTATTTGTCTCACAGAAGGACACTAAGTCGACCAGCTCCTCTGAAGGGGGAGAGGTGACTGCGTCGTAGGGCAGATATGAAGAGCACACTACTACTTCTTTTTCGCCCATTTCTGTGGAGTAAATTATTTTGACTGCAGTAAGGTCCGCAGAACAAAAGGATTTAAGAAGGACGGCATCAATATCATTGGAGATGTAGATGCATGTCCTGGGTCTGTTCGCAGTTGTGCTGTATAATACAGACCACAACTGGGTGTCATAGCCCCGTACGATTCCCTTGTAAACCCAAGGTTCTTGCACGAGGCATATGTTGGCACGTCCAATAGCAAGCTGCCTACCTATTATGTCGGTGGCCGCTTTGCAGTGGTGCGCGTTAATTTGGAGAAAATTTAGTCCCGAATTTGGCATTAGTTCGGTCCTGTCTTTTCCTCCTCTTTCTCCCCTTTCTCTGGCTTGCCTAGAACCGTGCAGGTAGCAAGGCGAACTCCCGAGAGGGGGCGGAAATTAACCTTCTCAAGATCTCTGAGTCCTGGGGCGTCCACGCCTACCATTAGTTGGTTACCTTCCGGCGCCCGACTATATTTGTATTCGAAGAACCTCCAGTTCTCCGTGCTCATTGAGTTAAGGAATTTCATAGTGGTGAGTATCTGGGTCGCGCTCCTTTCGGGGCCCGGCAACCAGATCCTCACCCTCCTCAACTTGGGTAGAATGAAGTCATGGACCGAAAGGTCTATTCCTTCTACCAGGGGTTTGGATTCAGCCAGTTTAACTAGCCAATCCTTGGTCGCTTGGTTCTCGCATAAAAGAATGAGAGAACCTTGCGTCAGTCTACAATCACGTATGCGTGGGACTTCACCGTTGGGAAGTCTCTCAAACGCTCCGATGATTGCAGCCTCAATGCGATCCGCCTCCATTGAAGTGATGTCTCTCTTCACAGGGGTCTCGCACGTTATGCAAACTTTCATTTTTGGGTCCGTTTTAAGGATCTCCGCAAATGTCGCTCTCTGTCCTTTTTGGTGAGAGGTGTCTTTGGGCCTGGGGTTAGAGGATTTAACCCTCTTCGCCTGGGGGGTACTCGCTTCGGGAGTGGAGGAGGCTGAGATGGTCTCAGAAGTGCGCGCCTTTTCGGCGGCCCTGTCTGTTCCCGCTCCCTTCCTCTTCCTCTTTCTGCGAGGTTTTGCTCCAGCGGACCCGGAACTGGTCCCTGCCACCGGTTCTAGTGAACTGGCAAGCGGTCCCTGTTCAGAGGTCAACGCCAATTGGAGTTGTGCAGGCTTCAGGAGGGGGCTCCGTATATTTGGGGTGCCCATCCTCTCGTTGCCTGCCGGGGTTGTCATATTAGGGGGGAGAGATGTGGATCTTGCCGCGTCCCCTGTTGCAGGGTTACTAGCAGATGCCACATCTCTTGCCCGCATATGACGCCTTCTACTCGCTCCGCTGCGGCTTTTGCCGTCGCTGGAGGGAGTTTTCAGCTGCTCGATACGGTTGGTGAGTTTATTCACCAACTTCTCGGCATTTCGGAGCGGTCCTCCTTTTGGACCACTACCAGATTTCCCAGCGCACACCGGTTCCATTGAATTGGCCCCGGTGTGTACTGTTGACGTTGTTCTCGTTGAGAACACAACAGTAGTGTCTGTCGTCATGGTCGTGACTACTGTTGCTTTCGTCTGGGCGTCCGTGATCGTCGTAGTGGTTTTTGTCAAAGTTAAAAGTGTCGGTGTCGTCGTCGTCGTTGTTGTTGTTGTTAAATTTATTAGGTCCATTTCTGTTCCCTAGAGTCTGGGGGATATAAGGACCCTGCACGCGGCGCCCCCTGCACGTGCAGTAGCCTGGTTACGAGGGAGTCTCGGCTGGTTCTCCCAAGAGATCGTTAACGACATCTCCCGTTTTACACACTAAGATGCCATGCAGCCCTCGGCACGATGCATTTCCACCTTGGCTTAAGTGTGCTTGAGTTGTCATTTGTCTGACCCCTCTCCGTCTACCTTACTAGCATGGGTGACCCTGCTGGGAACTAAATGTTCCCGCTAGCATCGCTATCAGGATCATTGGAGTACGCAAGCTTTTCTACCACGGCAAGGTTACAACTCAGAGAAAAGAAGAATCGTAGTTAGTTCCAGGTGTATGTCTGAATTGGGTGTGGTATGAATTTTTATATTGTGCTTCGTGGAAACATGATGCTTCCCAAACCCTATCTGCGACTTTCTCCAGTTCGACGGGATTAGTTTCCAAGTTGGAAGATAAAGCCACTGACACTATTTTAGGTAGTCGACGCTTCCAAAGGGAGATAATCAATTCTTGGCTGCCAGAATCTCTGGCTCTCAAAATCATTTCACGAAGTAAATCGGAAAGTTTGCGGTCACCCATTTCGGCACCCGAAAGCAGTTCACCAAGTTTTTTTTCGTTACTGCTTGAGAACCTCGAAATTAAATTTTTCTTCAAGTTAAAATACTTCACAGTTGCTGGAGGATTTTTAATTATATCATAAACCGAGTTGAAAATTTCTTCTGTTAATGCTCCAGCAGCGTAAAAGTATTTGGTTGAATCTTGTGAAATATAATTCAACGTGAATTGCATTTCGAGTTGCGCGAACCACATTTCTGGCCGATTAGCCCAAAATGGAGAAACTTTCATAGACGTGGCCGCTATTACCGGTGGTACCGAATTCTAATCACCTTGGTCACTATTATCAACACTTTCTCTCGTTGTTGTCATATTATACACTTGAAAACACAAAATCACAAAATCACACCGATACACAAACACTTGTTACGCGAAATACGTAAGTAAATTAACTTTATTTCTTTACTGGAAGAGAAATATATAGCACGTATGTGGGTACAAAATTTAAAGAAAAAATAATATTTATATATATACAATAATAATATAATGACAATATATAAATTAAATAAATTTAAAACACTTATATATATTCCTTTTTTTTTTTTTTTTTTTTATGAGGAGGTGGGTGCCAAGGCACCCCGTACTTAGGCCTTTCGGCCCATTGTACCCTCGGGAGAATCTGGACATATGTCCTGGGATCGCACATGTTTTCCAAGAAAACCTGTGGGAAAAAAAAAGATTAATTACCTGTGTACCGTTTACGGAGTGGTAAGTTGTCCCAACTCTGGAAACAGTTCTGTTTTCTTCAGGTCATCGATTAAAGATTCCACCTTCAGATTCCGGACATCTGACAAGGTCAAGAATGGTTTTCCGAAGATCTTCTTTCGCAGGCCCGTTAAGGCATCACATAAACTAATAACGTGTAGTGATGTTTCCTCAACGGTTCTGCACTTACGGCAGGTGGGATCAGATAGGATACCTATGGTATGTAAATGCTTGCGGAGGCAATGTCCCGTGAGGGCGCCCACCAGCACTCTGGTTTTATTACGGTCTAACTTCAGTAGCGAGTCTCTGACAAGGCCTGGTTCCATTATGAAAATTTTGGATTGTCGAAGGGACTCATTTAGCCACTGAATTTTGTGTTGTACGGTGATCCATTCTCTAATGGAGAGTTTGGCTGTGCTCTTAGGAATACCAACGATGGGTTCCGGCCCGATAGGTTTCCTAATGGTGCCCATCTTGGCCAGTACATCCGCCATTGTATTGCCTGGGAGGCCGAGGTGTCCCGGTATCCAGTTGAGTACAACTCTGTTGTGCTCAGCTAGTTGATTGAGGGTGTTGAGGCATTCTTGGACGATGCAAGATGTTATCTTGACTACACTCAGAGATTGTAGTGCAGCTTGGCTGTCCGAGAAGATGTTAATATGCAGAATTTTGTAGCCCCTGTTTAGGTTCTCATTGGCGCATGTCATTATGGCAAAAATTTCAGCCTGAAAGACTGAACAATGAGTGCCCAAGGCGATAGATATTGCCTTTTTGGGCACCGTACCAATGACACCTGCCCCAGTTCCTGCATCCGATTTAGACCCATCCGTGAACCAGATGAGGCCGGGTGGTTTTGCGAGACTCTCACCGTCCGCTATCCAGGATTCTCTAGGAAGTATGACAGTCTCGAATCTGCGTTTGAAAACAAATGCCGGGGACATAACGTCCGATGGCATCGAGAGTATGGGGTATGATTTGAACAGACTAGCTAGGATCCTGGTATGGCCCTTGATATCTGATCGATCAATCCAGAGTCCAGAATTTCGCAGTCTATAGGACGTTGCCATTGCTGTACTTTGCACCACCAAGTGCAGCGGTGGGGTTCCCAAGAGGGCTTCCATAGCTGCAGTTGGCGTGGTTCTGATTGCACCCGTAATACTTAGAAGAGCAAGTCTTTGAATACGGTTTAAAAGATCTCTAGCATTGGATACTAGGGTACGAGGCCACCAAACAATTGATGCGTAGGTCAGCAGAGGTTTAACCACCACATTGTACATCCAGTACAACATTTTTGGTTTTAGTCCCCAGGTGGGTCCAAAGGTTCTGCGACAGGCCCATAGGAGCGCCGACGCTTTCTGTTCTTTGACCTCCACGTGCTTTTTCCAGGTCAGCTTTTTATCTAGATATACTCCTAGATATTTCACTGACTCGGAGAGTTGCAGTTTCGTTTCACTTAGGCAAGGAGCCTCAAAACCTTCGAGATTCCTATTCCTGGTGAACACAACGAGTTCAGTTTTGTCAGGATTGACGGAGAGACCCTTGGAAAGGGCCCATTTTTGAACCTTGATAAGAGCTTGATGAGACAGCTCAGCTAATTTACTGGGGAATGTTCCCGATACAAGCAGAGCTATGTCATCCGCATACGCTTGAGCATAGTAGCCCGAGGTGTTTAAAATCCTAAGAAGATCATCTACAACCAGACACCACAGCAGTGGAGATAGTACACCTCCCTGCGGGCATCCTCTCATAACTGAGATTGATTCTGTATCTCTTCCCAGACTGGTCGATGCAGTTCGAGTGGACAGCATGGTTCTTATCCATCTAGTGACAGTCAGACCCGCGCCGTGCACTTCGGCTGCCTCGCTCATGGCATCAAAAGTGACATTGTCAAATGCCCCTGTTATGTCAAGAAAAGCACCAAGAGCGTATGATTTAGTGTCTAGAGTTTTTTCAATTCTGAACACTAGTTGATGGAGTGCAGAATCCGTGGATTTGCCCTCTTGATACGCGTGTTGGTTTGGGTGGAGAGGGAGGATACTTGGTATCCTCTCCCTCAGGTATCTATCCGCCAGCCTCTCCAGTGTCTTAAGCAAGAATGACGTGAGGCTGATGGGACGAAAGCTCTTGGCCTCGGTGTAGTCAGTACGACCAGGCTTAGGTATGAAGATCACACGTGCCTTCCTCCATGGTGAAGGAATATAGCCATAGGCGAGGCTCGTGCGGTAGATTTGGCAGAGTGGTTTAATTAGCAAATCAGCTCCTTTCTGAAGAAGTGCTGGGAAGATGCCATCAGGCCCTGCTGATTTGTACGGGGCAAAGGTTTTGATTGCCCAGTTAGTTCTATCGTATGTTACAATCTCTGAAGCCACAGCGGTAGATTAAACTATTGTATCTTCGACGGAAATGAACCTCATAAAACCTCCACAACTTTGCTAAATATTGCAATCGTGTATGACCTCTATATAAAAGGATTAAAGATTTTCGTCCGAAAACGTTGGGTAGAAACTTGACGGCTTTGACAAATCACAGCTCGCCAATAGAAGTTTTACTTCAAAAATTTGTAATTTTAAAAATAAATAGTCATAAACAGACAAATTTTAAAGTATTTGAATTGTGGTTTCATTCTAATTCAAGTGGAAGGTGTGATCAGGGCAGAAAAAAAAGCTTGATCAAACAAATTACGTAAGTTTTGAGTTAAGACTCTTTCTTATTATATTTTTATTACCGTATCGTGAAAATTTACTGGTTTCCTGAAACAAAAGCTTTGAGCACCTTTTCTTAAAAGAGTAGAATACTTGGGAGAGCTTGCGACGAAACGGTATGATATTAGAAAATCCATCAAGTGGATAGGTTCCGCATTAAAATGGATTGCAGGTAATCCAGACGGATACGGTCTGGAATCTCTCATCAACGCGCGAGACGAATTTGCCAAACATAATGATAAGCAATTAATAATCAATAAAAATATCTTTGATATTACACAGAAAATTATGAAAAACTATAATGAAATTACGGACAAGGATTTAACACACAACGTATTCAATAAACTAATATTGATGAAACGGGAAGTAGAACAGATTGCGGACGCAATTCATTGCAAAAAAAGAAATCAGAAATACCAAAATTTTGGACCCAATTGAGTCGAACCAAGTAATTACAGTAATAAAAAATCTACCATATAGAAACGGAGCCGAAGTTTTAAATGTCGCAACTGCTACTGTAGTAATCACAAACTAATTAATATTTATTTTACATTCGCTTCATCCAGCAGTCCTAAGCTGTTTTCAAAATTATTAGTTTGGGCAATTAGAATTTTGTGTACTCCTGGGTAGGGATGGCAAAAATCTTTGATGTATCGATATATTGAATTATATGATATATCGTTAATCACATATCGCCACGTTCGATATATCGGTATAAAAATATCGTACAAATTTTATTGTCAAAAAAAAGGGATAAAAATAAATTTTAGAGATTTTAAGATTTTTAAAGATTTCGATTTAATATAATAATACAAATAGCATATTAATAATAACTCAAAATTAATAATATAAAAACAAATGAGATTTTCACCCGGCTATGTATAATAATAAAATTACTACTTTTTAATTGTTTGTTACAAAGTAGTATTTTTATTATTAATAATCTATAATTAATGAATGTATTTGAAAGTTGTAATTAGAAAATCAATAATAATTAAAATTAACTCCAGTACTCACTTGGAAGTGATTGCAAAAATAATAGCTTAGAGAGTCTTTTGCCTGTTAATCGGTGTCGGGTTTTAGTGGAGGTGGCACCAGCTTTTGAAAATAGCCGCTCACATGGTGCTGATGTAGCAACAATACAAAAACATTTTTGTATTTCTTAGAACAAATTTGGAAAAACGCTTTTTGCTTCAGCCGAGATAAAAAAAGATCCTGATTTAAATTATATACCGGTGATTGCAAATATTCGGTAACTTCATAAGGAGCATCACTACCTTTTACCTTTTCGTCGTTTGGATTGAGCTAATTGTTTATGGTGCTCCCATAAATCAAAATATTCATTACCATAGTCCATTTCTTCGCTACTTACGATACTATCTAAATTTAACGCCATAGCTCGTTTTAAATTCTTAATTGTTGACGCACAAGCAATTGGATCATTGAAATTGTTTAAATGGCGGATCGAGTAGAGTGGGGCTGGCCAACAAGTGTGGCTCTTCGATTTATCCAAATCGTGTATTATATCCTAATAATAGGGGTATTGGCCCAAGGCTGTTGAAGGTTTAATTTTGAATTGTGCAGTAACGTACCATATCATAGGAATGACTTTTACTGTAATAAATTTTTCAGCGTATATATCTCGGTAGTCATTTTTCCAAGTGGATTCAAAAGTCGAACAATTTCTTTTAAATTAGTGTCAATTGCAGTGAATATAGGAGGCCAAAAATTACGTTGAAAATTAAATAATACGTATATAAGTTGATTTCTTTACTCTTAATTTCATCTTTCATTACAATCCAATCTAGTAGTGAATCGAAGTGCAAATGCATGCATCGGAAAAAATATCGATATATTTCTGAATATATCGATATTTTTTTCGATATATCGTTGACAAACATCGAAATAAATATATCGATATATTTTATTAAATTTATCAATATATAAATTATATCGATATATTTTTGCCAACCCTACTCCTGGGTGCGTTTTCTTGAATCAAGCCAATAGTAGTTATCTGCGCTAAAAGTCAATTTAGGTTTTTTGAATAACTTTTAAAAAATGTACTTTTTTGTAAACGAAATAAGTATTGAGAGTAAATCAAAATTTGAAAATAAAATGAAATAAAAATTTTATAGGAAAATGGAAAAGTTTTATCAAACCAATTTCTGTAAAATTCCAATTAAAATTGGATAATCCAGAAACAATTTTCAAAAATACCTCTCAATTTATCCTTCACATAAATCATTTTTTAGCGCGAACGGCAACCTTAAATGTGCTGTTTCAGTTAGCAGAAATGTTTATGCTATAATTTCACTAAGCGCTTAAAATTAGAATTGCATCCAGTCGTCTTCCTAGATATAAGCGCTTTAAGCGCTTAGAAATTTTGGATGCGCCCATTGTTTCAATTCCTATGACTGAGAAAACCGATTACAGCCGTTTAATTATTAAAGCAATGAAAAAAAGCGAATTCACTTCGCCTATAGCAATATATCAACAAAAAAAATAATTATTGCGCGGTAAACAAAAGATTATAACACATTTCAACAAGTAACTATTTGTACAAGCAATGAAATATAAAAATTACAGGGGAAATAATGTATTGTTAAATTAATCAAAGGGATAAATGCAAAGTGTATTAATAAGTATAATATTGGAACCATAATATAGGAAATCAGTAGTAACCTTATATTTGTACATAATTTTGAAGGAGAATTCATAAATGAATGTGAAAACGAAAAAAATTATTGCATGGAAGTTTTTTAGCAAAAAATACATAATTGTTCGATAGAAATAGGAAATCAAAGATTCATAACACGTGAAATGAAAAATTATCACCTTCTACCCCCAATTTCCCAAACAAACCCCAAAGAATCTACTGTAAATAATTGCAAGATAAAAAAAACTTTTTATATACCACGTTTTCAAATTTTCTGTTGAATCATATAAACTTGACAATTCTATGTGTTAATAAATACTTATTCTAAAATTGTTCGCATAATATTGTTGTAAACAAACTAGATTCACATGTGTTCGGTTTTCAAAATCGTCAAATGCCATTATGTCGTGGGCACCCTGTACGAATCTTTTTTAAAAAAATCATTCCGACCAAAAATGAAGTTTATTGATCCCGTGATTTCGCTATTTGTCAAAAAATTATTTCAACATCGTAAAATAATTAAAATTTAGTAAACGCGTAAATTTTTATTTCATTTATAAAGTATTTCGAAATATCAAACAATTTCGAAATATTTTATTAAAATTATTAATTTCCCTTCACAATATTTTTTCTGTCGAAATAAAGTAAAATTTGTATATACGAGAATTTTAGTATTGCGAAACATTAAAATTAAATTATATTTTTTCATATCGAATTAAAAAAAAAATTGCGTACGCGCAAGTTTTACGAATTAATCATTTTTCTTCAAAGAATAATTAATTACAAAAACAACGAGCCAAAATATGAAAATTTTTTTATGTTTAAAAAATGTTTGGTTTGTTTGCCAATTTTACTAATATCGGTCAAAATACTTGAAGTACTTTGAAAAATGTTCTTCAATAACTTAATCCATTTTCTTTCGATTAAATTTTAGTTAGTTATTGATAGTAAATTGACTCGAATACATTTATTGATTTTTTGCCGGTCGCGAATAAAAACAAAAGGTCTATTTTATTTGCCATACCCTACCCTGGAGCAGGGTAAGTGGCAAATAAAACGAGCAGGAGTAAGAAAAAGCTTTAATTCGAATGTTTGTAGCGGCTGCTTAGCAACCATATTGTAATGATATAACAAGCTTTTAGCTAATACACTTTTTATGGTGGAAAACTGAAGCAATTCGGGTGTAATAGTTACACCTGCTCTGAAAGTACAGGATTTGTAGGATTTGCATTTTCGTTGTTTTTGTTTTCAATATAAAAATTTGCTCTACCCTAGAGCAAGTGGCAAATAAAACAGACCTAAAATATTAGGGTTTTGGTTATACAATAAAAAAAAATACCTGTTAAAAAAATTAAATCGACGGGAAATAAAGTTGTTAATTTTACAATTCACATCATTTTCCGAGAGTTCTGACCTCCGGAGACGTAAAGTTAAAATAAAATAAAAGTTTCCCAGAGTCATCCTGGAAAGAATCCCTTCGACACAACATCTGGATCTGAGTTGCTAGGCATTATCTCAGATCCCCGAATCTGCAAATAAGACAGTTGTGGCAAAATGACGAATGATTCAACCAGATTTGACTCCAGAAAAAAATAACGAGGTGCACGAACTGACTTTTGAGGACCAAATCAACGAATTCTCTTTCGACAACACCAGTCCAGTTTTTGCCTCACCTTCAGTGCAGGAAACAGGACGAAACCGAAGCGGAAGAGTATTTTCCCGTTCAACGCTGAAATCTCCAACCAACCCCGATTTCCCAGGGAATTTAAGCCCTAGGAAGCAATTATTACGAAAACAATTAGATTTTAAGGCGGATGTAATTTTAAGTAGTGAAACGAAAGAAAATAAAATGTCGGTAGATTGTAACAAAGTGTCTCAATTTGTTTAGAACCCGATCCCTTTGCTTCACGCGGATCTCGGACCAAATTTGGCGTCGGAAGTAAAAGTTTTTACTAAGTGTTGTCAAACAATTCATGACATTCTTAGTAAGGACGAGCAACCAATACTCGTGTCCTTACTACCCACACGATTTCGTGGGCAAACCGCATCCATTTTGGACAGCATATCGGTATCCGATTTAACAACCTTTTTACATACTTTAATCTCCAAATTAGTTTCTAGAAGACCTTACGCCACCTTGATACATGAATTATAAAATTCAAAGCAATTGCCGGGGCGTGTGAAACCTTTTTCAAGGTTATCCAGAGCCATCCAACCACTATACTTCTGTAATTAAAGATTTCGATGAAACTGCAATGTTCACTTTCCAAGCAGGAATATTAAATTCTAACCACCGTGTTTTCTTTCTGCATGAGAAACACGAAAATTTCGAGACTTTAACGAGTAAAGAGTTTCTCGAGTCAGCAGAAAGGCAATTTGTTTTAAATCCAACAATGTTAATAAATTCAACCACACAAAGCGGCCAAACTAATTCTCAAATGTTCTATCCCCAATCAGAGGAACAGAATGTATTTAATCCCAACAATTACTCCACTCTTAATAACGCCAACAACAATAAGAACAACAATATCAATAACAACAATACTAGATTTAATAACAATTTTAATAGAGGAACGAACAATTTTGCTAATAATAATAGGAACAATAACAATAACACATACCGAAACAACTACAACAATAATAAAAACAAAAACAACAGAAACAACAACTACAACAACACAAATAACAACAACAGTTGTAGTAGTAATTTCAAAAATAGCATTAGGGGCGAAGCCGACAATAACTACAATAACTACAACAATTACCACACAAATAACAGAAACCGACCGAATAATAATTCACCTCGAAACAATGACTTTTACAATAATCCTCACAACCAAAACCCACCGAACCCCCGACAACCACGCGGATTTTGCAATCGTTTTGGGCATATATGTAATGAATGCCGTACACGTATGGATTCCCCATATTGTAGGCGATGCCGAATACATGGGCATACGAACAACAACTGTAATTCGCAAATTTTACCGACCCCAACAAAACGAATTAATATGATATCAAACGAACCGAATGATAATAGGGAACACGATGACCCAGCAGATAATATACCTAGATGTGTTTTTTGCCAGCAACCTGGACACACTATAGAAAATTGTCTAGCCAAGGAATTATGGGATGAAAATAAATCCCCATCAATTAAACCGACGGAAAACTAAAACAGGGCTGTCACCTTAGCCCCCAAGAAACCGAGAGAAGCTGTCAGCCGGCCCAAAAATTACCTACCCTTTCTAAATGTGTAATAAAAGTACCTCTACCAATAATAATAAACAATCCGGCCGAATTACTAGTAGACACGGGAGCAGATATAAGTATTATAAAAAAATCATCATTAAAGGAAAATATATAAATTAACAAAGAAGAAAAAACAAATATTCAAACTGTTTTTGGCACCGGAAAAACAATAGCAATCATGTAAATTTCATGTGGTGGAAAAAACTACTCGAATTCCAGGAGATGGAATTTTAGGGTTCGATTTGGATTAGGATTGATGAAGATAACTTCGGGATTCCATTTTCTAATAGTACGTCCATAGATTGCATGGATAAGGTCCATGTAGATGTCACCAAAGAGCAGGTTGAAACACCTGAATCTGCTCTACCTAACCCCTTCAAAATAATTTCCGTTCAAAATTTTACCATCCCCAAAACTATTCGTCAAGTCCAACCATTTTTCGGTTTGGCAAATTATTACCGCAAGTTCATACCTAATTTTTCTATAGTTGCGGAACCTGTAAACAAACTTTTACGCAAAAATAATAAATTTAAATGGACGGAAATTTGCTAATCTGCATTCCAAAATTCAAAAAATACTCTAATATCACCTCCTTTGCTTATATACCAAGATTTTGCTCAAGCCTTCAATTTAACAACAGATGCCAGTAATGAAGCTATTGGAGCAGTTCTTTCCCAAGGCGAAGTAGGTAAAGATAAACCGATTGCATACGCTAGTCACTCATTAAATAAAGCGGAACGAAATTATTCCACAATTGAAAAGGAATTACTAGCCATCGTATGGGTCACAAAAAATTTTCGTTGCTATCTTCACGGTAGAAATTTTCAGTTTACACTAACCATAAACCCCTTAAAGGCGTGTTTAATGTAATGTGTGGTGCGTTTTCACCACAAACTTTTGAATACGATTACCAAATAGAATACAAACCCGACAAATATTGCACAAACGCCGATGCCCTCGGTCGTATTCCTCTCATTAATTCAGAATCAGTGATAGAACCGCCAACAATTTTTACACTCGAATTCAAAAACTTAGAGGAAAATTATTGAGAAAAGGAATTTCATAATTTGAATAAAACAGACGGCTGGAAATTATTAATGAAATTGAAGTAATGTCTAAAATAAAAACAAAGCAAAAAGCATTTTCGACAATCGAAGCCAGCAAAAATGAAAACGGACCCTTTAACCGATATAATGATATACTTCCATATGATCACACACGTATAATTAGGAATCGCAGACGAATTAACTACATAAACGGGGATTTGGTAAAATTTGGCAATAGTAAACAAAACTGCATATTAACTCAAGGGCCTCTAACGAAAACTGCTGAGCATTTTTGGTTAATAATTTGGGAAAATAACACAAACCCAATAATCACGCTAACCAAATTAATAGAAGAAAATAAAATAAATTGTCATAGGTATTGGCCGAAACAAATTGGAAAATCGCATATGTCACTACCACATGTTGGTTTTACAATTGAATATTTAACACATGAAAAACAACCAAACTTTATTAAATGAATTTTTAGATTGACGAAAAACGAAACAAATTAACAGTGAGAAGTAGCACAATTTCAATTTACTGGATGACCAGATTATGGTATTCCCCAAAATACCGAAGAATTCTCACTATTTCTTAAAGAAGTAAGAAACTCGACAGCGTTCAAACCTGAATCTGGACCGCCAATAGTACACTGCAGTGCTGGAATCGGTCGATCAGGAACATTTTGTTTAATAGATATTTATCTCACTCTTATCTGTGCAAAAGATGGGAACAAATATACACAACCCCAAATATTATTAGAAATGCGCGAAAATAGGAAGGGTTTGGTCCAAACTGCCGAACAATTAAAATAGCATATCTAACCATTTTAGAAGAACAAAAATTATTCTCCAAAACCACCCCAAATTCTACAACCAACAACAGAGTATCGGCGGAAATCAAAGCAAGTCAAATTAATGTTGTAACGAGAACTCAGACTAAAATTCAACAAAATGAGCCAACGAATAAGGTTGAACTTCCCCAAAAACTCACCACTACACTGGAAATAGCACCAACAAACATTAACCCGATTGACGAGCTAATAACAATAAATTTAAAGGAACCAACTTAAGTTGAGCTGTCAGATGCAGAGTCTAACGCTTCTTATGAAACATCGGAATCCGACGAAGAAGTTGAAATTTTAACGGATCCAAACGATATCCAAACCATTTTAAAAGGCTATCACGATTCACCTTTAGGAGGGCATGCCGGAATTCAAAAAACTTTCAACCGTGTACGAAAAAATTATCGTTGGAAACATATATTGACTCATATTACGATTTATATAAAAAATGCTGAAAATGCTAATGCAATAAAAAGGGTAAAGAGTTAAAAATGACAATGAGAATAACCGATACAGCAAATCGTCCATTCGAAAAAGTCTATTTGGACGTCTTTGGTCCCCTTCCAATCTCTCAAAAAGGCAACAAATATATTTTAACCTTTCAGGACGATTTAACCAAAATCCTGCGATTTATTGAAAAGACTATGCAAATTGCTACATATTAAAAAAGCTGCCCTGGTACACAATCACACACCACATACGGGTAGTAAATTCACACCAATTCACGCATTGTAGGCATACCATAAATTACAAAAAATACATACTACTATGAGGGAAAACCTACTAAAAGCGAAAACGAAATCCAAGGAGTATTACGACAAAAACTCAGTAACAACAAAATTTCATGTAGGAGAGATGGTACTATTAAGAAATCGCGCTGTTATATAAAAAACTTGACATCGCCAAATTTTAATAACGGGTTTCAGATGCATGAAATAAGTCCGAAACATCATAATGCTTTCAATATGTTGCGGATTTATTTCAAGCCAAAAACCAAACCTAAATTCAGTTCAGACACTTTATTTTTATGGGCGAAAGTTCTGATTAATGATTGCACCATCGGCAAAAGAAATATTTGAATTTAGAAATAGCAGTTAATTAAGAAATTGCGAAATTCAAATATTAAAATTAATAAAATCGGGAAAGTGCACAAAAGTGCAAAGTTTCGTGAACAACAGCAATGGGTGCAAAGGTTGGACTTTTCTACCTATAAAAATCAATAGTGAACGAATGAAAAGTTAGTGATAATTCAGTTTTTAAAACACACGCGATCGGAACGATATTTTTTACTTTTTTTAAAATTAACTAAGTTTTTCTTTTAAGATCTGAGTTTTGTGCATCAATTGAATAAAGCATAAAGAATTTTTAGAAGTTTTTAAAGTTTTTACTATGAAAAGAAAGTTGTATAATTGACTAAGTTTTTGTTTTAAGATATAAGAGTTCTGTGAATTAACTGAATAAAGAATAAAGAGTTTGTGTAACAAAAAAAGGGACAATAAATAAACCGAATTTTAACAGAATAGAAGTATTTTGTTCTTTTTTTTAACCAGTGTTAGTTAATTTGTAAAAGATCCAGGCAAGATTAAAGCAGAAAGTCACGTAAGTTTTCTTTTGCATTACTCAATTTTATTCGACAACGACCGCAAGCCACCTCCCAATCATAGTCCAATATCAAGTACGAGAAAGTATAGTTCTATTTCTCATAAGAGGGAAATATTCGGAGAGAGCTTTTAAAAGAAAACTGTAAAAATTGAAGAAATAAAACGAAACTAATGAGGGACAACATACCGAACTGCAATAAAGTATCGACAAAGTATTCAACACCACTTTTCTTCCAATTAAGATTTCGGAAAGAGCCAAGGTGAGTACACTCAAAGAATTTTTACATAACACCGCAAAGAAACATAAACTTTCCCCCGTGTGGATGGGTCCCTACGGAATAAAACAAGTATTCGACGATCTGAATACCTCTATTCAGGATGGTAAAAAGCTAAGGCAAATTCATAATAACCGTTAAAAAAATTTGAAGCATACACCGCCTAAAACTTCAAAATTTTATTACCCAAAGATAAACATAACCTAAATTCAGAAAAACAACTTTATCATACGTACTTATAAAAACAAAAATTCGAACAACGTAAGGTAACTAACCTAAATAATTTGTTTTATCAAAACCAACTTCAAATGTTTAATAACAATCTCTATACTACAAGCAAAATCATAAAATATTTTGGAACCCCCTAAGAATCTGTTGGTCCAGAATCAAACGCATCCCATAGTTATTTAAAATAATGCGATTTTATTATAACGCAACACATTAAAATTTCCAAAAATTAGTACCCAAATTTTAACATTCATTGATTGGTGATATACATTTAAACTCAACATTTAACTCTAAGCATAGAGAAAGTATGATTTTTTACAAACAATTTTTTGTAATTAGGTCAAGTTCAATACCCATTTTTTTTTTTGCCAAATGGTAAACATTGAACATAGTTTATACCTACATACATTAGCAAAACCTGAGAAGATTTCAATGTAAATTATATATATATATATAGAATAATATAAATATATAATATATAAAAATCTGCAGAAGTAATCAGATGAAATATGAAACCAAATGGAATTTTTTTCTTCTCATATATTTCACATGTACAGTCATGGAAAGATGAAGAAAATTTTCTTTTAATATTTTGGACACAAAATCTTCATAAGGAAAATTCTCCAAACCTATTTTTGTGTTGACATATGTAAAACTCCCCGCAGAAATCGCAAAGTATCATGTGTAAAAGATATATTAAACTATATGTATTACCATATAATATCTATTACGAAAACTAAACAAACTTTTGGACATGAAACCATATTACACCGAATACCTTCTCCCTAAGGTAAATAGAGTAAAAACAGAGAAAACAATCCAAAACAACATCTCATGACAAAGAAGAAGCCCATTGAAAAATAAAAAATGAGCAAAGCAAACCATAGTAGTGAATTTACATTTTCTCTATATCGGCCGGACCACTATGGAACTTTCCCGATAATGTCATCAAATATTGATTTCAGTTCTCCTATTCTAAATGTACATTCCAAGTGTCATGAAAATGTGACTAGTATTGGCCGAATTATTAATGTTTTTTTATTTTGCATTCCCGTAACCCCCACAGAGAGGAGTCGCATTCTATCTTTTCAGATGGCCTATCCAGAATGTTTACTCTAAGTTTTAAGAAAATTTGCCCATTATTGAGTGAATTCTTGTAGTTTTTCTATTTGAGCCCGCACAGCCCCGCTCGAGGGGAGACATTTGACCTTTTCAGTTTGCTCATCCCAAATGTACATTTCAAGTTTCATTAAAATCCGACGGTTATTGACCAAATTATTAAGGTTTTTTATTTCACCCTCCCGCAACCCCCTCCGAGGGGAGACGCATTCTATCTTTTGACTTGCCCTATTCAGAATGTACACACCAAGTTTAAAGAAAATCTTCCTATTATTGAGTGAATTATTGAAGTTTTTCATTTTTAGCCCTCCACAACCTCCCACCGCGGGGAGACATATTTTATTTTCTCAGTTGGTCCATCCCAAACGTACGTTCCAAGTTTCAATAAAATCCGACTATTATTAACCGAATTAGGGAAGTTTCTATATTTCCACCACAACATTTTTTTAAAAAAGTTCTGCGCATTAGTGTTGCCAGATGTAAATTCCGTTGAAAAGTCAATGTGTTCTGATTTCGAATATAGTACACAAACTGTGCAAATCTCATCAAAATTGGACGAGCAATTTCGGTTTTACAACAAGTGCAAAAATAGACTACATTTGGACGAAATGTATTTTTAGACAGTGTTGCCATAATCGAATATGGCCCAAAAACTAATCAGATCTAAGTTAGAATCAGATACACGAACTGTATAAATTTTATCGAAATTAGCCCGCCAGTTTAGTCTGAACCGTGCGGACAAGATTTTGTCGTTTTTAGACAAAAAAAGCGTTACCAAATAGTGTTGCCATATATTAATTTCGTCCAGAATCTAACACCATCTGGCATTTGATGCAACACCAAAATGGTGAAAGTTTCATGGAAATCGGACCATCCATTCAGATTTTATTAACGATTTAAAAAGCGGACGGACGGACGGACATGGGGCTAATTATTTTTGACGAAACGGATTTTGCACTTATTTTCATCTTCCTAGCCCTTCTAGATCAAAAGTTAGGTTTTCGCACGATTATAGTACTTTCCTATAAACATTCGTATATCGGGAAAGTAAAAAAAGGACAAGATACAACTATTTGGCAGTACAATATTTATTTATTTTAACATATAAATATGTAAACTTTGGTATTTTTTTTAATACAAAATCGAGCTGGGCTCATTAAATTTAGAATCTAATAAAACAAAGCCGCAGTATCCGTAGCCCAGCCTACCAAAGCTCATCACGCTACCAGGCAACAAGTGCCAAACACACGGTCCCCTAATGTAGCTGGACCCGATCAGCACCTCTTCACGTCCCTGGATCTCCACTTTAACAGTGTAAAAATAACAGTCTGCAAGTATAATAAAAATATAAACAAAAATTTTTTTTCTCCTTACCCCATTTGCACCATTCCATGGTGACACTACGCATTGTAGGGGCAACACCCCCCATAATGGTACCCAAATGTCACAGTATGGGTTAGAACCCAAAGTGACTGGAACATTAATGACCCACTGCCTACTAGTATCTAAGCACATTAGCGAAAGAACCATTTTTTGTCTAAAAAAGACAAAATTTTGTCCGCACGGTTTAGACTAAACTGTTGGGCCAATTCCGATAAAATTTACACAGTTTATGTATTTGATCCTAACTTAGATCTGATTAGTTTTTGGGCCATATTCGACTATGGCAACACTGTCTAAAAATACATTTTGTCCAAATGTAGTCTATTTTTGCACTTGTTGTAAAACGGAAATTGCTCGTCCAATTTTGATGAGATTTGCACAGTTTGTGTACTATATTCGCAATCAGAACACATTGACTTTTCAACGGAATTTACATCTGGCAACACTAATGCGCAGAACTTTTTTAAAAAAATGTTGTGGTGGAAATATAGAAACTTCCGTAATTCGGTTAATAATAGTCGGATTTTATTGAAACTTGGAACGTACGTTTGGGATGGACCAACTGAGAAAATAAAATATGTCTCCCCGCGGTGGGGGGTTGTGGAGGGCTAAAAATGAAAAACTTCAATAATTCACTCAATAATAGGCAGATTTTCTTTAAACTTGGTGTGTACATTCTGAATAGAGCAAGTGAAAAGATAGAATGCGTCTCCCCTCGGAGGCGGTTGCGGGAGGGTGAAATAAAAAAACCTTAATAATTCGGTCAATAACCGTCGGATTTTAATGAAACTTGAAATGTACATTTGGGATGAGCAAACTGAAAAGGTCAAATGTCTCCCCTCGAGCGGGGCTGTGCGGGCTCAAATAGAAAAACTACAAGAATTCACTCAATAATGGGCAAATTTTCTTAAAACTTAGAGTAAACATTCTGGATAGGCCAACTGAAAAGATAGAATGCGACTCCTCTCTGTGGGGGTTACGGGAATGCAAAATAAAAAAACATTAATAATTCGGCCAATACTAGTCACATTTTCATGACACTTGGAATGTACATTTAGAATAGGAGAACTGAAATCAATATTTGATGACATTATCGGGAAAGTTCCATAGTGGTCCGGCCGATATAGAGAAAATGTAAATTCACTACTATGGTTTGCTTTGCTCATTTTTTTTATTATCATTACATTTCCACAAAGAATTAGTATCTCACTAGGTAATCAGTGATTTAAAAGTACCAAATTCGGAAAAATTTCCCGAACAGTTTCCCTGCAATTGGACTATACAATTTTTTATCAAATATTTTAATAAAGGAATAAATTCAGTATAATGCAACATTGTTTCAAAGATATTACAGTAATACCTAGTTAAAACTTTAATATTAATTATAAAATTTAACTTTCACTTTGGATTACAATTCTTTTTTATATATATAGCGTGATTCATTCTTTACTTTTTTTTTAAATAAAAATAAAGCACTTAGAATTGAATGCAAATATCAAATCTGTATTATCAACTTTAAGAACATAGTATGGCAATTAATGTTTGATAATAATTTCCTTCAAATGTTGGCCGGCACTACGTTTCAGCTCGGCCAGTCTGGCGGTCCAATTTTCTCTCTCAAGCATTTCGACCGGAATCTCATGAATGACACGTGTAATGTTCGCTTCCAATGCTTCAATTGTCACTGGTTTATCGGCTAAGACTTTTGACTTTACATAGCCCCAAAGAAAAAAGTCCAAAGGTGTGATATCGCACGATCTTGGTGGCCAATTCACTGGACCAAAACGTGAAATTAATTGCTCACCGAAATGATTTTGCAATAAATCCATTGTAACACGAGCTGTATGGCTCGTAGCACTGTCTTGTTGAAACCAAATATTGTACAGACCACGGGCTTCAATTTTAGGTACCAAAAAGTCCGTTATCGTAGCACGATAGCGCTCACCATTGTCGGTAACGTGGCCGCCGGCCGCATTTTTGAAGAAATACGGACCGACGATGCCCCCGGCCCATAAACCACACCAAACTGTTGTTTTCAATGGATGTAATGGTAGCTCTTGAAACTCTTGTGGACATTCATCATCCCAAATACGGCAATTTTGCTTATTAACGTAGCCATTAAGCCAGAAATAAGCCTCATCACTAAACAAAATTTGGCTTGAAAATTCCGGATTTTCTTCGATGCGTTCAAGCGCCCATTCAGCAAACAAACGAGGATGTTAGTCTTGACATGATGAATTTCCATACAATACTGAACAAAAATGATAAATCAGAATGACACTAGTCACGCGTGATCTGTCAAAAACACCCTATTGAAAAAAAAGTAAGGTTTGAATCACACGTTACCTTTCTCTCAATTTTGTTAAAGGATAAATAAAGCTGTTAATATTTTTGTCAATATGCGTAAACTGCTCATGCACTCAATACCAAATTCAACCCCTAAATAACACGTGAATTTTATTGGAACCTGAAATGCGGTAATTTCTCGAACAACGTGGAATATATACACAAAAATGGGTCTGTACCAGGAGGATGAAACTCGAAATTTCCTCACACTCTGTTATGATAAAATTAGGAGCCTCTGTAATATATCTGGAGCAATGTCCAACTCATCTTGCTCATATTGGCATGCGGAATTCCAGAAGTTATCGCATAAAATAAAAACACAAATCGAGGCAGTTAATTTGTTCAACATTAACAAACGCACTAAACGACCCTGGTTTAACATAATTGGAATAGGAATGAAACACCTGTTCGGAACAATGACCCAACACGATGCGGAAGATATTAACAATAGAATCAAAACACTAGAAGAGCATGATTCTGAAAATTTACATCTAATTAAGAAACAAGTAACGATAGTACAATCTGCGTTTCATACTTTAAATAAGGCAATTACTAATACAACTCTCCAACAAGAATCTCTAGAACAACGGTTAGAAATATCCCCTAATAAATTACGCACGGAAATCCGGAATTTGAAACAAGATTTCTAAATACTACACATCTGAACTGAAATAAACGAAATCCTAATATTCATTTTACATTTACTGCAAGAACTATATACCCATCTGAACGAACAATTTTCTATTCTATCATCTCTACAACAACGTAAACTCCACCCCTCAATATTATCGGCAGAAACATTAACAAAACTCCAAGCGGAAATCACGAACCACACTAATGCGTTACCTTTAGATTTCGCCTCTCTGAACCAAATGACCAGAGTAAATGCGGAGCATGTACGCAACTGAATTCTAATACGCATATCTTTTCCTCTACCTGCCAAAGAAATATATTCATTGAACAAAGTATACTTATTCCCCACTGCACTAAATAAATCAAATTTTGCAATTTTGAAAACAAAAACCGAATATATCCTGAATAATACTAAAAAGGGTTATTCTGTCGTAAAAACAACAACCGAATTTAGGCATACATGCCAAGAGATACTTGTAAATCATTTCATACCTCTATACATTTGTAAAATTACTCAACCACGCCAGGTGGGCCCACTCAACACTAAATGCCTACCAAATTTATTACTCAAACAGCAATCTCAAGTAGCTGCTTGCATCTATCAAGTGATGAATAATATACCAGATATTGTAACCAAACTGGTAAGAAAAAACGCATGATTATTCTCTTTCCAAAAAACACGAACATTTTCAACGGAATGTCCTGAGGGAATCCGCCGCACACTAAACGGAAGTGGAGTTATCACATTAGAGATAAATTGTGTTTACACACTAGATAATCAAGAAATTCCCTTTGAAGGAAACAAAGATTCCGATTTACCGATACATCAACCCGAAAACGTGCAACTACCAAAATTCATACTAACTCAACAACGAGTAACCGAAAGAACATCCACAGGTGAAATTCATTTCAAATCACACCATTCGCTTAATAATTACAAGAAGCTAGTAAATCCTTAGAAGATTTTAACACCTTGTTGACCGGTCACGAGTTAACTCGTGTTTTCATGCCCAAACGTTGTTGACCGGTCACGAGTTAACTGGTGTTTTCATGCCCAAACGTTGTTGACCGATCACGAGGTAAGTCGTGCCTGCACTTGCATTAGCAATTTCATTTTTTGAAGCCCCGGGCAATATAGAATACTGCAAAAGCTTTACTGTAACTCTAACTTACAAAATAAACTTAGAGTCAAAAAATTTCTGGATAACTGTAGATTCAAATGAATCCAGCTTTGTATCTGGCACTTCCTCTTATACTTTTAAAAGGGCTCCGTACAATGATCCATCCTTCAGGCTTACAGGACAACTAAAAGACCACGTTTTAGAAAAAATAGTCACCTGTGTAAAAATAAATCCAACTAGAACGTGTAGAGTATGCTCTTCAAAAGGAAAGCGTAGCGAAACAAGATATATTTGCAAAACCTGCTGTGTACCATTACACGTAGGTGATTGCTATACAGCATATCATACTAAAAAAAAATATTAAAAGTTATCTACAAAATATATACAAAATTTCATTTCAATTCATTATGTATAAATAAAGTTTATTAAAGGTTATTTATATTGTTTCAGTTCCACATTGAATTACGAAATAATAGCCGGTGACATGAGATAGTTTCAGCGTAAAATTGGCGGTCAACAAGGTGTTAATAAGGAATTGCTGAATGTTGAAAATGAACGAAAAACCCTAAAACACCAGGTAATAACGTATATAAATAGTAGTGCCACGGGGATATCAATATTAATTCTAATCCTGTTTATCTTCTTTTACGTTGGAAAGAGTAAGAGGTCAAAATTGACAAAGAAAAAGACAAGTACAAACGTTCCTCTAAACGTTATTCAAATACCGGGTAATACGAAACGAAATTTTAACTTCCAGCCCGAAGTAAATATCCCCAACAAAAATTTACCAATTCCTTAACCAACAGAAATAAGTTTCAACGATAAAGTAAGTAAGTATTGCAACCTAAAACCATGGGTATTCCACCGCCACCACCTAAATCTCCACATGACAGTTACAGATAGGCAAAGTGAAGCAAATCTGTGATAATCTTAACGAAAAACAGAGAGTAAGAAAATCCATGGAAAGCCTTGGGTAAACCGTAAACTTTAAAAGTACATTTTTTTTATTTTTCAAACTTTATTCCTATCAAACAAATTCACCTAAATATAAAGTAAAGTAAATACTAGACAATTCAAAATTATTTTCCTTCCTCATATTTCAAGGTTGAAATTCTTTAGGAAATAAAATGAAATAGGATATATCAGATCGGCTGAAAAGTTCGTATAGTTTTAAAGAAAACACATTTTTTTAACAAAACTCGATTTTATTATTCAACATAGTTGCCATCGAGGGCGATACACCGATTATAGTGACCTTCCAACTTTTCGATTCCATTTTTTTTAGTACGATTTGTCTTTTGCTTGAAAATAGACATCAGTTCCACCGATTAGCTCAGGAGTAGACTCAGTAGTAAAATGATGGAGCCATGTTTCATCCATTGTCACATATCGACGCAAAAAATCGGGTTTATTACAATTAAAGAGCTCCAAACACTGCTCAGAATCATCAATTCGTTGGTTTTGAACAATTGTGTGCTCGCACGGTACCTACTTCGCACAGAGCTTTCGCATACCCAAACATTCATGAATGATATGTCCAACACGCTCCTTTGGTATCTTTCGAGCGTCACCTATCTCAATCAACTTCACTTTATGGTCATCCAAAATTATTTTGTGGATTTTTTGATGTTTTCGTCCGTAATAGCCTCTTTTGGACGTCCACTGCGTTCACCGTCCTCGGTGCTCATATGGCCTGTACGGAACTTAACAAACCACTTACGAATGGTTGCTTCGTCTGGCGCAGAGTCAGGATAATACTCATCAAGCCACTTTTTGGTATCAGCAGTATTTTTTTTTTTATCAAAAAACAGTGTTTCATTATCACACGAAATTCCTTTTTATCCATTTTCTTCAAAATAACAAAAGTTGCTTCTCTCAAAATGCTATATTTCACAAACTAATTGTCCGACAGCTGTCAAATTTATACACGTCTCTTTTAAAGGTTGGTACTGACAAAAAATGATATGGATTTAGTTCTAGTGGCGCCCTATCATAGAAACGATACGAACTTTTCAGCCCTCTTGCTATAGAAAAATTTTCCGGATAACCAAAAAAAACAAATTGAATTGTTGGATTTAAAAATAAAAATAAAAATGAAAACAAAAAAAAATGTAAAATTTTTAAGTTTTTAGATTTTTTAGATAAAATTAACAATACTTTATGTAGTTTTTTTTAAAATATGAAATTAATTTTTAAGATACAATATGTAAGACATATTTTAAAAAAATTTTCCCCGATTTTTGAACAAACACCTTTATTTGTTTATTTAAATATCAACAAAAATTTTTTATTGTCAATACGGGGTGGTATGTTGTGGTACACCCTGTACCCATCTTTTTAAAAAACAATCATTCCGCCCAAAAACGAACTTTATTGATCCCGTGATTGTTAAAAAATTATTTCAACATCGTGAAATAATTAAAATTTAGTAAACGCATAGATTTTATTAATATCGGTCAAAGTTTTTGAAGTACGTTGAAAAATTTTGTGCAATAACTTAATCGGTTTTCTTTCGATTAAATTTTAGTTAGTTATTGATAGTAACTTGACGTGAATACATTTATTGATTTTTTGCCGGTCGCGAATAAAAACAAAAATATTAAAGTTTTGAAAATAAAGTCGTTGAGTTTAAAATTGTAATAACGAAGAAGAAAGTGGTTAAATTGATCTTAAATTGTTTAAAGAAAATGAAGTTTTGAGTTTAAAACTGTAATAAAGCATCAGAAAGTTCTTAAATTGTGTAAAGAGAATAAAGTCGTTGAGTTTAAAATTGTAATAACGAAGAAGAAAGTTGTTAAATTGGTCTTAAATTGTTCAAAGAAAATGAAGTTTTGAGTTTAGAATTGTGATGAAGAAGAAGAAAGTTCTTAAATTGTTTAAAGAAAATAAAGTCGTTGAGTTTAAAATTGTAATAAAGAAGAAGAAAGTTTGTACAATGTTTAAAGAAAATAAAGTCGTTGGGTTTAAAATTGTAATAACGAAGGAGAAAGTGGTTAAATTGGTGTTAAATTTTTTAAAGACAATGAAGTTTTGAGGTTAAAACTGTAATAAAGCAGAAGAAAGTTCTTAAATTGTTTAAAGAAAATAAAGTCGTTGAGTTTAAAATTGTAATAACGGAGAAGAAAGTGGTTAAATTGGTCTTAAATTGTTTAAAGAAGATGAAGTTTTGAGTTTAATATTGTAATAAAAAGCAAGAAAGTTCTTAAATTGTTTAAAGAAAATAGAGTATTGAGTTTAAAATTGTAATAAAGAAGAAGAGAGGTCTTACATTGTTTAAAGAGAATAAAGTCGTTGGGTTTAAAATTGTAATAACGAAGAAGAAAGTGGTTAAATTGGTCTTAAATTGTTTAAAGAAAATAAAGTTTTGAGTTTAGAACTTTAATAAAGCAGAAGAAAGTTCTTAAATTGTTTAAAGACCATAAAGTCGTTGAGTTTAAAATTGTAATAAAGAAGAAGATAGTTCTTAAATTGTTTAAAGAAAATAAAGTTTTGAGTTTAAAATAGTAATAAAGAAAAAGAAAGTTCTTAAATTGTTAAAAGAAAATAAAGTCGTTGAGTTTAAAATTGTAATAATGAGGAAGAAAGTGATTAAATTGGTCTTAAATTGTTTAAAGAAAATGAAGTTTTGAGTTTAAAACTGTAATAAAGCAGAAGAAAGTTCTTAAATTGTTAAAAGAAAATAAAGTCGTTGAGTTTAAAATTGTTGAATTTTTCTAGTCAGAAGCACTCGACCCGTAGAAAAGTGTAAAAGAAACAAATTTAAACTTGAAATTCTTAATTTATTTTAATATATTTTGCAGTTCGTGGTCTGCCCAATTCACGATCTTAAGAAAAACTCAACCTTAATTTTAAATAATTTACAAACATTACTTATTATAAAATAAAGAAAATGTGAATTCAGCATTTTTGCTTTTGTTAATTATTTACGGATGCGCTTGGAAATTCAAGCTAAACCTTGAATATTACGTTGAACCTAAGTTCACCTGTAAAATTCAAATCAGCAATTTTATCATTTAATGAATTTTTCAATCATTTGCAAATTAATTAACAAAAAAAAAATATGCTGAATTTAAGTTTTTAAATATGTTTGATTGAACATTCTGGCCGCCTTGAAATAGTATATTTCAACTGAAATGACAAAAAAAAAGTGTTAAAGTTGGTATAACATCGGTCTCACTGCGGCATTTCCTCCGTGCAGATAAGATCCGATGGTCTGGAACAATGGAGTTATTTAGAAAGGCGCTCCGACTCGCCTTGCATTAAAAATTGTTGGAAAGGTTTTTAGGGATTAAATAGAAAGGATGTAATAAAGTGATTAACTAATTGAGTGCATATCAGGATATAAAGTTGCGTTGTTGCGTACCGTGTTCAGATTTATGTCTGAGTGATTTGGCACTGGCTTCTGGTGATTGCTATGTTCAGACACCGATGCTTCAATCTGCTCCTGACTAACAACCGATGTTAAATGAGTTTCGTTCTCTTTTTGTTGATGTTTGTGTAATAAAAATGTCGTCATAGAATTCCAAAATGCACCTAACATCCACCAACCAGCTCCATGAGTTGATTTGATGATACGGAAATTCATAATAACGTCGATACATTTCTTAATAATTCTAAGTGCTAGAATTATTCCAAAAATAGCAGCACTAATGTTTCTAAATTGAGTAAAAGCCGACCACAATCTTGTTTTAATTGAATCTGCTAATTCAGATAAATGGTGAGATGAAAAAAGCTGCAACATATTTATGTCTTGATGATCGATGTTGTGATCCATTAAAGATGGAGATAAAACATTGGTTACCGCATGTCGTTCTGAAGAGAACATAATTTGACGCCGTAACTTATCCATGGAATCAAGAGAATAAATTCCAGATTTTATTAAATCTGCCGGGTCTTCGTATTTCCACTCTAACTCACTCGACGGTTTTAATGATTGCGGTGTTTTTAAACGATGGATTTGTGGATCTAGACCATACCATTCACCATGTAAGAAATAACCAGGACTCATCATAGATGAGCATAGAATTTCTGTTCCAAACTGTTGTAATAGGTGAGTGGTGGGAGTCATAAAAAAAGTCTGGTTAGCGTAGGTAACTGGCAATTCTATGTAACATCGATCGCTTTTTCTAACGGATGCTTCCACTGGCTGGCATTTGATAAGATATATTATCTCTCCTCGTGGAACAGCAGTGTTCCCAGGTTCCTTTAACCGCATTAATGCAAATTCGGAAGGAAGATAATGTGCTATTGTTAATTGGGTTTGTAAAACCTCTCTTTCAAGTTCGCAACATCTTTTAAATAAATAAATGTATAGGTTTTCTATCTGTTCCTTGACATGCCTTTCTACGTAAATAAATTTTGAATTTACATAAGTAAATAGATTCAAATTTTTAGCCATAATTGGTCTTCTCTTGAACCAATAATCTTCACCGGTCTTCTCAACAATTATTAAACGTGGGTGCTCTGTTTGAAAACCCTTAAAACGGCAAACGGATACCGGTTTTATAATTCGTAATGAAAATACACTTCTTCAGATTGAACCACATACATTATGTTGGGTATTTTATCCTTATAAGCATCTAATTTTGTAATCTTTGTTGCCATCCCTTCGAATAATACGTCAGATTTGAGAACTTCACACGAAGTATCAGGAATCATGTCCCAAAATGTCATCCCAAATTCGGGATCAGTACAGTATCCTTTCCGATATGGACACAAAATGTTGTTACGCAAACTCACATTGTTATCTTCGAGACGTACTTCAGTTTGGTAGTCCATTATTGTGAATTCCAACGCATGCATGACGACAACTTCGTCCCATGAGTTGGACCCGTAAGTATAAGGTACGCGTTGGCAATAACCGTCAGATTCCAAAGAACCTGCTATCACCTCCGAAAATCTGCTTGAAGAATTCGTTTTGATAGCTGAAAGTGTGCGACCATTCTCCAAATTGTAAATACCAAATTGTTGAATTTGCATACACTTTTCTCTGGAAATATCGGCAATAAATGTTCTAAAGCCACCAGGTACTAATGATAAATGACTGAACATTCCACACCGGAAAATAGATTGTAAAACATTAATTTTACATTGACTAACATGAATTGCAGTCACTTCGGTCAGTTGAATATCATCATTTTCATGTTGGACTTTAGCCTCTTGAATATTACATTGGTCAATTGTTAATAGAGAAAGTGTTGTCATATTCATTCTTTCATGTCCGCAGTCATATGCTATGAGCGCCAGCGTTATCGGAATGGTGAAAGTAGCAAAGAATAACATGTTCCAAGCCATTGCTAAGTGAGAAAAAAAAATTTTGTTTGAAGATAAAACGATATTAGAAAGAATTGATAAATCAATTTTGATTGTGCTCATTTTCTACCTTCTGGAAAGGTAACTGGCAAATTTTAGAAATTGGCCTTTTTAAAAGAGCTGTTGCGGTTTTCACTAGTCAGGCCGTCATCCCCAGGGAATTTTTCAACAATTCGAGCTAATTTCCATAGCGACGGAGGCAAATTATCTTCTTTTAAAATCACCAGCTGGCCAACGTTTATGTCTTTCTGGCTGGTTTTCCACTTGGGTCTGGTTTGAAGTCGATGCAAATACTCCACAGACTATCTCTTCCAAAAACCTTGTTTGATTTTTTGAACAATATGCCATCTGGATAAATACTTAATGTTGCTATTTTCGAGACTTTCTCCTGGTAGTGACAAATGTGAATCACCAATTAAAAAATGGCCTGGAGTCAACGAGTTCAAATCTTCCGGATCAGTCGTTTGAGGACAGAGTGGCCGTGAATTTAAAACGGCTTCGATTTGCGTAAGCAACGTTGTCAATTCGTCATATGTTAAAATCGTTTGACCCAAAATTCTTCGAAGATGAAATTTCATGGATTTCACACCTGCCTCCCATAACCCCCCAAAATGTGGGGCAGCTGGAGGTATAACATGCCAATTAATTTGTTGATTGGCAAATATTTCAGCCGCGTGTTCATTACTCTGTTGAATTGCTGACTGTGGTTTTGGATACCCCGACAAAATTTGTTCCGTTGTCCGTATAAATATTCTTGCTCAGACCTCTCCTTGCGAAAATCTACGGAGTGCTGCTACAAATGATTCTGAGGTGAGATCGCTGACTAGCACTATGTGAATAGCCCTAGTCGCGAAACAAACAAATATTGCGATATAAGCCATCACAGATTTAGCATTTCTTGTCCTGTTAAGTCGAACATAAACAGGACCTGCAAAATCAATACCTGTGTTTGTGAATGGTATAGTTATTATAATTCGATTTCGTGGAAGATCACCCATGAGTTGCAAGGATGTTTCTTTTTTCCATCGTATGCACTTGATGCAGTGATGAATATGTGGTTTCACTATTGTCTTCAAACCAGGTATCCAATAGTTCCTTTTTAAGGTATATATGACAACATTAAGACCGCCATGAAGTGTTGTGTTATGTGTGTAGTCGATTAAAAGCTTGGTGAATTTACTAGACCGAGATAATATGATAGGATGTTTTTCATCGAAGGACAAATCTGAATTCTCCAGACGTCCTCCAACACGTAATAGTTCATTATTATCTAAAAATATGTTCAAAGAAATTAGCTTGCTCTTATTATTGATTTTGAGTTTGTTTCTTAAAGCTGCAATTTCCTTATAATACTCCATGTTTTGGCACTCTTTGATACTTTGCTCGTAAAATTTCATTAGACTGCAAAAAAACCTGTTTTAATTGTAGAATTGAATTTTTTTGAATTTCGACAATTTTCTATAAATCGAAAACAATACGCAATTACTCGTGTTGCTCGTAAATAAGATGAGAATTTATCAATCATTTTAGGTGAATCTAAGAAAGAACTAAATGTTTTCAATTTCTTTAATTCGTTTTCTACTGGTGAAGTGGAAAGCACTGGCTTCAAACTAGGCCACGATTCTTCTGAATACTTTAGCCAGTCAGGGCCGAACCACCATAACTTATTGGTTAATAATTCTCCTGTAAATACTCCTCTGGATACAATATCAGCCGAATTGTCTTTCGAAGAGACATGTCGCCATTCAACATTGCCTACGTTGTCAAGTATTTCGGTTACTCTGTTGGCAACAAATGATTTCAAACGGTTTGGAAGATTACTTAACCAAGATAAAACGATTGTCGAATCGGTCCATAAGGTGATATTTGCACCTTCAGGTAATCCCTTATTAAAATGACGTATAAGTCGAGACAATAATACTGCTCCACATAACTCTAAACGTGGCAGCGAGATGCTTTTCACTGGTGCAACTCTGGTTTTAGAAGTAATCAGGCAAGTTGTAACAGTACCATCTTCATTCGTAATACGGCCGTATATTGCTGCAGCATAAGCCCTTTCAGAGCTATCGCAAAAACCGTGGAGTTCAAATTTTGATTTAGTAGTGGATCCCAACCATCGGTTAATTTCTATGGTTTCGATTGATGGCAAATCCTTGGCAAAGTATGACCATTCTTGATGGATGCTTCGTCCTCGGCCAACTGATGTAACGTTCTAATCGCAAGATAAGGAGCACATGCGACTCCGAACGTAACGGTTAGTAATCGAAAATCTTTAACGGGTTCGTCGTCATGTGTCCTCCAAAGTATTTGTTGGAAATCAGCATCATCAGGATGAATCAAAATTTGTCGGTATATTTTTTCGATGTCCGCATTGAAAACGAATTTGTGGAAAGGCCATCGCAATAGAATTAAAGTGATATCAGATTGTAATGTTGGTCCAACTAACAATATATCATTTAAAGAGTTTCCACTCGTTGTCTTACAAGATGCGTCAAAAACAACACGCAATTTAGTCGTGTCACTAGACTCTTTTATAACTGCATGATGTGGGAAATAGTTATTGCTGTAGTTGAGGTAAGTACTCCCATCGATAGATAAAGTATTACGTTTTTCATCTGGAGTTATTTGTTCCATATGACCTTGTATAAGATAATCGTTCAAAACATCATTATATTCTTTGAGATATGATTTTCGCTTTGAAGATTTTTCTGCAGAACTTAGACGTTGTAACGCTATATTTCTGGAGGAACCCAAACAGTTGTTTGTATGATCACGACTGCAAAATGGAAGTCGAACAATGTATTTGTCATCAGATTTTCTTAAATAAGTACTTCGGTAAATATGTTCACAAGTTACATTTTCTGGGGTAGGTTTAATAGGTTTGTTGATTTCTTCTATTTCCCAAAAATGTTTCAATTGTTCGCTGATATTACATACGTTCAAAAGGGTTACTATATTTGATTTCCCTTTTACAAAATTATCAGTTGTTGTTTCACCTGATAAGATCCAACCAAAAATAGTGTTTTGAGCAAGCGGTGCTCCCTGTGCTCCCTTTTTCACACCATCTAATAAAATGGAAGGATATATGTCCGCCCCTATTATGAAGTCGATTCGACTTGGCTTGTGAAACATAGGATCAGCTAAGACAAGATGTTGAATGTGCGGCCAATCATGTCTTACTACTGTTTTTGAAGGTAGTAAGTCTGTCAGTTTAGGAAGGGCAATAGTGCTTACATCGACCTTAATATTCTTATTTGTGTTGGATAACAGAGTAAAATGCGCTACTTTGTTTGATCTAGCTGGCTCGTTGTTTCCTAAACCCGTTATTTTTACTGAAGTTGGTACAGCAGGAATTTTCATACGCTGTGCTGCTGCCTCGGTGATAAATGTAGCTTGAGATCCAGAATCGATAAGACCACATAATCGTAACCTAAATGAGTTTTCATTTGCACTATGGCAGTTGGGAGTAAAACATGTCGATTTTCCTTCAAAAAATGAGAAAGAATATTTGGTACATTTTCTAAATTTTGATTGGCAGCTTGATTTTAATCTTCCTTGAAGATACATCATTCACGATATGTAAAAGCGTGTGGTGTTTTGACTGACATTTGAAACACCTGCCCTTACTCAAACATTTATTCGACATATGATTATTCCCTAGACAGTTGAAGCAATATCCTTTAGATCTAATATTACAAATTCGTGTTTTCACATCCATTTTTAAAAATTTAGGACATTTCCGCACAGAATGATTTTCGTTGCGTTGCGTTTTAATTTATGTTGCTTTTCTATCTGTGACATATCTGAAATAGCCTCTAATGTTCGGAACCTCAGTTCTAGAAACCTTTTAAATGAGTCCCAAGACGGAAAGTCAATATTGTCACTGAAAGATTCTTCCCAATATCTATGCGTATCTGCTGGTAACTTTTGCACTAATAAATGAATTAATAGAGGATCCCAATTTATAGTGTTAACCTTTAGATTTTCTAAAGCTGCTATACATTCACATGAAGTATCTAGTAAATTTTTGATCTGTCCCGCATATTCGCTATCGATTTCAGGTTGTGAAATTAGTGCTTTTAACTGAGAATTAATTAATACCCGTTTATTTTCGTAACACTTGGATAAAGCAGCCCACGCCGTGGTATAATTCGCGTTTGTAATACTATATTGTCTAATAACATGTGCTGCACCGCCCACTGAATTCATTTATAGATAATGCAATTTCTGCACCTCTGCCAAATTGGAATTCGAATCGATCACTGACAAAAATAACTCTCGAAAACTCACCCAATCGTTATAATTTCCCCCAAATTTAGGTATCGATATTATTGGTAAAGGTGTGGTTGGTGAGAGAAAACCCTTTGAATCTGCTGAATTTACAGGGTTCTTTTCTTTTTCCACTTTTTCAACTAAATCACCTTTCACTTCATAAAATAGTTCTTCGGTATAAGAGAAAAAATCTTCCTTAAAATAAGATCGTTCCAAATCAGGCACAGTTTTTATTTGTGCAATTTTATCCTCATTCGCCAGAAATTGATGCCATAGTTCATGCCAACCGTAAATACGAGCGAGATAAAAACCATGAGTTCGTTTAGAAATGGCAGATTTTCTATTGTTGGAAACAAATTTATTCATTTGTTCTATTAAAGCACTTTGTGCTTTCACTAAACCCTCCATGATATCAATTTAAACACACAAAAAAACACAAAATGTTACGGTTCAAATGCACTATAGTTAAATCACTTAATAATGGGAAAGGACTTACCAATTTAAGGATCCGGCTCAAAGGACCAATGAATTTTCTAGTCAGAAGCAGTCGACCCGTAGAAAAGTGTAAAAGAAAACACAAATTTAAACTTGAAATATTTAATTTATTTTAATTTATTTTGCAGTTCGCGATCTGCCCAATTCACGATCTTAAGAAAACTAAACCTTAATTTTAAATAATTTACAAACATTACTTATTATAAAATAAAAAAAATGTGAATTCAGCATTTTTCCTTTTGTTAATTATTTGCGGATGCGCTTGGAAATTCAAGCTAAACCTTGAATATTACGTTGAACCTAAGTTCACCTGTAAAATTCAAATCAGCAATTTTATCATTTAATGAATTTTTCAATCATTTGCAAATTAATTAACAAAAAAAAAAAATATGCTGAATTTAAGTTTTTAAATATGTCGATTGAACATTGTAATAACGAAGAAGAAAGTTCTTAAATTGTTTAAAGAAAATAAATTCGGCGAGTTTAAAATTGTAATAACGAGGAAGAAAGTGGTTAAATTGGTGTTAAATTGGTTAAAGAAAATGAAGTTTTGTGTTTAAAACTGTAATAAAGCAGAAGAAAGTTCTTAAATTGTTTAGAGAAAATAAAGTCGTTGAGTTTAAAATTGTAATAACGAAGAAGAAAGTGGTTAAATTGGTCTTAAATTGTTTAAAGAAAATGAAGTTTTGAGTTTAATACTGTAATAAAAAGGAAGAAAGTTCTTAAATTGTTTAAAGAAAATAGAGTATTGAGTTTAAAATTGTAATAAAGAAAAAGAAAGTTCTTACATTGTTTAAAGAAAATAAAGTCGTTGGGTTTAAAATTGTAATAATGAAGAAGGAAGTGGTTAAATTGGTCTTAAATTGTTTAAAGAAAATAAAGTTTTGAGTTTAAAACTGTAATAAAGCAGAAGAAAGTTCTTAAATTGTTTAAAGAACATAAAGTCGTTGAGTTTAAAATTGTAATAAAGAAGAAGAAAGTTCTTAACTTGTTTAAAGAAAAGAAAATATTTGAGTTTAAACTACAATAAATTACAAGAAAAGGAAAAGAGGGATAAGCGATTTAAATTCATTTTTACAATTCACATCATTTTTCGAGAGTTCTGACCTCCGGAGACGTAAAGTTATAATATAATAAAAGTTTTCCAGAGTCATCCCTTCGTCCCTTTTGCGACACAACAATTACGCAAAAGTGCAAGCATTGAATTCGATCGAAAGCGCCACGTTGCCGATTTTTCCGAACTAACTTTCCATAGAAGAATGAATTCTCATCCTGTTCTGAGCTAAAATTTGCAAATTTCTAGCTAGTCGGGAAGTAAGTTAAAAAGTTATTATTGCAAGATATGTACTGGACATACAAATAAGCAAAGTAGAAAGCGAGCTAATAAAAACGTAGGAAAATAAATCTAGACAAATTTCATCTTGATAATATAAAGCAATTTAAAAAAATAAAACAAATAAACGCTCATTCAATATTAAATGACATTGTATTATATTCCATAATAATCATGTTAATTGTAGTAATTTTAATATAGATGAAAAAAAACTAAAAACTTAAATGTTTTACCTCAAAACTTACAAGAAAAACTTCAATTAAATTAAGGAAAGCAAATTCCAATACTCTTTGAAGACAAATAGATTTAAGGAGGGAGGAGTTAAATACATAAATTAATTATTCTATACTATATCACCCTTTGATTGATTTATTTGTAAGAATCTTTTTTGTTTATTCAAATCAGGTGGCCATTCGTCACCTAAAATAAAGTTAAATTCAATTAGATCATGGGTTGAAATCTTATAAACATAAATAAAGTGTAATTCAATTAGATCATACCTTGAATCTTATAGACATAGAATAAGATAAATAAGATCCAGGTGGCCATTTGTTACCAAAATCGATTAGATCATGCTTAGTTGTTAGAGCCTATAAAAATCAGAGTAAGGAAATATTGTAATCAATATTAGGGTAGCTTGACAAGAGTATTGTCAGACTGGCCATCGCTCCCGTATTTGATTGAAATAAAGTATCTGAAACAATACTTGTGTTTGATTTCAGTAAGTGGTGGACAAGCTCCATAAAAAATAGATTTTGAAGTGAAATACTTCTATGGGGACGTTTTGCAAAAATTATGTGACGATTTTGTGTGACGAAACGTTACATTACAAAATATTTCATTATATGGATGTCCTAGATGATTACAATGTTCAAGAATATTGTGGAGGTTGTGATTAGAATTATTTTCGTTAAAGACCAACTAGTTCTATCTATCACCGTATTAGCGCTGTAATCGATATAAATTTTTGAAATTTTTTTTGAACTTTTTATACAGAGGTCGTACATGATTGAAATGTTCGGCAAAGTTGTAGAGGTTTTTATGGCGATTAATTCCGTCGAAGATACAATAGTTCTATCTCCCACCATTTCGGCGCTGTATTCAATAACAATTTGACGAAACATTACATTACAAAATACCTTATTACATGGACGTCCTAGACGATTACAATGTTCGGCAATATTGTGGAAGTTATAATGAGGAATATTTCCGTCGAAGGCCAAATAGTTCTCTCTGCCACCGTATTGGCGCTGTGGTCGATACAAATTTTTAACTTTTTATTTGGAAAAAATCATGGAACACTAATTTTGTAACGCAGCGTCACATGTCACATCAGTGTAAGCTGACTAACAATCGCGTTATTTCTGTGCATATGGCTGCCGCCGAAGGCCGTCAGCGCATCTTACATGCATTAACGGGCATTGCTTCTTGCTACGGCTCCAATGACTCCGGGTAAGAAACGTTTCCGAGTCGACAATTCTGCTTAATAACAACACGCTGACAATTCTTCCACGCGAACGCCTATGACTATTGCAGAACGGACGCGGGTACGTAGGGCTAGGCAACAACAAGCGGAACGAAAGCAACTCACTGACAAGGCTTCAACTAGTACGTATATGACTGGTGAAGAACGGATACGGGCATGTAGGGCTAGGCAACTTGCTCAACAAGCGGAACAAAACCAACTCGCTGACAAGGCTTCGACGGGTACGGCTATGACTAGTGCAGAACGAATGCGGGCATGTAGGGCTAGGCAACTTGCTCAACAAGTGGAACAAAAGCAACTCGCTGACAAGGCTTCGACGGGTATGGCTATGACTGGTGCACAACGGATGCGGGCATGTAGGGCTAGGCAACTTGCTCACCAAGTGTAACACAAGCAACCCACTGACAAGGCTTGCACGACTACGGATATGACTGGTGCAGAACGAATGCGGGCATGTAGGGCTAGGCAACTTGCTCAACAAGTGGAACAAAACCAACTCGCTGACAAGGCTTCGACGGGTATGGCTATGACTGGTGCACAACGGATGCGGGCATGTAGGGCTAGGCAACTTGCTCAACCAGTGGAACACAAGCAACTCACTGACAAGGCTTTAACGAGTACGTCTATGAGTGGTGAAGAACGGATACGGGCATGTAGGGCTGGGCAACTTGCACCACTAGCGGAACAAAACCAACCCGCTGACAAGGCTTTGAAGAGTACGGCTATGACTGGTGCAGAACGGACGCGGGCATGTAGGGCTAGGCAACTTGCTCAACCAGTGGAACACAAGCAACTCACTGACAAGGCTTGAACGAGTATGTCTATGACTGGTAAAGAACGGATACGGGTATGTAGGGCTAGCCAACGTGCACACAAGCGGAACAAAACCAACTCGCTGACAAGGCTTCGACTTTTACGGCTATGACTGGTGCAGAACGAATGCGGGCATGTAGGGCTAGGCAACTTGCTCAACAAGTGGAAACCAAGCAACTCACTGACAAGGCTTCAACGAGTACGTCCATGACTGGTGAAGAAAGGATACGGGCATGTAGGGCTAGGCAACTTACACCACAAGCGGAAGAAAACCAACTCGCTGACAAGGCTTTGACGAGTACAGCTATGACTGGTGCAGAACGGACGCAAACATGTAGGGCTAGCCAACTTGCTCAACAAGCGGAGCAAAACCAACTCGCTGACAAGGCTTCAACGAGTACGTCTATGACTGGTGAAGAACGGATACGCGCATGTAGGACTAGGCAACTTGCACCACAAGCGGAACAAAACCAACTCACTGACAAGGCTTCGACGGGTACGGCCATGACTGGTGCAGAACGGATGCGGGCATGTAGGGCTAGGCAACTTGCTCAACAAGTGGAAACCAAGCAACTCACTGACAAGGCTTCAACGAGTACGTCTATGACTGGTGAAGAAAGGATACGGGCATGTAGGGCTAGGCAACTTACACCACAAGCGGAAGAAAACCAACTCGCTGACAAGGCTTTGACGAGTACGGCTATGCCTGGTGCAGAACGGACGCAAGCATGTAGGGCTAGCCAACTTGCTCAACAAGCGGAACAAAACCAACGCCCTGACAAGGCTTCAACGAGTACGTCTATGACTAGTGAAGGACGGATACGGGCATGTAGGACTAGGCAACTCGCTCAACAAGTGGAACACAAGCAACTCATTGACAAGGCTTCGACGGGTAGGGCTATGACTGGTGCAGAACGGATGGGGGCATGTAGGGCTAGGCAACTTGCTCAACAAGTGTAACACAAGCAACCCATTGACAAGGCTTGCACGACTACGTATATGACTGGTGCAGAACGAATGCGGGCATGTAGGGCTAGGCAACTTGCTCAACAAGTGGAACAAAACCAACTCTCTGACAAGGCTTCGAGGAGTACGTCTATGACTGGTGAAGAACGGATACGGGCATGTAGGACTAGGCAACTTGCGCCACAAGCGGAACAAAACCAACTCGCTGACAAGGCTTTGACGATTAGGGCTATGACTGGTGCAGAACGGACGCAAGCATGTAGGGCTAGCCAACTTGCTCAACAAGCGGAACAAAACCAACTCGCTGACAAGGCTTCAACGAGTACGTCTATGACTGGTGAAGAACGGATACGCGCATGTAGGACTAGGCAACTTGCACCACAAGCGGAACAAAATCAACTCACTGACAAGGCTTCGACGGGTACAGCAATGACTGGTGCAGAACGGATGCGGGCATGTAGGGCTAGGCAACTTGCTCAACAAGTGGAACAAAACCAACTCACTGACAAGGCTTCGACGGGTACGGCAATGACTGGTGCAGAACGGATGGGGGCATGTAGGGCTAGGCAACTTGCTCAACAAGTGGAACAAAACCAACTCTCTGACAAGGCTTCGACGAGTACGTCTATGACTGGTGCAGAACGGATGCGGGCATGTAGGGCTAGGCAACTTACACCACAAGCGGAAGAAAACCAACTCGCTGACAAGGCTTTGACGAGTACGGCTATGACTGGTGCAGAACGGACGCAAGCATGTAGGGCTAGCCAACTTGCTCAACAAGCGGAACAAAACCAACTCGCTGACAAGGCTTCGACGGGTATGGCTATGACTGGTGCACAACGGATGCGGGCATGTAGGGCTAGGCAACTTGCTCAACCAGTGGAACACAAGCAACTCACTGACAAGGCTTTAACGAGTACGTCTATGACTGGTGAAGAACGGATACGGGCATGTAGGGCTGGGCAACTGGCACCACAAGCGGAACAAAACCAACCCGCTGACAAGGCTTTGAAGAGTATGGCTATGACTGGCGCAGAACGGACGCGGGCATGTAGGGCTAGGCAACTTGCTCAACAAGTGGAACACAAGCAACTCACTGACAAGGCTTCATCGAGTACGTCTATGACTGGTAAAGAACGGATACGGGTATGTAGGGCTAGCCAACGTGCACACAAGCGGAACAAAACCAACTCGCTGACAAGGCTTCGACTTTTACGGCTATGACTGGTGCAGAACGGACGCGGGCATGTAGGGCTAGGCAACTTGCTCAACAAATGGAAACCAAGCAACTCACTGACAAGGCTTCAACGAGTACGTCCATGACTGGTGAAGAAAGGATACGGTCATGTAGGGCTAGGCAATTTACACCACAAGCGGAAGAAAACCAACCCTCTGACAAGGCTTTGACGAGTACGGCTATGACTGGTGCAGAACGGACGCATGCATGTAGGGCTAGGCAACTGGCTCAACAAGCGGAACAAAACCAACTCGCTGACAAGGCTTCAACGAGTACGTCTATGACTGGTGAAGAACGGATACGCGCATGTAGGACTAGGCAACTTGCACCACAAGCGGAACAAAACCAACTCACTGACAAGGCTTCGACGGGTACGGCAATGACTGGTGCAGAACGGATGCGCGCATGTATAGCTAGGCAACTTGCTCAACAAGTGGAACAAAACCAACTCTCTGACAAGGCTTCGACGAGTACGTCTATGACTGGTGAAGAACGGATACGGGCATGTAGGGCTAGGCAACTTACACCACAAGCGGAAGAAAACCAACTCTCTGACAAGGCTTTGACGAGTACGGCTATGACTGGTGCAGAACGGACGCATGCATGTAGGGCTAGGCAACTGGCTCAACAAGCGGAACAAAACCAACTCGCTGACAAGGCTTCAACGAGTACGTCTATGACTGGTGAAGAACGGATACGGGCATGTAGGACTAGGCAACTTGCTCAACAAGTGGAACACAAGCAACTCATTGACAAGGCTTCGACGGGTACGGCTATGACTGGTGCAGAACTGATGGGGCCATGTAGGGCTAGGCAACTTGCTCACCAAGTGTAACACAAGCAACCCACTGACAAGGCTTGCACGACTACGGATATGACTGGTGCAGAACGAATGCGGGCATGTAGGGCTAGGCAACTTGCTCAACAAGTGGAACAAAACCAACTCTCTGACAAGGCTTCGACGAGTACGTCTATGACTGGTGAAGAAAGGATACGGGCATGTAGGGCTAGGCAACTTACACCACAAGCGGAAGAAAACCAACCCTCTGACAAGGCTTTGACGAGTACGGCTATGACTGGTGCAGAACGGACGCATGCATGTAGGGCTAGGCAACTGGCTCAACAAGCGGAACAAAACCAACTCGCTGACAAGGCTTCAACGACTACGTCTATGACTGGTGAAGAACGGATACGGGCATGTAGCGCTAGGCAACTTACACCAAAAGCGGCAGAAAACCAACTCTCTGACAAGGCTTTGACGAGTACGGCTATGACTGGTGCAGAACGGACGCAGGCATGTAGGGCTAGGCAACTTGCTCAACAAGCGGAACAAAACCAACTCGCTGACAAGGCTTCAACGAGTACGTCTATGACTGGTGAAGAACGGATACGGGCATGTAGGACTAGGGAACTTGCTCAACAAGTGGAACAAATGCAACTCATTGACAAGCCTTCGACGGGTACGGCTATGACTGGTGCAGAACGGATGGGGGCATGTAGGGCTAGGCAACTTGCTCAACAAGTGTAACAAAACCAACTCTCTGACAAGGCTTCGACGAGTACGTCTATGACTGGTGAAGAACGGATACGCGCATGTAGGACTAGGCAACTTGCACCACAAGCGGAACAAAACCAACTCACTGACAAGGCTTCGACGGGTACGGCAATGACTGGTGCAGAACGGATGCGGGCATGTATAGCTAGGCAACTTGCTCAACAAGTGGAACAAAACCAACTCTCTGACAAGGCTTCGACGAGTACGTCTATGACTGGTGAAGAACGGATACGGGCATGTAGCGCTAGGCAACTTACACCAAAAGCGGCAGAAAACCAACTCGCTGACAAGGCTTTGACGAGTACGGCTATGACTGGTGCAGAACGGACGCAAGCATGTAGGGCTAGCCAACTTGCTCAACAAGCGGAACAAAACCAACTCGCTGACAAGGCTTCAACGAGTACGTCTATGACTGGTGAAGAACGGATACGCGCATGTAGGACTAGGCAACTTGCACCACAAGCGGAACAAAACCAACTCACTGACAAGGCTTCGACGGGTACGGCAATGACTGGTGCAGAACGGATGCGGGCATGTATAGCTAGGCAACTTGCTCAACAAGTGGAACAAAACCAACTCTCTGACAAGGCTTCGACGAGTACGTCTATGACTGGTGAAGAACGGATACGGGCATGTAGGGCTAGGCAACTTACACCACAAGCGGAAGAAAACCAACCCTCTGACAAGGCTTTGACGAGTACGGCTATGACTGGTGCAGAACGGACGCATGCATGTAGGGCTAGGCAACTGGCTCAACAAGCGGAACAAAACCAACTCGCTGACAAGGCTTCAACGACTACGTCTATGACTGGTGAAGAACGGATACGGGCATGTAGCGCTAGGCAACTTACACCAAAAGCGGCAGAAAACCAACTCTCTGACAAGGCTTTGACGAGTACGGCTATGACTGGTGCAGAACGGACGCAGGCATGTAGGGCTAGGCAACTTGCTCAACAAGCGGAACAAAACCAACTCGCTGACAAGGCTTCAACGAGTACGTCTATGACTGGTGAAGAACGGATACGGGCATGTAGGACTAGGGAACTTGCTCAACAAGTGGAACAAATGCAACTCATTGACAAGCCTTCGACGGGTACGGCTATGACTGGTGCAGAACGGATGGGGGCATGTAGGGCTAGGCAACTTGCTCAACAAGTGTAACACAAGCAACTCACTGACATGGCTTCGACGACTACGGATATGACTGGTGCAGAACGGATACGGGCATGTAGGTCTAGGCAATTTGCTCAACAAGCGGAACAAAAGCAACTCGTTGACAAGGCTTTGACGAGTAGGGCTATGACTGGTGCAGAACGGACGCAAGCATGTAGGGCTAGGCAACTTGCTCAACAAGCGGAACAAAACCAACTCGCTGACAAGGCTTCAACGAGTACGTCTATGACTGGTGAAGAACGGATACGGGCATGTAGGACTAGGCAACTTGCTCAACAAGTGGAACACAAGCAACTCATTGACAAGGCTTCGACGGGTACGGCTATGACTGGTGCAGAACTGATGGGGCCATGTAGGGCTAGGCAACTTGCTCACCAAGTGTAACACAAGCAACCCACTGACAAGGCTTGCACGACTACGGATATGACTGGTGCAGAACGAATGCGGGCATGTAGGGCTAGGCAACTTGCTCAACAAGTGGAACAAAACCAACTCTCTGACAAGGCTTCGACGAGTACGTCTATGACTGGTGAAGAACGGATACGGGCATGTAGCGCTAGGCAACTTACACCAAAAGCGGCAGAAAACCAACTCTCTGACAAGGCTTTGACGAGTACGGCTATGACTGGTGCAGAACGGACGCAGGCATGTAGGGCTAGGCAACTTGCTCAACAAGCGGAACAAAACCAACTCGCTGACAAGGCTTCAACGAGTACGTCTATGACTGGTGAAGAACGGATACGGGCATGTAGGACTAGGCAACTTGCTCAACAAGTGGAACAAATGCAACTCATTGACAAGCCTTCGACGGGTACGGCTATGACTGGTGCAGAACGGATGGGGGCATGTAGGGCTAGGCAACTTGCTCAACAAGTGTAACACAAGCAACTCACTGACATGGCTTCGACGACTACGGATATGACTGGTGCAGAACGGATGCGGGCATGTAGGTCTAGGCAATTTGCTCAACAAGCGGAACAAAAGCAACTCGTTGACAAGGCTTTGACGAGTAGGGCTATGACTGGTGCAGAACGGACGCAAGCATGTAGGGCTAGCCAACTTGCTCAACAAGCGGAACAAAACCAACTCGCTGACAAGGCTTCAACGAGTACGTCTATGACTGGTGAAGAACGGATACGCGCATGTAGGACTAGGCAACTTGCACCACAAGCGGAACAAAACCAACTCACTGACAAGGCTTCGACGGGTACAGCAATGACTGGTGCAGAACGGATGCGGGCATGTAGGGCTAGGCAACTTGCTCAACAAGTGGAACAAAACCAACTCACTAACAAGGCTTCGACGAGTACGGCAATGACTGGTGCAGAACGGATGGGGGCATGTAGGGCTAGGCAACTTGCTCAACAAGTGGAACAAAACCAACTCTCTGACAAGGCTTCGACGAATACGTCTATGACTGGTGCAGAACGGATGCGGGCATGTAGGGCTAGGCAACTTACACCACAAGCGGAAGAAAACCAACTCGCTGACAAGGCTTTGACGAGTACGGCTATGACTGGTGCAGAACGGACGCAAGCATGTAGGGCTAGCCAACTTGCTCAACAAGCGGAACAAAACCAACTCGCTGACAAGGCTTCGACGGGTATGGCTATGACTGGTGCACAACGGATGCGGGCATGTAGGGCTAGGCAACTTGCTCAACCAGTGGAACACAAGCAACTCACTGACAAGGCTTTAACGAGTACGTCTATGACTGGTGAAGAACGGATACGGGCATGTAGGGCTGGGCAACTGGCACCACAAGCGGAACAAAACCAACCCGCTGACAAGGCTTTGAAGAGTATGGCTATGACTGGCGCAGAACGGAGGCGGGCATGTAGGGCTAGGCAACTTGCTCAACAAGTGGAAACCAAGCAACTCACTGACAAGGCTTCAACGAGTACGTCCATGACTGGTGAAGAAAGGATACGGGCATGTAGGGCTAGGCAACTTACACCACAAGCGGAAGAAAACCAACTCGCTGACAAGGCTTTGACGAGTACGGCTATGACTGGTGCAGAACGGACGCAAGCATGTAGGGCTAGCCAACTTGCTCAACAAGCGGAACAAAACCAACTCGCTGACAAGGCTTCGACGAGTACGGCTATGACTGGTGCAGAACTGATGGGGGCATGTAGGGCTAGGCAACTTGCTCACCAAGTGTAACACAAGCAATCCACTGACAAGGCTTGCACGACTACGGATATGACTGGTGCAGAACGAATGCGGGCATGTAGGGCTAGGCACCTTGCTCAACAAGTGTAACACAAGCAACTCACTGACAAAGCTTCGACGACTACGGATATGACTGGTGAAGAACGGATACGGCCATGTAGGACTAGGCTACTTGCACCACAAGCGGAACAAAACCAACTCGCTGACAAGGCTTCAACGAGTACCTCTATGACTGGTGAAGAACGGATACGGGCATGTAGGGCTAGGCAACTTGCTCAACAAGTGCAACACAAGCAACTCACTGACAAGGCTTCGACGACTACGGATATGACTGGTGCAGAACCAATGCGGGCATGTAGGGCTAGGCAACTTGCTCAACAAGTGGAACAAAACCAACTCATTGACAAGGCTTCGACGAGTACGGCTATGATTACTGAAGAAAGGATACGGGCATGTAGGGCTAGGCAACTTGCTCAACAAGTGTAACACAAGCAACTCACTGACAAGGCTTCGACGAGTACGGCTATGACTGGTGCAGAACGGACGCAGGCATGTAGGGCTAGGCAACTTGCTCAACGAGCGGAACAAAACCAACTCACTGACAAGGCTTTGACGAGTACGGCTATGACTGGTGCAGAACGGACGCAAGCATGTAGGGCTAGCCAACTTGCTCAACAAGTGGAACACAAGCAACTCATTGACAAGGCTCTGACGGGTACGTCTATGACTGGTGCATAACGGATGGGGGCATGTAGGGCTAGGCAACTTGCTCAATAAGTGCAACACAAGCAACTCACTGACAAGGCTTCGACGACTACGGATATGACTGGTGCAGAAGCAATGCGGGCATGTAGGGCTAGGCAACTTGCTCAACAAGTGGAACAAAACCAACTCTCTGACAAGGCTTTGACGAGTACGGCTATGACTGGTGCAGAACGGACGCAAGCATGTAGGGCTAGCCAACTTGCTCAACAAGTGGAACACAAGCAACTCATTGACAAGGCTCTGACGGGTACGTCTATGACTGGTGCATAACGGATGGGGGCATGTAGGGCTAGGCAACTTGCTCAATAAGTGCAACACAAGCAACTCACTGACAAGGCTTCGACGACTACGGATATGACTGGTGCAGAACCAATGCGGGCATGTAGGGCTAGGCAACTTGCTCAACAAGTGGAACAAAACCAACTCTCTGACAAGGCTTCGACGAGTACGGCTATGACTGGTGCAGAACGGACGCAAGCATGTAGGGCTAGCCAACTTACTCAACAAGTGGAACAAATGCAACTCATTGACAAGGCTTCGACGGGTACGTCTATGACTGGTGCATAACGGATGGGGGCATGTAGGGCTAGGCAACTTGCTCAACAAGTGCAACACAAGCAACTCACTGACAAGGCTTCGACGACTACGGATATGACTGGTGCAGAACCAATGCGGGCATGTAGGGCTAGGCAACTTGCTCAACAAGTGGAACAAAACCAACTCATTGACAAGGCTTCGACGAGTACGGCTATGATTACTGAAGAAAGGATACGGGCATGTAGGGCTAGGCAACTTGCTCAACAAGTGTAACACAAGCAACTCACTGACAAGGCTTCGACGAGTACGGCTATGACTGGTGCAGAACGGACGCAGGCATGTAGGGCTAGGCAACTTGCTCAACGAGCGGAACAAAAGCAACTCGTTGACAAGGCTTCGACGAGTAAGTCTATGACTGGTGAAGAACGGATACGCGCATGTAGGACTAGGCAACTTGCACCACAAGCGGAACAAAACCAACTCACTGACAAGGCTTCGACGAGTACCTCTATGACTGGTGAAGAACGGATACGGGCATGTAGGACTAGGCAACTTGCACCACAAGCGGAACAAAACCAACTCACTGACAAGGCTTCGACGGGTACGGCAATGACTTGTGCAGAACGGATGCGGGCATGTAGGGCTAGGCAACTTGCTCAACAAGCGGAACAAAACCAACTCGCTGACAAGGCTTCAACGAGTACGTCTATGACTGGTGAAGAACGGATACGGGCATGTAGGACTAGGCAACTTGCTCAACAAGTGGAACAAATGCAACTCATTGACAAGCCTTCGACGGGTACGGCAATGACTGGTGCAGAACGGATGGGGGCATGTAGGGCTAGGCAACTTGCTCAACAAGTATAACACAAGCAACTCACTGACAAGGCTTCGACGACTACGGATATGACTGGTGCAGTACGAATGCGGGCATGTAGGGCTAAGCAACTTGCTCAACAAGTGGAGCAAAACCAACTCTCTGACAAGGCTTCGACGAGTACGGCTATGGCTGGTGCAGAACGGATGCGGGCATGTAGGTCTAGGCAATTTGCTCAACAAGCGGAAAAAAAACAACTCGTTGACAAGGCTTCGACGAGTAAGTCTTCGACAGCTACGGCTATTACTGGTACAGAGCGGACGCGGGCATTTAGGGTTTAGCAACTTACTCAACGAGCGGAACAAATGCAACTCACTGACAAGGTTTGCACGCGAACGCCTATGACTATACTAGAACGGACGCGGGAACGTAGGGCTCGGCAACAACAAGCGGAACAAAAGCAACTCACAGACAAGGCTTGAACGAGTGCGTCTATGATTGGTGAAGAACGGATACGGGCATGTAGGGCTAGGCAACTTACGCCACAAGCGGAACAAAACCAACTCGCTCACAAGGCTTCAACGAGTACGTCTATGACTGGTGAAGAACGGATACGGGCATGTAGGACTAGGCAACTTGCACCACAAGCGGAACAAAACCAACTCATTGACAATGCTTCAACGAGCACGTCTATGACTGGTGAAGAACGGATACGGGAATGTAGGACTAGGTAACTTGCACCACAAGCGGAACAAAACCAACTCACTGACAAGGTTTCGACGGGTACGGCAATGACTGGTGCAGAACGGATGCTGGCATGTAGGGCTAGGCAACTTTCTGAACAAGCGGAACAAAACCAACTCTCTGACAAGGCTTCGACGAGTACGGCTATGACTGGTGCAGAACGGATGCGGGCATGTAGGGCTAGGCAACTTACTCAACAAGTGGAACAAATGCAACTCATTGACAAGGCTTCGACGGGTACGTCTAGGACTGGTGCATAACGGATGGGGGCATGTAGGGCCAGGCAACTTGCTCAACAAGTGCAACACAAGCAACTCACTGACAAGGCTTCGACGACTACGGATATGACTGGTGCAGAACCAATGCGGGCATGTAGGGCTAGGCAACTTGCTCAACAAGTGGAACAAAACCAACTCATTGACAAGGCTTCGACGAGTACGGCTATGATTACTGAAGAAAGGATACGGGCATGTAGGGCTAGGCAACTTGCTCAACAAGTGTAACACAAGCAACTCACTGACAAGGCTTCGACGAGTACGGCTATGACTGGTGCAGAACGGACGCAGGCATGTAGGGCTAGGCAACTTGCTCAACGAGCGGACCAAAAGCAACTCGTTGACAAGGCTTCGACGAGTAAGTCTATGACTGGTGAAGAACGGATACGCGCATGTAGGACTAGGCAACTTGCACCACAAGCGGAACAAAACCAACTCACTGACAAGGCTTCGACGAGTACCTCTATGACTGGTGAAGAACGGATACGGGCATGTAGGACTAGGCAACTTGCACCACAAGCGGAACAAAACCAACTCACTGACAAGGCTTCGACGGGTACGGCAATGACTTGTGCAGAACGGATGCGGGCATGTAGGGCTAGGCAACTTGCTCAACAAGCGGAACAAAACCAACTCGCTGACAAGGCTTCAACGAGTACGTCTATGACTGGTGAAGAACGGATACGGGCATGTAGGACTAGGCAACTTGCTCAACAAGTGGAACAAATGCAACTCATTGACAAGCCTTCGACGGGTACGGCTATGACTGGTGCAGAACGGATGGGGGCATGTAGGGCTAGGCAACTTGCTCAACAAGTATAACACAAGCAACTCACTGACAAGGCTTCGACGACTACGGATATGACTGGTGCAGTACGAATGCGGGCATGTAGGGCTAAGCAACTTGCTCAACAAGTGGAGCAAAACCAACTCTCTGACAAGGCTTCGACGAGTACGGCTATGGCTGGTGCAGAACGGATGCGGGCATGTAGGTCTAGGCAATTTGCTCAACAAGCGGAAAAAAAACAACTCGTTGACAAGGCTTCGACGAGTAAGTCTTCGACAGCTACGGCTATGACTGGTACAGAGCGGACGCGGGCATTTAGGGTTTAGCAACTTACTCAACGAGCGGAACAAATGCAACTCACTGACAAGGTTTGCACGCGAACGCCTATGACTATACTAGAACGGACGCGGGAACGTAGGGCTCGGCAACAACAAGCGGAACAAAAGCAACTCACAGACAAGGCTTGAACGAGTGCGTCTATGATTGGTGAAGAACGGATACGGGCATGTAGGGCTAGGCAACTTACGCCACAAGCGGAACAAAACCAACTCGCTCACAAGGCTTTAACGAGTACGTCTGTGACTGGTGAAGAACGGATACGGGCATGTAGGACTAGGCAACTTGCACCACAAGCGGAACAAAACCAACTCATTGACAATGCTTCAACGAGCACGTCTATGACTGGTGAAGAACGGATACGGGCATGTAGGACTAGGTAACTTGCACCACAAGCGGAACAAAACCAACTCACTGACAAGGTTTCGACGGGTACGGCAATGACTGGTGCAGAACGGATGCGGGCATGTAGGGCTAGGCAACTTTCTGAACAAGCGGAACAAAACCAACTCGCTGACAAGGCTTCAAGAGTACGTCTATGACTGGTGAACAACGGATACGGGCATGTAGGACTAGGCAACTTGCTCAACAAGTGGAACACAAGCAACTCATTGACAAGGCTTCGACGAGTACGGTAATGACTGGTGCAGAACGGATGCGGGCATGTAGGGCTAGGCAACTTTCTGAACAAGCGGAACAAAACCAACTCGCTGACAAGGCTTCAAGAGTACGTCTATGACTGGTGAAGAACGGATACGGGCATGTAGGACTAGGCAACTTGCTCAACAAGTGGAACACAAGCAACTCATTGACAAGGCTTCGACGGGTACGGCTATGACTGGTGCAGAACGGATGGGGGCATGTAGGGCTAGGCAACTTGCTCAACAAATGTAACACAAGCAACTCACTGACAAGGCTTCGACGACTACGGATATGACAGGTGCAGAACGAATGCGGGCATGTAGGGCTAGGCAAATTGCTCAACAGGTTTAACAAAACCAACTCTCTGACAAGGCTTCGACGAATACAGCTATGACTGGTGCAGAACGGATGCGGGCATGTAGGGCTAGGCAACTCGCTCAACAAGTGGAACACAAGCAACTCATTGACAAGGCTTCGACGAGTAAGTCTTCGACAGCTACGGCTATGACTGGTACAGGGCGGACGCGGGCATTTAGGGTTTATCAACTTACTCAACGAGCGGAACAAATGCAGCTCGCTGACAAGGCTTCCACGCGAACGCCTATGACTATACTAGAACGGACGCGGGCACGTAGGGCTAGGCAACAACAAGCGGAACAAAAGCAACACACTGACAAGGCTTGAACGAGTGCGTCTATGACTGGTGAAGAACGGATACGCGCATGTAGGACTAGGCAACTTACGCCACAAGCGGAACAAAACCAACTCGCTGACAAGGCTTTGACTTGTACGGCTATGACCGGTGCAGAACGGGCGCGGGCATTTAGGGCTAGGCAACTTCTTCAACCAACGGAAGAAATGCAACTCTTTGACAAGGCTTCGACGACTACGAATATGACTGGTGCAGAACGAATGCGGGCATGTAGGGCGAGGCAACTTGCTCAACAAGTGGAACAAAAGCAACTCGCTGACAAGGCTTCGACGGGTATGGCTATGACTGGTGCAGAACGGATGCGGGCATGTAGGGCTAGGCAACTCGCTCAACCAGTGGAACACAAGCAACTCACTGACAAGGCTTTAACGAGTACGTCTATGACTGGTGAAGAACGCATACGGGCATGTAGGGCTAGGCAACGTGCATACAAGCGGAACAAAACCAACTCGCTGACAAGGCTTCGACTTTTACGGCTATGACTGGTGCAGAACGGACGCGGGCACGTAGGGCTAGGCAACTTACACCACAAGCGGAAGAAAACCAACTCGCTGACAAGGCTTTGACGAGTACGGCTATGACTGGTGCAGAACGGATGCGGGCATGTAGGGCTAGCCAACTTGCTCAACAAGCGGAACAAAACCAACTCGCTGACAAGGCTTCAACGAGTACGTCCATGACTGGTGAAGAACGGATACGCGCATGTAGGACTAGGCAACTTGCACCACAAGCGGAGCAAAACCAACTCACTGACAAGGCTTCGACGGGTACGGCAATGACTGGTGCAGAACGGATGCGGGCATGTAGGGCTAGGCAACTTGTTCAACAAGTGGAACAAAACCAACTCTCTGACAAGGCTACGACGAGTACGTCTATGACTGGTGAAGAACGGATACGCGCATGTAGGACTAGGCAACTTGCACCACAAGCGGAGCAAAACCAACTCACTGACAAGGCTTCGACGGGTACGGCAATGACTGGTGCAGAACGGATGCGGGCATGTAGGGCTAGGCAACTTGCTCAACAAGTGGAACAAAACCAACTCTCTGACAAGGCTACGACGAGTACGTCTATGACTGGTGAAGAACGGATACGGGCATGTAGGGCTAGGCAACTTACACCACAAGCGGAAGAAAACCAACTCGCTGACAAGGCTTTGACGAGTACGGCTATGACTGGTGCAGAACGGACGCAGGCATGTAGGGCTATGCAACTTGCTCAACAAGCGGAACAAAACCAACTCGCTGACAAGGCTTCAACGAGTACGTCTATGACTGGTGAAGAACGGATACGGGCATGTAGGACTAGGCAACTTGCTCAACAAGTGGAACACAAGCAACTCATTGACAAGGCTTCAAGAGTACGTCTATGACTGGTGAAGAACGGATACGGGCATGTAGGACTAGGCAACTTGCTCAACAAGTGGAACACAAGCAACTCATTGACAAGGCTTCGACGGGTACGGCTATGACTGGTGCAGAACGGATGGGGGCATGTAGGGCTAGGCAACTTGCTCAACAAATGTAACACAAGCAACTCACTGACAAGGCTTCGACGACTACGGATATGACAGGTGCAGAACGAATGCGGGCATGTAGGGCTAGGCAACTTGCTCAACAGGTTTAACAAAACCAACTCTCTGACAAGGCTTCGACGAATACAGCTATGACTGGTGCAGAACGGATGCGGGCATGTAGGGCTAGGCAACTCGCTCAACAAGTGGAACACAAGCAACTCATTGACAAGGCTTCGACGGGTACGGCAATGACTGGTGCAGAACGGATGCGGGCATGTAGGGCTAGGCAACTCGCTCAACCAGTGGAACACAAGCAACTCACTGACAAGGCTTTAACGAGTACGTCTATGACTGGTGAAGAACGCATACGGGCATGTAGGGCTAGGCAACGTGCATACAAGCGGAACAAAACCAACTCGCTGACAAGGCTTCGACTTTTACGGCTATGACTGGTGCAGAACGGACGCGGGCACGTAGGGCTAGGCAACTTACACCACAAGCGGAAGAAAACCAACTCGCTGACAAGGCTTTGACGAGTAAGGCTATGACTGGTGCAGAACGGATGCGGGCATGTAGGGCTAGCCAACTTGCTCAACAAGCGGAACAAAACCAACTCGCTGACAAGGCTTCAACGAGTACGTCCATGACTGGTGAAGAACGGATACGCGCATGTAGGACTAGGCAACTTGCACCACAAGCGGAGCAAAACCAACTCACTGACAAGGCTTCGACGGGTACGGCAATGACTGGTGCAGAACGGATGCGGGCATGTAGGGCTAGGCAACTTGCTCAACAAGTGGAACAAAACCAACTCTCTGACAAGGCTACGACGAGTACGTCTATGACTGGTGAAGAACGGATACGCGCATGTAGGACTAGGCAACTTGCACCACAAGCGGAGCAAAACCAACTCACTGACAAGGCTTCGACGGGTACGGCAATGACTGGTGCAGAACGGATGCGGGCATGTAGGGCTAGGCAACTTGCTCAACAAGTGGAACAAAACCAACTCTCTGACAAGGCTACGACGAGTACGTCTATGACTGGTGAAGAACGGATACGGGCATGTAGGGCTAGGCAACTTACACCACAAGCGGAAGAAAACCAACTCGCTGACAAGGCTTTGACGAGTACGGCTATGACTGGTGCAGAACGGACGCAGGCATGTAGGGCTAGGCAACTTACGCCACAAGCGGAACAAAACCAACTCGCTGACAAGGCTTTGACTTGTACGGCTATGACCGGTGCAGAACGGGCGCGGGCATTTAGGGCTAGGCAACTTCTTCAACCAACGGAAGAAATGCAACTCTTTGACAAGGCTTCGACGACTACGAATATGACTGGTGCAGAACGAATGCGGGCATGTAGGGCGAGGCAACTTGCTCAACAAGTGGAACAAAAGCAACTCGCTGACAAGGCTTCGACGGGTATGGCTATGACTGGTGCAGAACGGATGCGGGCATGTAGGGCTAGGCAACTCGCTCAACCAGTGGAACACAAGCAACTCACTGACAAGGCTTTAACGAGTACGTCTATGACTGGTGAAGAACGCATACGGGCATGTAGGGCTAGGCAACGTGCATACAAGCGGAACAAAACCAACTCGCTGACAAGGCTTCGACTTTTACGGCTATGACTGGTGCAGAACGGACGCGGGCACGTAGGGCTAGGCAACTTACACCACAAGCGGAAGAAAACCAACTCGCTGACAAGGCTTTGACGAGTACGGCTATGACTGGTGCAGAACGGATGCGGGCATGTAGGGCTAGGCAACTTGCTCAACAAGTGGAACAAAACCAACTCTCTGACAAGGCTACGACGAGTACGTCTATGACTGGTGAAGAACGGATACGGGCATGTAGGGCTAGGCAACTTACACCACAAGCGGAAGAAAACCAACTCGCTGACAAGGCTTTGACGAGTACGGCTATGACTGGTGCAGAACGGACGCAGGCATGTAGGGCTAGGCAACTTACGCCACAAGCGGAACAAAACCAACTCGCTGACAAGGCTTTGACTTGTACGGCTATGACCGGTGCAGAACGGGCGCGGGCATTTAGGGCTAGGCAACTTCTTCAACCAACGGAAGAAATGCAACTCTTTGACAAGGCTTCGACGACTACGAATATGACTGGTGCAGAACGAATGCGGGCATGTAGGGCGAGGCAACTTGCTCAACAAGTGGAACAAAAGCAACTCGCTGACAAGGCTTCGACGGGTATGGCTATGACTGGTGCAGAACGGATGCGGGCATGTAGGGCTAGGCAACTCGCTCAACCAGTGGAACACAAGCAACTCACTGACAAGGCTTTAACGAGTACGTCTATGACTGGTGAAGAACGCATACGGGCATGTAGGGCTAGGCAACGTGCATACAAGCGGAACAAAACCAACTCGCTGACAAGGCTTCGACTTTTACGGCTATGACTGGTGCAGAACGGACGCGGGCACGTAGGGCTAGGCAACTTACACCACAAGCGGAAGAAAACCAACTCGCTGACAAGGCTTTGACGAGTACGGCTATGACTGGTGCAGAACGGATGCGGGCATGTAGGGCTAGCCAACTTGCTCAACAAGCGGAACAAAACCAACTCGCTGACAAGGCTTCAACGAGTACGTCCATGACTGGTGAAGAACGGATACGCGCATGTAGGACTAGGCAACTTGCACCACAAGCGGAGCAAAACCAACTCACTGACAAGGCTTCGACGGGTACGGCAATGACTGGTGCAGAACGGATGCGGGCATGTAGGGCTAGGCAACTTGCTCAACAAGTGGAACAAAACCAACTCTCTGACAAGGCTACGACGAGTACGTCTATGACTGGTGAAGAACGGATACGCGCATGTAGGACTAGGCAACTTGCACCACAAGCGGAGCAAAACCAACTCACTGACAAGGCTTCGACGGGTACGGCAATGACTGGTGCAGAACGGATGCGGGCATGTAGGGCTAGGCAACTTGCTCAACAAGTGGAACAAAACCAACTCTCTGACAAGGCTACGACGAGTACGTCTATGACTGGTGAAGAACGGATACGGGCATGTAGGGCTAGGCAACTTACACCACAAGCGGAAGAAAACCAACTCGCTGACAAGGCTTTGACGAGTACGGCTATGACTGGTGCAGAACGGACGCAGGCATGTAGGGCTATGCAACTTGCTCAACAAGCGGAACAAAACCAACTCGCTGACAAGGCTTCAACGAGTACGTCTATGACTGGTGAAGAACGGATACGGGCATGTAGGACTAGGCAACTTGCTCAACAAGTGGAACACAAGCAACTCATTGACAAGGCTTCGACGGGTACGGCTATGACTGGTGCAGAACGGATGGGGGCATGTACAGCTAGGCAAATTGCTCAACAAGTGTAACACAAGCAACCGACTGACAAGGCTTGCACGACTACGTATATGACTGGTGCAGAACGAATGCGGGCATGTAGGGCTAGGCAACTTGCTCAACAAGTGGAACAAAACCAACTCTCTGACAAGGCTTCGACGAGTACGTCTATGGCTACGTTTACACCGAGACTTAAAAAGAGACTTAAGTGCTTAGGTCGACCTAAATATTACGGTGTAAACACGTCCAAAGTAACTTAGGTTAGGTCACCTAAATTGCAGACTTACCTTAAATTTAAATCGACCTAAGAGCTTTTTGACAGCTGGTTAGATGGCACTGCAGTAGTTATTATTGTTTTTTGTTAACCTCAAAAAATGTTCAGGAACAGTGAACCTTCGATTAAAATTCAAAAAATGATGAAAACCAAGAAAAAAAGAAACATGAACTGGTCGGACGAAGAAACCAGAACATTTATTGAACTTCTTAAAGAGAAACAAGTAATAAATTTAATGGACGGTAAAAAATTTCGTCACGTAGAAATTTGGAAAAGTCTCGAACCAGAAATGCTGCAAAAAGGTTTTGAACGAAATTCCACGCAAATGCATTTTAAAATGAAGCAATTAAAAGAAAGTTATTTCAAATGCAAAAGAAACAATTCAGTGAGCGGAGCAGCAAGAAAAACGTTTAAATTTATGGACGAGTTGGAAGAATTGCTGGGCAGTAGGCCTTCTGCAGAGGCTGTGACTGAAGGTGGAGTTGATTCGGTTGATATGTCATATGAAGATATGTTGGACTTACAGATATTGGAAGACCGAACCGATTTGTCATCAGAATCTGACCAAATTATGCAAATTTCACCAATTAATAAAAGTGGTAAAAATTTTATCATAACAAGAGTTTAGTCTCAATCATAATTATTTTTTGTACATACATACATAGGCCGTCCATCAAATAGGAGAAAGGAAAAATGGTCTGCAGATCTGTTGAAGAAACAAGCTGAAATGCTCAAAAGTGTTCTAGCTGAAAGCCAAGCAGCCGCTGATGAAAACTTCAGGAAGGAAATGGCTGAACAGCGCATATGGGAGGAGGAGCAAATGAGACAAGAGCACAATTATCAAACAGCACAAATCCAGACTCTAATGAGCAATTTCTTCCGTGCACTTCAAAATATCACTGACCCCACTTCTAGTGTGCAAACTGCATCGAATTTACGCCGGGAGACCTTTCCATCATGCAGTAATGATTTTTCATCCTCCATCGATTTTTTCATGGCATTTAGTGACACGGATTCGGGAAACAAGGAAAATAATAATGATATTTCGAAATCCAATATGTGACTTTTAAACAAAATAAAACAGAATAAAAATATTCAATACAAAACTTTATTTAAAAACTTATACAATTAAAAGTAAAAAAGCTATCCTTTTCACAATAGCATATCATACTAATAGTGAATTACATTTTTAAGAAAGATTTTCGAAGAGGAAAATGTTCTACAAGGTAGTTTGTAAGATTTTGTCTTATTTCCGATCCATCTAGAGTTTCTCTGGTTCTATTCAAAGTACCATCTGGTTGAGGAAATAGCTTTTCAGTTTCCGAAAAATCCTCCATCCATCTAGGTATAATATGTTCTCTTCTTGATTCCAAAAAGTTATGCAGGATGCAACAGGCAGTTGCTATTTGTGGAACAAAGCTGTGATGAACATCGATACGTTTTGTAAGGATCCTCCATCTAGCTTTTAGCCTACCAAATGCATGTTCAACAGCAACTCGTGCAGAATTCAAGTATACATTGAAGGATTCTTTTTCCGCTGAAAGAGATCCACAATAACCTTTCAAGAGCCATTTTAATAGTGGATATGCTGGATCACCAACTATTAAATATGGTATCTCGCAACCATTAATGTTTCTCGTTTTCTGCAAAAAAAAATTGATATTGAAGTAGTAAATTATTAGTACATATATTTTATGTACTTGTGGTATAATATCCAAATGGTACTTATAGAGACCAGAATTCGTAAATACTGCGGCATCATGTGTAGAACCTGGATGGCGAATAAAAACATTTCGAAATCTGAAATGAAATGAAATTTTATTTCTATGGTATAAGTTCGTAAAACATAATTAGGGTATGTACCTTCTTTTGTCATCAACAACTGCCTGCATATTATAGGAAGTCCACCCTTTCCTATTAACAAAATCTCTGTACCCAGTTGATGGTGCTGTGATAGGGATGTGGGTACCATCTATGCATCCAATTAGTTGTGGTATATGACAAATTTTTTCAAAATTACACGAAATCTGTTCGCATTCTATTTCATTTCGCATAAAAAGATAATCCTTCATCATTATATCATTGATGGCACTAACCACTCTGAATAAACATTTTTTTACCGTAGATTTATGTATTCCAAAAACGTTTCCGATTATACGATACTCCGCACAGCTTGCTAGTTTGTACAGAGCAATAGCAACTTGTTTTTTTACAGAAATCGGCTCCCTTGATTTTAGGAAAAGGGGTTTTGGACTTAGTTGTTGCGAAAGTATACCACACAATTCATCAAAATTTGACTGTGTTATTCTGAAGCTTTCGAGCCAGTCTTGATCGTCATACTTTTTAAGCACAATATTTTCCCAGAAATGACCACTTCTAGGCTTCATCCATATTCGTCTGGGAATTGATAGTTGTCGATTTTCCAGCTGTGATGAAAATGCTGTGATCTGCAGAACTCCACTTACACGTATTTTTCTCAACAGTTGTTGATAACGTCTGTACAAATTGGCTCTTCTCTTTTTGATCTTCCTTCTTAGTATCATAGAACGACTCGCATTATGGCGTAATATTAAATTAATTTGTTGGAAAAAAACCATGACATGCTTTGTTAATTCCATTAACCTGAACGCAATATTTCCGAAATGTTAAATTTCACTGAGAGCTTTGACAGATGACAGCTGATTTCTTGATATATAAGTTCTATAAATACTCACATATGGCGTTGTTTTAGACTTAGGTCTAGTACGGTGTAAACACGTGTGACCAAACCTAACTTTTAGTTAGGTGACCTAAAAATTTGTCGGTGTAAACGTAGCCTATGACTGGTGAAGAACGGATACGGGCATGTAGGGCTAGGCAACTTACACCACAAGCGGAAGAAAACCAACTCTCTGACAAGGCTTTGACGAGTACGGCTATGACTGGTGCAGAACGGACGCAGGCATGTAGGGCTAGGCAACTTGCTCAACAAGTGGAACAAAACCGACTCGCTGACAAGGCTTCAACGAGTACGTCTATGGCTGGTGAAGAACGGATACGGGCATGTAGGACTAGGCAACTTGCACCACAAGCGGAACAAAACCAACTCACTGACAAGGCTTCGACGGGTACGGCAATAACTGGTGCAGAACGGATGCGGGCATGTAGGTCTAGGCAACTTGCTCAACAAGCGGAACAAAACCAACTCGCTGACAAGGCTTCAACGAGTACCTCTATGACTGGTGAAGAACGGATACGGGCATGTAGGACTAGGCAAATTGCACCACAAGCAGAACAAGACCAACTCACTGACAAGGCTTCGACGGGTACGGCAATGACTGGTGCAGAACGGATGCGGGCATGTAGGGCTAGGCAACTTGCCGAACAAGCGGAACAAAACCAACTCGCTGACAAGGCTTCAACGAGTACGTCTATGACTGGTGAAGAACGGATGCGGGCATGTAGGACTAGGCAACTTGCTCAACAAGTGCAACACAAGCAACTCATTGACAAGGCTTCGACGGGTACGGCTATGACTGGTGCATAACGGATGGGGGCATGTAGGGCTAGGCAACTTGCTCAGCAAGTGTAACACAAGCAACTCACTGACAAGGCTTCGACGACTACGGATATGACTGGTGCAGAACGAATGCGGGCGTGTAGGGCTAGGCAACTTGTTCAACAAGTGGAACGGAACCAACTCTCTGACAAGGCTTCGACGAGTACGGCTATGACTACTGAAGAACGGATACGGGCATGTAGGACTAGGCAACTTGCTCAACAAGTGGAACAAATGCAACTCATTGACAAGCCTTCGACGGGTACGGCTATGACTGGTGCAGAACGGATGGGGGCATGTAGGGCTAGGTAACTGGCTCAACAAGTGTAACACAAGCAACTCATTGTCAAGGCTTCGACGAGTACGGCTATGACTACTGAAAAACGGATACGGGCATGTAGGACTACGCAACTTGCTCAACAAGTGGAACAAATGCAACTCATTGACAAGCCTTCGACGGGTACGGCTATGACTGGTGCAGAACGGATGGGGGCATGTAGGGCTAGGTAACTGGCTCAACAAGTGTAACACAAGCAACTCACTGACAAGGCTTCGACGACTACGGATATGACTGGTGCAGAACGAATGCGGGCATGTAGGTCTAGGCAACTTGCTCAACAAGTGGAACAAAACCAACTCTCTGACAAGGCTTCGAGAGTACGGCTATGACTGGTGTAGAACGGATGCGGGCATGTAGGTCTAGACAATTTGCTCAACAAGCGGAACAAAAGCAACTCGTTGACAAGGCTTCGACGAGTAAGTCTTCGAAAGCTACGGCTATGACTGGTACAGAGCGGACGCGGGCATTTAGGGTTTAGCAACTTACTCAACGAGCGGAACAAATGCAACTCGCGGACAACATTTGCACGCGAACGCCTATAACTATACTAGAACTGACGCGGGAACGTAGGGCTATGCAACAACAAGCGGAACAAAAGCAACTCACAGACAAGGCTTGAGCGAGTGCGTCTATGATTGGTGAAGAACGGATACGGGCATGTAGGGCTAGGCAACTTACGCCACAAGCGGAACAAAACCAACTCGCTCACAGGGCTTCAACGAGTACGTCTATGACTGGTGAAGAACGGATACGGGCATGTAGGACTAGGCAACTTGCACCACAAGCGGAACAAACTAAACTCACTGACAAGGCTTCGACGGGTACGGCAATGACTGGTGCAGAACGGATGCGGGCATGTAGGGCTAGGCAACTTGCTCAACAAGCGGAACAAAACCAACTCGCTGACAAGGCTTCAACGAGCACGTCTATGACTGGTGAAGAACGGATACGGGCATGCAGGACTAGGCAACTTGCTCAACAAGCGGAACAAAACCAACTCGCTGACAAGGCTTCAAGAGTACGTCTATGACTGGTGAAGAACGGATACGGGCATGTAGGGCTAGGCAACTTGCTCAACAAGTGGAACAAAACCAACTCTCTGACAAGGCTTCGACGAGTACGGCTATGACTGGTGCAGAACGGATGCGGGCATGTAGGGCTAGGCAACTTACTCAACAAGTGGAACACAAGCAACTCATTGACAAGGCTTCGACGAGTACGGCTATGACTACTGAAGAACGGATACGGGCATGTAGGACTAGGCAACTTGCTCAACAAGTGGAACAAATGCAACTCATTGACAAGCCTTCGACGGGTACGGCTATGACTGGTGCAGAACGGATGGGGGCATGTAGGGCTAGGCAACTTGCTCAACAAGTGTAACACAAGCAACTCACTGACATGGCTTCGACGACTACGGATATGACTGGTGCAGAACGGATGCGGGCATGTAGGTCTAGGCAATTTGCTCAACAAGCGGAACAAAAGCAACTCGTTGACAAGGCTTCGACGAGTAAGTCTTCGACAGCTACGGCTATGACTGGTACAGAGCGGACGCGGGCATTTAGGGTTTAGCAACTTACTCAACGAGTGGAACAAATGCAACTCGCTGACATGGTTTGCACGCGAACGCCTATGACTATACTAGAACGGACGCGAGAACGTAGGGCTAGGCAACAACAAGCGAAACAAAAGCAACTCACTGACATGCCATGTAGGGCTAGCCAACTTGCTCAACAAGCGGAACAAAAGCAACTCGCTGACAAGGGTTCAACGAGTACGTCTATGACTGGTGAAGAACGGATACGCGCATGTAGGACTAGGCAACTTGCACCACAAGCGGAACAAAACCAACTCACTGACAAGGCTTCGACGGGTACGGCAATGACTGGTGCAGAACGGATGCGGGCATGTAGGACTAGGCAACTTGCTCAACAAGCGGAAGAAAACCAACTCACTGACAAGGCTTTGACCAGTACGGCTATGACTGGTGCAGAACGGACGGAGGCATGTAGGGCTAGCCAACTTGCTCAACAAGCGGAACAAAACCAACTCGCTGACAAGGCTTCAACGAGTACGTCTATGACTGGTGAAGAACGGATACGCGCATGTAGGACTAGGCAACTTGCACCACAAGCGGAACAAAACCAACTCACTGACAAGGCTTCGACGGGTACGGCAATGACTGGTGCAGAACGAACGCGGGCATGGAGGGCTAGGCAACTTGCTCAACAAGTGGAAACCAAGCAACTCACTGACAAGGCTTCAACGAGTACGTCTATGACTGGTGAAGAAAGGATACGGGCATGTAGGGCTAGGCAACTTACACCACAAGCGGAAGAAAACCAACTCGCTGACAAGGCTTTGACGAGTACGGCTATGACTGGTGCAGAACGGACGCAAGCATGTAGGGCTAGCCAACTTGCTCAACAAGCGGAACAAAACCAACTCGCTGACAAGGCTTCAACGAGTACGTCTATGACTAGTGAAGGACGGATACGGGCATGTAGGACTAGGCAACTCGCTCAACAAGTGGAACACAAGCAACTCATTGACAAGGCTTCGACGGGTACGGCTAAGACTGGTGCAGAACGGATGGGGGCATGTAGGGCTAGGCAACTTGCTCAACAAGTGTAACACAAGCAACCCATTGACAAGGCTTGCACGACTACGTATATGACTGGTGCAGAACGAATGCGGGCATGTAGGGCTAGGCAACTTGCTCAACAAGTGGAACAAAACCAACTCTCTGACAAGGCTTCGAGGAGTACGTCTATGACTGGTGAAGAACGGATACGGGCATGTAGGACTAGGCAACTTGCGCCACAAGCGGAACAAAACCAACTCACTGACAAGGCTTCGACGGGTACGGCAATGACTGGTGCAGAACGGATGGGGGCATGTAGGGCTAGGCAACTTGCTCAACAAGCGGAACGAAACCAACTCGCTGACAAGGCTTCAACGAGTACGTCTATGACTGGTGAAGGACGGATACGGGCATGTAGGACTAAGCAACTTGCGCCACAAGCGGAACAAAACCTACTCACTGACAAGGCTTCGACGGGTACGGCAATGACTGGTGCAGAACGGATGGGGGCATGTAGGGCTAGGCAACTTGCTCAACAAGTGTAACACAAGCAACACACTGACAAGGCTTCGACGACTACGGATATGACTGGTGCAGAACGAATGCGGGCATGTACGGCTAGGCAACTTGTTCAACAAGTGGAACAAAACCAACTCTCAGACAAGCCTTCGACGGGTACGGCTATGACTGGTGCAGAACGGATGGGGGCATGTAGGGCTAGGTAACTGGCTCAACAAGTGTAACACAAGCAACTCACTGACAAGGCTTCGACGACTACGGATATGACTGGTGCAGAACGAATGCGGGCATGTAGGTCTAGGCAACTTGCTCAACAAGTGGAACAAAACCAACTCTCTGACAAGGCTTCGAGAGTACGGCTATGACTGGTGTAGAACGGATGCGGGCATGTAGGTCTAGACAATTTGCTCAACAAGCGGAACAAAAGCAACTCGTTGACAAGGCTTCGACGAGTAAGTCTTCGAAAGCTACGGCTATGACTGGTACAGAGCGGACGCGGGCATTTAGGGTTTAGCACCTTATTCAACGAGCGGAACAAATGCAACTCGCGGACAACATTTACACGCGAACGCCTATAACTATACTAGAACGGACGCGGGAACGTAGGGCTATGCAACAACAAGCGGAACAAAAGCAACTCACAGACAAGGCTTGAGCGAGTGCGTCTATGATTGGTGAAGAACGGATACGGGCATGTAGGGCTAGGCAACTTACGCCACAAGCGGAACAAAACCAACTCGCTCACAAGGCTTCAACGAGTACGTCTATGACTGGTGAAGAACGGATACGGGCATGTAGGACTAGGCAACTTGCACCACAAGCGGAACAAACCAAACTCACTGACAAGGCTTCGACGGGTACGGCAATGACTGGTGCAGAACGGATGCGGGTATGTAGGGCTAGGCAACTTGCTCAACAAGCGGAACAAAACCAACTCGCTGACAAGGCTTCAACGAGCACGTCTATGACTGGTGAAGAACGGATACGGGCATGCAGGACTAGGCAACTTGCTCAACAAGCGGAACAAAACCAACTCGCTGACAAGGCTTCAAGAGTACGTCTATGACTGGTGAAGAACGGATACGGGCATGTAGGGCTAGGCAACTTGCTCAACAAGTGGAACAAAACCAACTCTCTGACAAGGCTTCGACGAGTACGGCTATGACTGGTGCAGAACGGATGCGGGCATGTAGGGCTAGGCAACTTACTCAACAAGTGGAACACAAGCAACTCATTGACAAGGCTTCGACGAGTACGGCTATGACTACTGAAGAACGGATACGGGCATGTAGGACTAGGCAACTTGCTCAACAAGTGGAACAAATGCAACTCATTGACAAGCCTTCGACGGGTACGGCTATGACTGGTGCAGAACGGATGGGGGCATGTAGGGCTAGGCAACTTGCTCAACAAGTGTAACACAAGCAACTCACTGACATGGCTTCGACGACTACGGATATGACTTGTGCAGAACGGATGCGGGCATGTAGGTCTAGGCAATTTGCTCAACAAGCGGAACAAAAGCAACTCGTTGACAAGGCTTCGACGAGTAAGTCTTCGACAGCTACGGCTATGACTGGTACAGAGCGGACGCGGGCATTTAGGGTTTAGGAACTTACTCAACGAGTGGAACAAATGCAACTCGCTGACAAGGTTTGCACGCGAATGCCTATGACTATACTAGAACGGAAGCGGGAACGTAGGGCTAGGCAACAACGAGCGAAACAAAAGCAACTCACTGCCATGCCATGTAGGGCTAGCCAACTTGCTCAACAAGCGGAACAAAAGCAACTCGCTGACAAGGGTTCAACGAGTACGTCTATGACTGGTGAAGAACGGATACGCGCATGTAGGACTAGGGAACTTGCACCACAAGCGGAACAAAACCAACTCACTGACAAGGCTTCGACGGGTACGGCTATGACTGGTGCAGAACGGATGCGGGCATGTAGGGCTAGGCAACTTGCTCAACAAGCGGAAGAAAACCAACTCACTGACAAGTCTTTGACGAGTACGGCTATGACTGGTGCAGAACGGACGCAGGCATGTAGGGCTAGCCAACTTGCTCAACAAGCGGAACAAAACCAACTCGCTGACAAGGCTTCAACGAGTACGTCTATGACTGGTGAAGAACGGATACGCGCATGTAGGACTAGGCAACTTGCACCACAAGCGGAACAAAACCAACTCACTGACAAGGCTTCGACGGGTACGGCAATGACTGGTGCAGAACGGACGCGGGCATGTAGGGCTAGGCAACTTGCTCAACAAGTGGAAACCAAGCAACTCACTGACAAGGCTTCAACGAGTACGTCTATGACTGGTGAAGAAAGGATACGGGCATGTAGGGCTAGGCAACTTACACCACAAGCGGAAGAAAACCAACTCGCTGACAAGGCTTTGACGAGTACGGCTATGACTGGTGCAGAACGGACGCAAGCATGTAGGGCTAGCCAACTTGCTCAACAAGCGGAACAAAACCAACTCGCTGACAAGGCTTCAAGAGTACGTCTATGACTGGTGCAGAACGGATGGGGGCATGTAGGGCTAGGCAACTTGCTCAACAAGTGTAACACAAGCAACCCATTGACAAGGCTTGCACGACTACGTATATGACTGGTGCAGAACGAATGCGGGCATGTAGGGCTAGGCAACTTGCTCAACAAGTGGAACAAAACCAACTCTCTGACAAGGCTTCGAGGAGTACGTCTATGACTGGTGAAGAACGGACACGGGCATGTAGGACTAGGCAACTTGCGCCACAAGCGGATCAAAACCAACTCACTGACAAGGCTTCGACGGGTACGGCAATGACTGGTGCAGAACGGATGGGGGCATGTAGGGCTAGGCAACTTGCTCAACAAGCGGAACAAAACCAACTCGCTGACAAGGCTTCAACAAGTACGTCTATGACTGGTGAAGGACGGATACGGGCATGTAGGACTAAGCAACTTGCGCCACAAGCGGAACAAAACCAACTCACTGACAAGGCTTCGACGGGTACGGCAATGACTGGTGCAGAACGGATGGGGGCATGTAGGGCTAGGCAACTTGCTCAACAAGTGTAACACAAGCAACTCACTGACAAGGCTTCGACGACTACGGATATGACTGGTGCAGAACGAATGCGGGCATGTACGGCTAGGCAACTTGTTCAACAAGTGGAACAAAACCAACTCTCAGACAAGGCTTCGACGAGTACGGCTATGACTGGTGCAGAACGGAAGCGGGCTGTAGGGCTCGGCAACTTGCTCAACAAGTGTAACACAAGCAACTCACTGACAAGGCTCCGACGACTACGGATATGACTGGTGCAGAACGAATGCGGGCATGTAGGGCTAGGCAACTTGCTCAACAAGTGGAACAAAACCAACTCTCTGACAAGGCTTCGACAAGTACGGCTATGACTGGTGCAGAACGGATGCGGGCATGTAGGTCTAGGCAATTTGCTCAACAAGCGGAACAAAAGCAGTTCGTTGACAAGGCTTCGACGAGTAAGTCTTCGACAGCTACGGCTATGACTGGTACAGAGCGGACGCGGGCATTTAGGGTTTAGCAACTTACTCAACGAGCGGAACAAATGCAACTCGCTGACAAGGTTTGCACGCGAACGCCTATGACTGGTGAAGAACGGATACGGGCATGTAGGACTAGGCAACTTGCACCACAAGCGGAACAAAACCAACTCACTGACAAGGCTTCGACGGGTACGGCAATGACTGGTGCAGAACGGATGCGGGCATGTAGGGCTAGGCAACTTGCTCAACAAGCGGAACAAAACCAACTCGCTGATAAGGCTTCAACAAGTACCTCTATGACTGGTGAAGAACGGATACGGGCATGTAGGACTAGGCAACTTGCACCACAAACGGAACAAAACCAACTCACTGACAAGGCTTCGACGGGTACGGCAATGACTGGTGCAGAACGGATGCGGGCATGTAGGGCTAGGCAACTTGCTCAACAAGCGGAACAAAACCAACTCGCTGACAAGGCTTCAACGAGTACGTCTATGACTGGTGAAGAACGGATATGGGCATGTAGGACTAGGCAACTTGCTCAACAAGTGGAACAAATGCAACTCATTGACAAGCCTTCGACGGGTAAGGCTATGACTGGTGCAGAACGGATGGGGGCATGTAGGGCTAGGCAACTTGCTCAACAAGTGTAACACAAGCAACTCACTGACAAGGCTTCGACGACTACGGATATGACTGGTGCAGAACGAATGCGGGCATGTAGGGCTAGGTAACTTGCTCAACAAGTGGAACAAAACCAACTCTCTGACAAGGCTTCGACGAGTACGGCTATGACTGGTGCAGAACGGATGCGGGCATGTAGGTCTAGGCAATTTGCTCAACAAGCGGAACAAAAGCAACTCGTTGACAAGGCTTCGACGAGTAAGTCTTCGACAGCTACGGCTATGACTGGTACAGAGCGGACGCGGGCATTTAGGGTTTAGCAACTTACTCAACGAGCTGAACAAATGCAACTCGCTGACAAGGTTTGCACGCGAACGCCTATGACTATACTAGAACGGACGCGGGAACGTAGGGCTAGGCAACAACAAGCGAAACAAAAGCAACTCACTGCCATGCCATGTAGGGCTAGCCAACTTGCTCAACAAGCGGAACAAAAGCAACTCGCTGACAAGGGTTCAACGAGTACGTCTATGACTGGTGAAGAACGGATACGCGCATGTAGGACTAGGGAACTTGCACCACAAGCGGAACAAAACCAACTCGCTGACAAGGCTTCAACGAGCACGTCTATGACTGGTGAAGAACGGATACGGGCATGCAGGACTAGGCAACTTGCTCAACAAGCGGAACAAAACCAACTCGCTGACAAGGCTTCAAGAGTACGTCTATGACTGGTGAAGAACGGATACGGGCATGTAGGGCTAGGCAACTTGCTCAACAAGTGGAACAAAACCAACTCTCTGACAAGGCTTCGACGAGTACGGCTATGACTGGTGCAGAACGGATGCGGGCATGTAGGGCTAGGCAACTTACTCAACAAGTGGAACACAAGCAACTCATTGACAAGGCTTCGACGAGTACGGCTATGACTACTGAAGAACGGATACGGGCATGTAGGACTAGGCAACTTGCTCAACAAGTGGAACAAATGCAACTCATTGACAAGCCTTCGACGGGTACGGCTATGACTGGTGCAGAACGGATGGGGGCATGTAGGGCTAGGCAACTTGCTCAACAAGTGTAACACAAGCAACTCACTGACATGGCTTCGACGACTACGGATATGACTTGTGCAGAACGGATGCGGGCATGTAGGTCTAGGCAATTTGCTCAACAAGCGGAACAAAAGCAACTCGTTGACAAGGCTTCGACGAGTAAGTCTTCGACAGCTACGGCTATGACTGGTACAGAGCGGACGCGGGCATTTAGGGTTTAGGAACTTACTCAACGAGTGGAACAAATGCAACTCGCTGACAAGGTTTGCACGCGAATGCCTATGACTATACTAGAACGGAAGCGGGAACGTAGGGCTAGGCAACAACAAGCGAAACAAAAGCAACTCACTGCCATGCCATGTAGGGCTAGCCAACTTGCTCAACAAGCGGAACAAAAGCAACTCGCTGACAAGGGTTCAACGAGTACGTCTATGACTGGTGAAGAACGGATACGCGCATGTAGGACTAGGGAACTTGCACCACAAGCGGAACAAAACCAACTCACTGACAAGGCTTCGACGGGTACGGCTATGACTGGTGCAGAACGGATGCGGGCATGTAGGGCTAGGCAACTTGCTCAACAAGCGGAAGAAAACCAACTCACTGACAAGTCTTTGACGAGTACGGCTATGACTGGTGCAGAACGGACGCAGGCATGTAGGGCTAGCCAACTTGCTCAACAAGCGGAACAAAACCAACTCGCTGACAAGGCTTCAACGAGTACGTCTATGACTGGTGAAGAACGGATACGCGCATGTAGGACTAGGCAACTTGCACCACAAGCGGAACAAAACCAACTCACTGACAAGGCTTCGACGGGTACGGCAATGACTGGTGCAGAACGGACGCGGGCATGTAGGGCTAGGCAACTTGCTCAACAAGTGGAAACCAAGCAACTCACTGACAAGGCTTCAACGAGTACGTCTATGACTGGTGAAGAAAGGATACGGGCATGTAGGGCTAGGCAACTTACACCACAAGCGGAAGAAAACCAACTCGCTGACAAGGCTTTGACGAGTACGGCTATGACTGGTGCAGAACGGACGCAAGCATGTAGGGCTAGCCAACTTGCTCAACAAGCGGAACAAAACCAACTCGCTGACAAGGCTTCAAGAGTACGTCTATGACTGGTGCAGAACGGATGGGGGCATGTAGGGCTAGGCAACTTGCTCAACAAGTGTAACACAAGCAACCCATTGACAAGGCTTGCACGACTACGTATATGACTGGTGCAGAACGAATGCGGGCATGTAGGGCTAGGCAACTTGCTCAACAAGTGGAACAAAACCAACTCTCTGACAAGGCTTCGAGGAGTACGTCTATGACTGGTGAAGAACGGACACGGGCATGTAGGACTAGGCAACTTGCGCCACAAGCGGATCAAAACCAACTCACTGACAAGGCTTCGACGGGTACGGCAATGACTGGTGCAGAACGGATGGGGGCATGTAGGGCTAGGCAACTTGCTCAACAAGCGGAACAAAACCAACTCGCTGACAAGGCTTCAACAAGTACGTCTATGACTGGTGAAGGACGGATACGGGCATGTAGGACTAAGCAACTTGCGCCACAAGCGGAACAAAACCAACTCACTGACAAGGCTTCGACGGGTACGGCAATGACTGGTGCAGAACGGATGGGGGCATGTAGGGCTAGGCAACTTGCTCAACAAGTGTAACACAAGCAACTCACTGACAAGGCTTCGACGACTACGGATATGACTGGTGCAGAACGAATGCGGGCATGTACGGCTAGGCAACTTGTTCAACAAGTGGAACAAAACCAACTCTCAGACAAGGCTTCGACGAGTACGGCTATGACTGGTGCAGAACGGATGCGGGCTGTAGGGCTCGGCAACTTGCTCAACAAGTGTAACACAAGCAACTCACTGACAAGGCTCCGACGACTACGGATATGACTGGTGCAGAACGAATGCGGGCATGTAGGGCTAGGCAACTTGCTCAACAAGTGGAACAAAACCAACTCTCTGACAAGGCTTCGACAAGTACGGCTATGACTGGTGCAGAACGGATGCGGGCATGTAGGTCTAGGCAATTTGCTCAACAAGCGGAACAAAAGCAGTTCGTTGACAAGGCTTCGACGAGTAAGTCTTCGACAGCTACGGCTATGACTGGTACAGAGCGGACGCGGGCATTTAGGGTTTAGCAACTTACTCAACGAGCGGAACAAATGCAACTCGCTGACAAGGTTTGCACGCGAACGCCTATGACTGGTGAAGAACGGATACGGGCATGTAGGACTAGGCAACTTGCACCACAAGCGGAACAAAACCAACTCACTGACAAGGCTTCGACGGGTACGGCAATGACTGGTGCAGAACGGATGCGGGCATGTAGGGCTAGGCAACTTGCTCAACAAGCGGAACAAAACCAACTCGCTGATAAGGCTTCAACAAGTACCTCTATGACTGGTGAAGAACGGATACGGGCATGTAGGACTAGGCAACTTGCACCACAAACGGAACAAAACCAACTCACTGACAAGGCTTCGACGGGTACGGCAATGACTGGTGCAGAACGGATGCGGGCATGTAGGGCTAGGCAACTTGCTCAACAAGCGGAACAAAACCAACTCGCTGACAAGGCTTCAACGAGTACGTCTATGACTGGTGAAGAACGGATATGGGCATGTAGGACTAGGCAACTTGCTCAACAAGTGGAACAAATGCAACTCATTGACAAGCCTTCGACGGGTACGGCTATGACTGGTGCAGAACGGATGGGGGCATGTAGGGCTAGGCAACTTGCTCAACAAGTGTAACACAAGCAACTCACTGACAAGGCTTCGACGACTACGGATATGACTGGTGCAGAACGAATGCGGGCATGTAGGGCTAGGTAACTTGCTCAACAAGTGGAACAAAACCAACTCTCTGACAAGGCTTCGACGAGTACGGCTATGACTGGTGCAGAACGGATGCGGGCATGTAGGTCTAGGCAATTTGCTCAACAAGCGGAACAAAAGCAACTCGTTGACAAGGCTTCGACGAGTAAGTCTTCGACAGCTACGGCTATGACTGGTACAGAGCGGACGCGGGCATTTAGGGTTTAGCAACTTACTCAACGAGCTGAACAAATGCAACTCGCTGACAAGGTTTGCACGCGAACGCCTATGACTATACTAGAACGGACGCGGGAACGTAGGGCTCGGCAACAACAAGCGGAACAAAAGCAACTCACAGACAAGGCTTGAACGAGTGCGTCTATGATTGGTGAAGAACGGATACGGGCATGTAGGGCTATGCAACTTACGCCACAAGCGGAACAAAACCAACTCGCTCACAAGGCTTCAACGAGTACGTCTATGACTGGTGAAGAACGGATACGGGCATGTAGGACTAGGCAACTTGCACCACAAGCGGAACAAAACCAACTCGTTGACAATGCTTCAACGAGCACGTCTATGACTGGTGAAGAACGGATACGGGCATGTAGGACTTGGCAACTTGCACCACAAGCGGAACAAAACCAACTCACTGACAAGGTTTCGACGGGTACGGCAATGACTGGTGCAGAACGGATGCGGGCATGTAGGGCTAGGCAACTTTCTGAACAAGCGGAACAAAACCAACTCGCTGACAAGGCTTCAAGAGTACGTCTATGACTGGTGAACAACGGATACGGGCATGTAGGACTAGGCAACTTGCTCAACAAGTGGAACACAAGCAACTCATTGACAAGGCTTCGACGAGTACGGCAATGACTGATGCAGAACGGATGCGGGCATGTAGGGCTAGGCAACTTTCTGAACAAGCGGAACAAAACCAACTCGCTGACAAGGCTTCAAGAGTACGTCTATGACTGGTGAAGAACGGATACGGGCATGTAGGACTAGGCAACTTGCTCAACAAGTGGAACACAAGCAATTCATTGACAAGGCTTCGACGGGTACGGCTATGACGGGTGCAGAACGGATGGGGGCATGTAGGGCTAGGCAACTTGCTCAACAAATGTAACACAAGCAACTCACTGACAAGGCTTCGACGACTACGGATATGACAGGTGCAGAACGAATGCGGGCAGGTAGGGCTAGGCAACTTGCTCAACAAGTGGAACAAAACCAACTCCCTGACAAGGCTTCGACGAATACAGCTATGACTGGTGCAGAACGGATGCGGGCATGTAGGGCTAGGCAACTTGCACCACAAGCGGAACAAAACCAACTCACTGACAAGGTTTCGACGGGTACGGCAATGACTGGTGCAAAACGGATGCGGGCATGTAGGGCTAGGCAACTTGCTCAACAAGCGGGAGAAAACCAACTCACTGACAAGGCTTTGACGAGTACGGCTATGACTGGTGCAGAACGGACGCAGGCATGTAGGGCTAGCCAACTTGCTCAACAAGCGGAACAAAACCAACTCGCTGACAAGGCTTCAACGAGTACGTCTATGACTAGTGAAGAACGGATACGCGCATGTAGGACTAGGCAACTTGCACCACAAGCGGAACAAAACCAACTCACTGACAAGGCTTCGACGGGTACGGCAATGACTGGTGCAGAACGGACGCGGGCATGTAGGGCTAGGCAACTTGCTCAACAAGTGGAAACCAAGCAACTCACTGACAAGGCTTCAACGAGTACGTCTATGACTGGTGAAGAAAGGATACGGGCATGTAGGGCTAGGCAACTTACACCACAAGCGGAAGAAAACCAACTCGCTCACAAGGCTTTGACGAGTACGGCTTTGACTGGTGCAGAACGGACGCAAGCATGTAGGGCTAGCCAACTTGCTCAACAAGCGGAACAAAACCAACTCGCTGACAAGGCTTCGACAAGTACGGCTATGACTGGTGCAGAACGGATGCGGGCATGTAGGTCTAGGCAATTTGCTCAACAAGCGGAACAAAAGCAGCTCGTTGACAAGGCTTCGACGAGTAAGTCTTCGACAGCTACGGCTATGACTGGTACAGAGCGGACGCGGGCATTTAGGGTTTAGCAACTTACTCAACGAGCGGAACAAATGCAACTCGCTGACAAGGTTTGCACGCGAACGCCTATGACTGGTGAAGAACGGATACGGGCATGTAGGACTAGGCAACTTGCACCACAAGCGGAACAAAACCAACTCACTGACAAGGCTTCGACGGGTACGGCAATGACTGGTGCAGAACGGATGCGGGCATGTAGGGCTAGGCAACTTGCTCAACAAGCGGAACAAAACCAACTCGCTGATAAGGCTTCAACAAGTACCTCTATGACTGGTGAAGAACGGATACGGGCATGTAGGACTAGGCAACTTGCACCACAAACGGAACAAAACCAACTCACTGACAAGGCTTCGACGGGTACGGCAATGACTGGTGCAGAACGGATGCGGGCATGTAGGGCTAGGCAACTTGCTCAACAAGCGGAACAAAACCAACTCGCTGACAAGGCTTCAACGAGTACGTCTATGACTGGTGAAGAACGGATATGGGCATGTAGGACTAGGCAACTTGCTCAACAAGTGGAACAAATGCAACTCATTGACAAGCCTTCGACGGGTACGGCTATGACTGGTGCAGAACGGATGGGGGCATGTAGGGCTAGGCAACTTGCTCAACAAGTGTAACACAAGCAACTCACTGACAAGGCTTCGACGACTACGGATATGACTGGTGCAGAACGAATGCGGGCATGTAGGGCTAGGTAACTTGCTCAACAAGTGGAACAAAACCAACTCTCTGACAAGGCTTCGACGAGTACGGCTATGACTGGTGCAGAACGGATGCGGGCATGTAGGTCTAGGCAATTTGCTCAACAAGCGGAACAAAAGCAACTCGTTGACAAGGCTTCGACGAGTAAGTCTTCGACAGCTACGGCTATGACTGGTACAGAGCGGACGCGGGCATTTAGGGTTTAGCAACTTACTCAACGAGCTGAACAAATGCAACTCGCTGACAAGGTTTGCACGCGAACGCCTATGACTATACTAGAACGGACGCGGGAACGTAGGGCTCGGCAACAACAAGCGGAACAAAAGCAACTCACAGACAAGGCTTGAACGAGTGCGTCTATGATTGGTGAAGAACGGATACGGGCATGTAGGGCTATGCAACTTACGCCACAAGCGGAACAAAACCAACTCGCTCACAAGGCTTCAACGAGTACGTCTATGACTGGTGAAGAACGGATACGGGCATGTAGGACTAGGCAACTTGCACCACAAGCGGAACAAAACCAACTCGTTGACAATGCTTCAACGAGCACGTCTATGACTGGTGAAGAACGGATACGGGCATGTAGGACTTGGCAACTTGCACCACAAGCGGAACAAAACCAACTCACTGACAAGGTTTCGACGGGTACGGCAATGACTGGTGCAGAACGAATGCGGGCATGTAGGGCTAGGCAACTTGCTCAACAAGTGGAACAAAACCAACTCTCTGACAAGGCTTCGACAAGTACGGCTATGACTGGTGCAGAACGGATGCGGGCATGTAGGTCTAGGCAATTTGCTCAACAAGCGGAACAAAAGCAGCTCGTTGACAAGGCTTCGACGAGTAAGTCTTCGACAGCTACGGCTATGACTGGTACAGAGCGGACGCGGGCATTTAGGGTTTAGCAACTTACTCAACGAGCGGAACAAATGCAACTCGCTGACAAGGTTTGCACGCGAACGCCTATGACTGGTGAAGAACGGATACGGGCATGTAGGACTAGGCAACTTGCACCACAAGCGGAACAAAACCAACTCACTGACAAGGCTTCGACGGGTACGGCAATGACTGGTGCAGAACGGATGCGGGCATGTAGGGCTAGGCAACTTGCTCAACAAGCGGAACAAAACCAACTCGCTGATAAGGCTTCAACAAGTACCTCTATGACTGGTGAAGAACGGATACGGGCATGTAGGACTAGGCAACTTGCACCACAAACGGAACAAAACCAACTCACTGACAAGGCTTCGACGGGTACGGCAATGATTGGTGCAGAACGGATGCGGGCATGTAGGGCTAGGCAACTTGCTCAACAAGCGGAACAAAACCAACTCGCTGACAAGGCTTCAACGAGTACGTCTATGACTGGTGAAGAACGGATATGGGCATGTAGGACTAGGCAACTTGCTCAACAAGTGGAACAAATGCAACTCATTGACAAGCCTTCGACGGGTACGGCTATGACTGGTGCAGAACGGATGGGGGCATGTAGGGCTAGGCAACTTGCTCAACAAGTGTAACACAAGCAACTCACTGACAAGGCTTCGACGACTACGGATATGACTGGTGCAGAACGAATGCGGGCATGTAGGGCTAGGTAACTTGCTCAACAAGTGGAACAAAACCAACTCTCTGACAAGGCTTCGACGAGTACGGCTATGACTGGTGCAGAACGGATGCGGGCATGTAGGTCTAGGCAATTTGCTCAACAAGCGGAACAAAAGCAACTCGTTGACAAGGCTTCGACGAGTAAGTCTTCGACAGCTACGGCTATGACTGGTACAGAGCGGACGCGGGCATTTAGGGTTTAGCAACTTACTCAACGAGCTGAACAAATGCAACTCGCTGACAAGGTTTGCACGCGAACGCCTATGACTATACTAGAACGGACGCGGGAACGTAGGGCTCGGCAACAACAAGCGGAACAAAAGCAACTCACAGACAAGGCTTGAACGAGTGCGTCTATGATTGGTGAAGAACGGATACGGGCATGTAGGGCTATGCAACTTACGCCACAAGCGGAACAAAACCAACTCGCTCACAAGGCTTCAACGAGTACGTCTATGACTGGTGAAGAAAGGATACGGGCATGTAGGACTAGGCAACTTGCACCACAAGCGGAACAAAACCAACTCGTTGACAATGCTTCAACGAGCACGTCTATGACTGGTGAAGAACGGATACGGGCATGTAGGACTTGGCAACTTGCACCACAAGCGGAACAAAACCAACTCACTGACAAGGTTTCGAGGGTACGGCAATGACTGGTGCAGAACGGATGCGGGCATGTAGGGCTAGGCAACTTTCTGAACAAGCGGAACAAAACCAACTCGCTGACAAGGCTTCAAGAGTACGTCTATGACTGGTGAACAACGGATACGGGCATGTAGGACTAGGCAACTTGCTCAACAAGTGGAACACAAGCAACTCATTGACAAGGCTTCGACGAGTACGGCAATGACTGATGCAGAACGGATGCGGGCATGTAGGGCTAGGCAACTTTCTGAACAAGCGGAACAAAACCAACTCGCTGACAAGGCTTCAAGAGTACGTCTATGACTGGTGAAGAACGGATACGGGCATGTAGGACTAGGCAACTTGCTCAACAAGTGGAACACAAGCAATTCATTGACAAGGCTTCGACGGGTACGGCTATGACGGGTGCAGAACGGATGGGGGCATGTAGGGCTAGGCAACTTGCTCAACAAATGTAACACAAGCAACTCACTGACAAGGCTTCGACGACTACGGATATGACAGGTGCAGAACGAATGCGGGCATGTAGGGCTAGGCAACTTGCTCAACAAGTGGAACAAAACCAACTCCCTGACAAGGCTTCGACGAATACAGCTATGACTGGTGCAGAACGGATGCGGGCATGTAGGGCTAGGCAACTTGCACCACAAGCGGAACAAAACCAACTCACTGACAAGGTTTCGACGGGTACGGCAATGACTGGTGCAAAACGGATGCGGGCATGTAGGGCTAGGCAACTTGCTCAACAAGCGGGAGAAAACCAACTCACTGACAAGGCTTTGACGAGTACGGCTATGACTGGTGCAGAACGGACGCAGGCATGTAGGGCTAGCCAACTTGCTCAACAAGCGGAACAAAACCAACTCGCTGACAAGGCTTCAACGAGTACGTCTATGACTAGTGAAGAACGGATACGCGCATGTAGGACTAGGCAACTTGCACCACAAGCGGAACAAAACCAACTCACTGACAAGGCTTCGACGGGTACGGCAATGACTGGTGCAGAACGGACGCGGGCATGTAGGGCTAGGCAACTTGCTCAACAAGTGGAAACCAAGCAACTCACTGACAAGGCTTCAACGAGTACGTCTATGACTGGTGAAGAAAGGATACGGGCATGTAGGGCTAGGCAACTTACACCACAAGCGGAAGAAAACCAACTCGCTCACAAGGCTTTGACGAGTACGGCTTTGACTGGTGCAGAACGGACGCAAGCATGTAGGGCTAGCCAACTTGCTCAACAAGCGGAACAAAACCAACTCGCTGACAAGGCTTCAACGAGTACGTCTATGACTAGTGAAGAACGGATACGGGCATGTAGGACTAGGCAACTTGCACCACAAGCGGAACAAAACCAACTCACTGACAAGGCTTCCACGGGTACAGCAATGACTTGTGCAGAACGGATGCGGGCATGTAGGGCTAGGCAACTTGCTCAACAAGCGGAAGAAAACCAACTCACTGACAAGGCTTTGACGAGTACGGCTATGACTGGTGCAGAACGGACGCAGGCATGTAGGGCTAGCCAACTTGCTCAACAAGCGGAACAAAACCAACTCGCTGACAAGGCTTCAACGAGTACGTCTATGACTGGTGAAGAACGGATACGCGCATGTAGGACTAGGCAACTTGCACCACAAGCGGAACAAAACCAACTCACTGACAAGGCTTCGACGGGTACGGCAATGACTGGTGCAGAAAGGACGCGGGCATGTTGGGCTAGGCAACTTGCTCAACAAGTGGAAACCAAGCAACTCACTGACAAGGCTTCAACGAGTACGTCTATGACTGGTGAAGAACGGATACGGGCATGTAGGGCTAGGCAACTTACACCACAAGCGGAAGAAAACCAGCTCGCTGACAAGGCTTTGACGAGTACGGCTATGACTGGTGCAGAACGGACGCAAGCATGTAGGGCTAGCCAACTTGCTCAACAAGCGGAACAAAACCAACTCGCTGACAAGGCTTCAACGAGTACGTCTATGACTAGTGAAGAACGGATACGGGCATGTAGGACTAGGCAACTCGCTCAACAAGTGGAACACAAGCAACTCATTGACAAGGCTTCGACGGGTACGGCTATGACTGGTGCAGAACGGATGGGGGCATGTAGGGCTAGGCAACTTGCTCAACAAGTGTAACACAAGCAACCCATTGACAAGGCTTGCACGACTACGTATATGACTGGTGCAGAACGAATGCGGGCATGTAGGGCTAGGCAACTTGCTCAACAAGTGGAACAAAACCAACTCTCTGACAAGGCTTCGAGGAGTACGTCTATGACTGGTGAAGAACGGATACGGGCATGTAGGACTAGGCAACTTGTGCCACAAGCGGAACAAAACCAACTCACTGACAAGGCTTCGACGGGTACGGCAATGACTGGTGCAGAACGGATGGGGGCATGTAGGGCTAGGCAACTTGCTCAACAAGCGGAACAAAACCAACTCGCTGACAAGGCTTCAACGAGTACGTCTATGACTGGTGAAGGACGGATACGGGCATGTAGGACTAAGCAACTTGCGCCACAAGCGGAACAAAACCAACTCACTGACAAGGCTTCGACGGGTACGGCAATGACTGGTGCAGAACGGATGGGGGCATGTAGGGCTAGGCAACTTGCTCAACAAGTGTAACACAAGCAACTCACTGACAAGGCTTCGACGACTACGGATATGACTGGTGCAGAACGAATGCGGGCATGTACGGCTAGGCAACTTGTTCAACAAGTGGAACAAAACCAACTCTCAGACAAGGCTTCGACGAGTACGGCTATGACTGGTGCAGAACGGATGCGGGCTGTAGGGCTCGGCAACTTGCTCAACAAGTGTAACACAAGCAACTCACTGACAAGGCTTCGACGACTACGGATATGACTGGTGCAGAACGGACGCAGGCATGTAGGGCTAGGCAACTTGCTCAACAAGCGCAACAAAACCAACTCGCTGACAAGGCTTCAACGAGTACGTCTATGACTGGTGAAGAACGGATACGGGCATGTAGGACTAGGCAACTTGCACCACAAGCGGAACAAAACCAACTCACTGACAAGGCTTCGACGGGTACGGCAATGACTGGTGCAGAACGGATGCGGGCATGTAGGGCTAGGCAACTTGCTCAACAAGCGGAATAAAACCAACTCGCTGATAAGGCTTCAACGAGTACCTCTATGACTGGTGAAGAACGGATACGGGCATGTAGGACTAGGCAACTTGCACCACAAACGGAACAAAACCAACTCACTGACAAGGCTTCGACGGGTACGGCAATGACTGGTGCAGAACGGATGCGGGCATGTAGGGCTAGGCAACTTGCTCAACAAGTGGAACAAAACCAACTCGCTGACAAGGCTTCAACGAGTACGTCTATGACTGGTGAAGAACGGATACGGGCATGTAGGACTAGGCAACTTGCTCAACAAGTGGAACAAATGCAACTCATTGACAAGCCTTCGACGGGTACGGCTATGACCGGTGCAGAACGGGTGGGGGCATGTAGGGCTAGGCAACTTGCTCAACAAGTGTAACACAAGCAACTCACTGACAAGGCTTCGACGACTACGGATATGACTGGTGCAGAACGAATGCGGGCATGTAGGGCTAGGCAACTTGCTCAACAAGTGGAACAAAACCAACTCTCTGACAAGGCTTCGACGAGTACGGCTATGACTGGTGCAGAACGGATGCGGGCCTGTAGGTCTAGGCAATTTGCTCAACAAGCGGAACAAAAGCAACTCGTTGACAAGGCTTCGACGAGTAAGTCTTCGACAGCTACGGCTATGACTGGTACAGAGCGGAAGCGGGCATTTAGCGTTTAGCAACTTACTCAACGAGCGGAACAAATGGAACTCGCTGACAAGGTTTGCACGCGAACACCTATGACTATACTAGAACGGACGCGGGAACGTAGGGCTCGGCAACAACAAGCGGAACAAAAGCAACTCACAGACAAGGCTTGAACGAGTGCGTCTATGATTGGTGAAGAACGGATACGGGCATGTAGGGCTAGGCAACTTACGCCACAAGCGGAACGAAACCAACTCGCTCACAAGGCTTCAACGAGTACGTCTATGACTGGTGAAGAACGGATACGGGCATGTAGGACTAGGCAACTTGCTCAACAAGTGGAACACAAGCAACTCATTGACAAGGCTTCGACGAGTACGGCAATGACTGGTGCAGAACGGATGCGGGCATGTAGGGCTAGGCAACTTTCTGAACAAGCGGAACAAAACCAACTCGCTGACAAGGCTTCAAGAGTACGTCTATGACTGGTGAAGAACGGATACGGGCATGTAGGACTAGGCAACTTGCTCAACAAGTGGAACACAAGCAACTCATTGACAAGGTTTCGACGGGTACGGCAATGACTGGTGCAGAACGGATGCGGGCATATAGGGCTAGGCAACTTTCTGAACAAGCGGAACAAAACCAACTCGCTGACAAGGCTTCAAGAGTACGTCTATGACTGGTGAACAACGGATACGGGCATGTAGGACTAGGCAACTTGCTCAACAAGTGGAACACAAGCAACTCATTGACAAGGCTTCGACGAGTACGGCAATGACTGGTGCAGAACGGATGCGGGCATGTAGGGCTAGGCAACTTTCTGAACAAGCGGAACAAAACCAACTCGCTGACAAGGCTTCAAGAGTACGTCTATGACTGGTGAAGAACGGATACGGGCATGTAGGACTAGGCAACTTGCTCAACAAGTGGAACACAAGCAATTCATTGACAAGGCTTCGACGGGTACGGCTATGACGGGTGCAGAACGGATGGGGGCATGTAGGGCTAGGCAACTTGCTCAACAAATGTAACACAAGCAACTCACTGACAAGGCTTCGACGGCTACGGATATGACAGGTGCAGAACGAATGCGGGCATGTAGGGCTAGGCAACTTGCTCAACAAGTGGAACAAAACCAACTCTCTGACAAGGCTTCGACGAATAAAGCTATGACTGGTGCAGAACGGATGCGGGCATGTAGGGCTAGGCAACTTGCTCAACAAGTGGAACACAAGCAACTCATTGACAAGGCTTCGACGAGTAAGTCTTCGACAGCTACGGCTATGACTGGTACAGGGCGGACGCGGGCATTTAGGGTTTATCAACTTACTCAACGAGCGGAACAAATGCAGCTCGCTGACAAGGCTTCCACGCGAACGCCTATGACTATACTAGAACGGACGCGGGAATGTAGGGCTAGGCAACTTGCTCAACAAGTGGAAACCAAGCAACTCACTGACAAGGCTTCAACTAGTACGTCTATGACTGGTGAAGAAAGGATACGGGCATGTAGGGCTAGGCAACTTACACCACAAGCGGAAGAAAACCAACTCGCTGACAAGGCTTTGACGAGTACGGCTATGACTGGTGCAGAACGGACGCAAGCATGTAGGGCTAGCCAACCTGCTCAACAAGCGGAACAAAACCAACTCATTGACAAGGCTTCGACGGGTACGGCTATGACTGGTGCAGAACGGATGGGGGCATGTAGGGCTAGGCAACTTGCTCAACAAGTGTAACACAAGCAACCCATTGACAAGGCTTGCACGACTACGTATATGACTGGTGCAGAACGAATGCGGGCATGTAGGGCTAGCCAACTTGCTCAACAAGCGGAACAAAACCAACTCGCTGACAAGGCTTCAACGAGTACGTCTATGACTGGTGAAGAACGGATACGCGCATGTAGGACTAGGCAACTTGCACCACAAGCGGAACAAAACCAACTCACTGACAAGGCTTCGACGGGTACGGCAATGACTGGTGCAGAAAGGACGCGGGCATGTTGGGCTAGGCAACTTGCTCAACAAGTGGAAACCAAGCAACTCACTGACAAGGCTTCAACGAGTACGTCTATGACTGGTGAAGAACGGATACGGGCATGTAGGGCTAGGCAACTTACACCACAAGCGGAAGAAAACCAGCTCGCTGACAAGGCTTTGACGAGTACGGCTATGACTGGTGCAGAACGGACGCAAGCATGTAGGGCTAGCCAACTTGCTCAACAAGCGGAACAAAACCAACTCGCTGACAAGGCTTCAACGAGTACGTCTATGACTAGTGAAGAACGGATACGGGCATGTAGGACTAGGCAACTCGCTCAACAAGTGGAACACAAGCAACTCATTGACAAGGCTTCGACGGGTACGGCTATGACTGGTGCAGAACGGATGGGGGCATGTAGGGCTAGGCAACTTGCTCAACAAGTGTAACACAAGCAACCCATTGACAAGGCTTGCACGACTACGTATATGACTGGTGCAGAACGAATGCGGGCATGTAGGGCTAGGCAACTTGCTCAACAAGTGGAACAAAACCAACTCTCTGACAAGGCTTCGAGGAGTACGTCTATGACTGGTGAAGAACGGATACGGGCATGTAGGACTAGGCAACTTGTGCCACAAGCGGAACAAAACCAACTCACTGACAAGGCTTCGACGGGTACGGCAATGACTGGTGCAGAACGGATGGGGGCATGTAGGGCTAGGCAACTTGCTCAACAAGCGGAACAAAACCAACTCGCTGACAAGGCTTCAACGAGTACGTCTATGACTGGTGAAGGACGGATACGGGCATGTAGGACTAAGCAACTTGCGCCACAAGCGGAACAAAACCAACTCACTGACAAGGCTTCGACGGGTACGGCAATGACTGGTGCAGAACGGATGGGGGCATGTAGGGCTAGGCAACTTGCTCAACAAGTGTAACACAAGCAACTCACTGACAAGGCTTCGACGACTACGGATATGACTGGTGCAGAACGAATGCGGGCATGTACGGCTAGGCAACTTGTTCAACAAGTGGAACAAAACCAACTCTCAGACAAGGCTTCGACGAGTACGGCTATGACTGGTGCAGAACGGATGCGGGCTGTAGGGCTCGGCAACTTGCTCAACAAGTGTAACACAAGCAACTCACTGACAAGGCTTCGACGACTACGGATATGACTGGTGCAGAACGGATGCGGGCATGTAGGGCTAGGCAACTTGCTCAACAAGCGGAACAAAACCAACTCGCTGACAAGGCTTCAACGAGTACGTCTATGGCTGGTGAAAAACGGATACGGGCATGTAGGACTAGGCAACTTGCTCAACAAGTGGAACAAATGCAACTCATTGACAAGGCTTCGACGAGTAAGTCTTCGACAGCTACGGCTATGACTGGTACAGGGCGGACGCGGGCATTTAGGGTTTATCAACTTACTCAACGAGCGGAACAAATGCAGCTCGCTGACAAGGCTTCCACGCGAACGCCTATGACTATACTAGAACGGACGCGGGAATGTAGGGCTAGGCAACTTGCTCAACAAGTGGAAACCAAGCAACTCACTGACAAGGCTTCAACTAGTACGTCTATGACTGGTGAAGAAAGGATACGGGCATGTAGGGCTAGGCAACTTACACCACAAGCGGAAGAAAACCAACTCGCTGACAAGGCTTTGACGAGTACGGCTATGACTGGTGCAGAACGGACGCAAGCATGTAGGGCTAGCCAACCTGCTCAACAAGCGGAACAAAACCAACTCATTGACAAGGCTTCGACGGGTACGGCTATGACTGGTGCAGAACGGATGGGGGCATGTAGGGCTAGGCAACTTGCTCAACAAGTGTAACACAAGCAACTCACTGACAAGGCTTCGACGACTACGTATATGACTGGTGCAGAACGAATGCGGGCATGTAGGGCTAGCCAACTTGCTCAACAAGCGGAACAAAACCAACTCGCTGACAAGGCTTCAACGAGTACGTCTATGACTGGTGAAGAACGGATACGCGCATGTAGGACTAGGCAACTTGCACCACAAGCGGAACAAAACCAACTCACTGACAAGGCTTCGACGGGTACGGCAATGACTGGTGCAGAAAGGACGCGGGCATGTTGGGCTAGGCAACTTGCTCAACAAGTGGAAACCAAGCAACTCACTGACAAGGCTTCAACGAGTACGTCTATGACTGGTGAAGAACGGATACGGGCATGTAGGGCTAGGCAACTTACACCACAAGCGGAAGAAAACCAGCTCGCTGACAAGGCTTTGACGAGTACGGCTATGACTGGTGCAGAACGGACGCAAGCATGTAGGGCTAGCCAACTTGCTCAACAAGCGGAACAAAACCAACTCGCTGACAAGGCTTCAACGAGTACGTCTATGACTAGTGAAGAACGGATACGGGCATGTAGGACTAGGCAACTCGCTCAACAAGTGGAACACAAGCAACTCATTGACAAGGCTTCGACGGGTACGGCTATGACTGGTGCAGAACGGATGGGGGCATGTAGGGCTAGGCAACTTGCTCAACAAGTGTAACACAAGCAACCCATTGACAAGGCTTGCACGACTACGTATATGACTGGTGCAGAACGAATGCGGGCATGTAGGGCTAGGCAACTTGCTCAACAAGTGGAACAAAACCAACTCTCTGACAAGGCTTCGAGGAGTACGTCTATGACTGGTGAAGAACGGATACGGGCATGTAGGACTAGGCAACTTGTGCCACAAGCGGAACAAAACCAACTCACTGACAAGGCTTCGACGGGTACGGCAATGACTGGTGCAGAACGGATGGGGGCATGTAGGGCTAGGCAACTTGCTCAACAAGCGGAACAAAACCAACTCGCTGACAAGGCTTCAACGAGTACGTCTATGACTGGTGAAGGACGGATACGGGCATGTAGGACTAAGCAACTTGCGCCACAAGCGGAACAAAACCAACTCACTGACAAGGCTTCGACGGGTACGGCAATGACTGGTGCAGAACGGATGGGGGCATGTAGGGCTAGGCAACTTGCTCAACAAGTGTAACACAAGCAACTCACTGACAAGGCTTCGACGACTACGGATATGACTGGTGCAGAACGAATGCGGGCATGTACGGCTAGGCAACTTGTTCAACAAGTGGAACAAAACCAACTCTCAGACAAGGCTTCGACGAGTACGGCTATGACTGGTGCAGAACGGATGCGGGCTGTAGGGCTCGGCAACTTGCTCAACAAGTGTAACACAAGCAACTCACTGACAAGGCTTCGACGACTACGGATATGACTGGTGCAGAACGGACGCAGGCATGTAGGGCTAGGCAACTTGCTCAACAAGCGCAACAAAACCAACTCGCTGACAAGGCTTCAACGAGTACGTCTATGACTGGTGAAGAACGGATACGGGCATGTAGGACTAGGCAACTTGCACCACAAGCGGAACAAAACCAACTCACTGACAAGGCTTCGACGGGTACGGCAATGACTGGTGCAGAACGGATGCGGGCATGTAGGGCTAGGCAACTTGCTCAACAAGCGGAATAAAACCAACTCGCTGATAAGGCTTCAACGAGTACCTCTATGACTGGTGAAGAACGGATACGGGCATGTAGGACTAGGCAACTTGCACCACAAACGGAACAAAACCAACTCACTGACAAGGCTTCGACGGGTACGGCAATGACTGGTGCAGAACGGATGCGGGCATGTAGGGCTAGGCAACTTGCTCAACAAGCGGAACAAAACCAACTCGCTGACAAGGCTTCAACGAGTACGTCTATGGCTGGTGAAAAACGGATACGGGCATGTAGGACTAGGCAACTTGCTCAACAAGTGGAACAAATGCAACTCATTGACAAGCCTTCGACGGGTACGGCTATGACCGGTGCAGAACGGGTGGGGGCATGTAGGGCTAGGCAACTTGCTCAACAAGTGTAACACAAGCAACTCACTGACAAGGCTTCGACGACTACGGATATGACTGCTGCAGAACGAATGCGGGCATGTAGGGCTAGGCAACTTGCTCAACAAGTGGAACAAAACCAACTCTCTGACAAGGCTTCGACGAGTACGGCTATGACTGGTGCAGAACGGATGCGGGCATGTAGGTCTAGGCAATTTGCTCAACAAGCGGAACAAAAGCAACTCGTTGACAAGGCTTCGACGAGTAAGTCTTCGACAGCTACGGCTATGACTGGTACAGAGCGGAAGCGGGCATTTAGCGTTTAGCAACTTACTCAACGAGCGGAACAAATGGAACTCGCTGACAAGGTTTGCACGCGAACGCCTATGACTATACTAGAACGGACGCGGGAACGTAGGGCTCGGCAACAACAAGCGGAACAAAAGCAACTCACAGACAAGGCTTGAACGAGTGCGTCTATGATTGGTGAAGAACGGATACGGGCATGTAGGGCTAGGCAACTTACGCCACAAGCGGAACGAAACCAACTCGCTCACAAGGCTTCAACGAGTACGTCTATGACTGGTGAAGAACGGATACGGGCATGTAGGACTAGGCAACTTGCTCAACAAGTGGAACACAAGCAACTCATTGACAAGGTTTCGAAGGGTACGGCAATGACTGGTGCAGAACGGATGCGGGCATGTAGGGCTAGGCAACTTTCTGAACAAGCGGAACAAAACCAACTCGCTGACAAGGCTTCAAGAGTACGTCTATGACTGGTGAACAACGGATACGGGCATGTAGGACTAGGCAACTTGCTCAACAAGTGGAACACAAGCAACTCATTGACAAGGCTTCGACGAGTACGGCAATGACTGGTGCAGAACGGATGCGGGCATGTAGGGCTAGGCAACTTTCTGAACAAGCGGAACAAAACCAACTCGCTGACAAGGCTTCAAGAGTACGTCTATGACTGGTGAAGAACGGATACGGGCATGTAGGACTAGGCAACTTGCTCAACAAGTGGAACACAAGCAATTCATTGACAAGGCTTCGACGGGTACGGCTATGACGGGTGCAGAACGGATGGGGGCATGTAGGGCTAGGCAACTTGCTCAACAAATGTAACACAAGCAACTCACTGACAAGGCTTCGACGGCTACGGATATGACAGGTGCAGAACGAATGCGGGCATGTAGGGCTAGGCAACTTGCTCAACAAGTGGAACAAAACCAACTCTCTGACAAGGCTTCGACGAATACAGCTATGACTGGTGCCGAACGGATGCGGGCATGTAGGGCTAGGCAACTTGCTCAACAAGTGGAACACAAGCAACTCATTGACAAGGCTTCGACGAGTAAGTCTTCGACAGCTACGGCTATGACTGGTACAGGGCGGACGCGGGCATTTAGGGTTTATCAACTTACTCAACGAGCGGAACAAGTGCAGCTCGCTGACAAGGCTTCCACGCGAACGCCTATGACTATACTAGAACGGACGCGGGAATGTAGGGCTAGGCAACTTGCTCAACAAGTGGAAACCAAGCAACTCACTGACAAGGCTTCAACTAGTACGTCTATGACTGGTGAAGAAAGGATACGGGCATGTAGGGCTAGGCAACTTACACCACAAGCGGAAGAAAACCAACTCGCTGACAAGGCTTTGACGAGTACGGCTATGACTGGTGCAGAACGGACGCAAGCATGTAGGGCTAGCCAACCTGCTCAACAAGCGGAACAAAACCAACTCATTGACAAGGCTTCGACGGGTACGGCTATGACTGGTGCAGAACGGATGGGGGCATGTAGGGCTAGGCAACTTGCTCAACAAGTGTAACACAAGCAACCCATTGACAAGGCTTGCACGACTACGTATATGACTGGTGCAGAACGAATGCGGGCATGTAGGGCTAGGCAACTTGCTCAACAAGTGGAACAAAACCAACTCTCTGACAAGGCTTCGAGGAGTACGTCTATGACTGGTGAAGAACGGATACGGGCATGTAGGACTAGGCAACTTTCGCCACAAGCGGAACAAAACCAACTCACTGACAAGGCTTCGACGGGTACGGCAATGACTGGTGCAGAACGGATGGGGGCATGTAGGGCTAGGCAACTTGCTGAACAAGCGGAATAAAACCAACTCGCTGACAAGGCTTCAACGAGTACGTCTATGACTGGTGAAGGACGGATACGGGCATGTAGGACTAAGCAACTTGCGCCACAAGCGGAACAAAACCAACTCACTGACAAGGCTTCGACGGGTACGGCAATGACTGGTGCAGAACGGATGGGGGCATGTAGGGCTAGGCAACTTGCTCAACAAGTGTAACACAAGCAACTCACTGACAAGGCTTCGATGACTACGGATATGACTGGTGCAGAACGAATGCGGGCATGTACGGCTAGGCAACTTGTTTAACAAGTGGAACAAAACCAACTCTCAGACAAGGCTTCGACGAGTACGGCTATGACTGGTGCAGAACGGATGCGGGCTGTAGGGCTCGGCAACTTGCTCAACAAGTGTAACACAAGCAACTCACTGACAAGGCTTCGACGACTACGGATATGACTGGTGCAGAACGGACGCAGGCATGTAGGGCTAGGCAACTTGCTCAACAAGCGGAACAAAACCAACTGGCTGACAAGGCTTCAACGAGTACGTCTATGACTGGTGAAGAACGGATACGGGCATGTAGGACTAGGCAACTTGCACCACAAGCGGAACAAAACCAACTCACTGACAAGGCTTCGACGGGTACGGCAATGACTGGTGCAGAACGGATGCGGGCATGTAGGGCTAGGCAACTTGCTCAACAAGCGGAACAAAACCAACTCGCTGATAAGGCTTCAACGAGTACCTCTATGACTGGTGAAGAACGGATACGGGCATGTAGGACTAGGCAACTTGCACCACAAACGGAACAAAACCAACTCACTGACAAGGCTTCGACGGGTACGGCAATGACTGGTGCAGAACGGATGCGGGCATGTAGGGCTAGGCAACTTGCTCAACAAGCGGAACAAAACCAACTCGCTGACAAGGCTTCAACGAGTACGTCTATGACTGGTGAAGAACGGATACGGGCATGTAGGACTAGGCAACTTGCTCAACAAGTGGAACAAATGCAACTCATTGACAAGCCTTCGACGGGTACGGCTATGACTGGTGCAGAAAAGGTGGGGGCATGTAGGGCTAGGCAACCTGCTCAACAAGTGTAACACAAGCAACTCACTGACAAGGCTTCGACGACTACGGATATGACTGGTGCAGAACGAATGCGGGCATGTAGGGCTAGGCAACTTGCTCAACAAGTGGAACAAAACCAACTCTCTGACAAGGCTTCGACGAGTACGGCTATGACTGGTGCAGAACGGATGCGGGCATGTAGGTCTAGGCAATTTGCTCAACAAGCGGAACAAAAGCAACTCGTTGACAAGGCTTCGACGAGTAAGTCTTCGACAGCTACGGCTATGACTGGTACAGAGCGGACGCGGGCATTTAGGGTTTAGCAACTTACTCAACGAGCGGAACAAATGCAACTCGCTGACAAGGTTTGCACGCGAACGCCTATGACTATACTAGAACGGACGCGGGAACGTAGGGCTCGGCAACAACAAGCGGAACAAAAGCAACTCACAGACAAGGCTTGAACGAGGGCGTCTATGATTGGTGAAGAACGGATACGGGCATGTAGGGCTAGGCAACTTACGCCACAAGCGGAACAAAACCAACTCGCTGACAAGACTTTGACTTGTGCGGCTATGACCGGTGCAGAACGGGCGCGGGCATTTAGGGCTAGGCAACTTACGCCACAAGCGGAACAAAACCAACTCGCTCACAAGGCTTCAACGAGTACGTCTAGGACTGGTGAAGAACGGATACGGGCATGTAGGACTAGGCAACTTGCACCACAAGCGGAACAAAACCAACTCGTTGACAATGCTTCAACGAGCACGTCTATGACTGGTGAAGAACGGATACGGGCATGTAGGACTTGGTAACTAGCACCACAAGCGGAACAAAACCAACTCACTGACAAGGTTTCGACGGGTACGGCAATGACTGGTGCAGAACGGATGCGGGCATGTAGGGCTAGGCAACTTTCTGAACAAGCGGAACAAAACCAACTCGCTGACAAGGCTTCAAGAGTACGTCTATGACTGGTAAACAACGGATACGGGCATGTAGGACTAGGCAACTTGCTCAACAAGTGGAACACAAGCAACTCATTGACAAGGCTTCGACGAGTACGGCAATGACTGGTGCAGAACGGATGCGGGCATGTAGGGCTAGGCAACTTTCTGAACAAGCCGAACAAAACCAACTCGCTGACAAGGCTTCAAGAGTACGTCTATGACTGGTGAAGAACGGATACGGGCATGTAGGACTAGGCAACTTGCTCAACAAGTGGAACACAAGCAATTCATTGACAAGGCTTCGACGGGTACGGCTATGACGGGTGCAGAACGGATGGGGGCATGTAGGGCTAGGCAACTTGCTCAACAAATGTAACACAAGCAACTCACTGACAAGGCTTCGACGACTACGGATATGACAGGTGCAGAACGAATGCGGGCATGTAGGGCTAGGCAACTTGCTCAACAAGTGGAACAAAACCAACTCTCTGACAAGGCTTCGACGAATACAGCTATGACTGGTGCAGAACGGATGCGGGCATGTAGGGCTAGGCAACTTGCTCAACAAGTGGAACACAAGCAAGTCATTGACAAGGCTTCGACGAGTAAGTCTTCGACAGCTACGGCTATGACTGGTACAGGGCGGACGCGGGCATTTAGGGTTTAGCAACTTACTCAACGAGCGGAACAAATGCAGCTCGCTGACAAGGCTTCCACGCGAACGCCTATGACTATACTAGAACGGACGCGGGCATGTAGGGCTAGGCAACAACAAGCGGAACAAAAGCAACTCACTGACAAGGCTTGAACGAGGGCGTCTATGATTGGTGAAGAACGGATACGGGCATGTAGGGCTAGGCAACTTACGCCACAAGCGGAACAAAACCAACTCGCTGACAAGACTTTGACTTGTACGGCTATGACCGGTGCAGAACGGGCGCGGGCATTTAGGGCTAAGCAACTTCTTCAACCAACGGAAGAAATGCAACTCTTTGACAAGGCTTCGACGACTACGGATATGACTGTTGCAGAACGAATGCGGGCATGTAGGGCGAGGCAACTTGCTCAACAAGTGGAACAAAAGCAACTCGCTGACAAGTTTTCGACGGGTATGGCTATGACTGGTGCAGAACGGATGCGGGCATGTAGGGCTAGGCAACTCGCTCAACCAGTGGAACACAAGCAACTCACTGACAAGGCTTTAACGAGGGCGTCTATGACTGGTGCAGAACGAATGCGGGCATGTAGGGCGAGGCAACTTGCTCAACAAGTGGAACAAAAGCAACTCGCTGACAAGGCTTCGACGGGTATGGCTATGACTGGTGCAGAACGGATGCGGGCATGTAGGGCTAGGCAACTCGCTCAACCAGTGGAACACAAGCAACTCACTGACAAGGCTTTAACGAGTACGTCTATGACTGGTGAAGAACGGATACGGCCATTTAGGGCTAGGCAACTTCTTCAACCAACGGAAGAAATGCAACTCTTTGACAAGGCTTCGACGACTACGGATATGACTGATGCAGAACGAATGCGGGCATGTAGGGCGAGGCAACTTGCTCAACAAGTGGAACAAAAGCAACTCGCTGACAAGGTTTCGACGGGTATGGCTATGACTGGTGCAGAACGGATGCGGGCATGTGGGGCTAGGCAACTTGCTCAACCAGTGGAACACAAGCAACTCACTGACAAGGCTTCGACGACTACGGATATGACTGGTGCAGAACGGACGCGGGCATGTAGGGCTAGGCAACTTGCTCAACAAGTGAAACACAAGCAACTCACTGACAAGGCTTCATCGAGTACGTCTATGACTTGTAAAGAACGGATACGGGTATGTAGGGCTAGGCAACGTGCATACAAGCGGAACAAAGCCAACTCGCTGACAAGGCTTCGACTTTTACGGCTATGACTGGTGCAGAACGGACGCGGGCATGTAGGGCTAGGCAACTTGCTCAACAAGTGGAAACCAAGCAACTCACTGACAAGGCTTCAACGAGTACGTCTATGACTGGTGAAGAAAGGGTACGGGCATGTAGGGCTAGGCAACTTACACCACAAGCGGAAGAAAACGAACTCGCTGACAAGGCTTTGACGAGTACGGCTATGACTGGTGCAGAACGGATGCGGGCATGTAGGGCTAGCCAACTTGCTCAACAAGCGGAACAAAACCAATTCGCTGACAAGGCTTCAACGAGTACGTCTATGACTGGTGAAGAACGGATACGCGCATGTAGGACTAGGCAACTTGCACCACAAGCGGAGCAAAACCAACTCACTGACAAGGCTTCGACGGGTACGGCAATGACTGGTGCAGAACGGATGCGGGCATGTAGGGCTAGGCAACGTGCTCAACAAGTGGAACAAAACCAACTCTCTGACAAGGCTACGACGAGTACGTCTATGACTGGTGAAGAACGGATACGGGCATGTAGGGCTAGGCAACTTACACCACAAGCGGAAGAAAACCAACTCGCTGACAAGGCTTTGACGAGTACGGCTATGACTGGTGCAGAAAGGACGCAGGCATGTAGGGCTATGCAACTTGCTCAACAAGCGGAACAAAACCAACTCGCTGACAAGGCTTCAACGAGTACGTCTATGACTGGTGAAGAACGGATACGGGCATGTAGGACTAGGCAACTTGCTCAACAAGTGGAACACAAGCAACTCATTGACAAGGCTTCGACGGGTACGGCTATGACTGGTGCAGAACGGATGGGGGCATGTAGAGCTAGGCAACTTGCTCAACAAGTGTAACACAAGCAACAGACTGACAAGGCTTGCACGACTACGTATATGACTGGTGCAGAACGAATGCGGGCATGTAGGGCTAGGCAACTTGCTCAACAAGTGGAACAAAACCAACTCTCTGACAAGGCTTCGACGAGTACGTCTATGACTGGTGAAGAACGGATACGGGCATGTAGGGCTAGGCAACTTACACCACAAGCGGAAGAAAACCAACTCTTTGACAAGGCTTTGACAAGTACGGCTATAACTGGTGCAGAACGGACGCAGGCATGTAGGGCTAGGCAACTTGCTCAACAAGCGGAACAAAACCAACTCGCTGACAAGGCATCAACGAGTACGTCTATGACTGGTGAAGAGCGGATACGGGCATGTAGGACTAGGCAACTTGCGCCACAAGCGGAACAAAACCAACTCACTGACAAGGCTTGGACGGGTACGGCAATGACTGGTGCAGAACGGATGTGGGCATGTAGGGCTAGGCAACTTGCTCAACAAGTGTAACACAAGCAACTCACTGACAAGGCTTCGACGACTACGGATATGACTGGTGCAGAACGAATGCGGGCATGTAGGGCTAGGCAACTTGCTCAACAAGTGGAACAAACCCAACTCTCTGACAAGGCTTCGACGAGTACGTCTATGACTGGTGAAGAACGGAGACGGGCATGTAGGACTAAGCAACTTACACCACAAGCAGAAGAAAACCAACTCGCTGACAAGGCTTTGACGAGTACGGCTATGACTGGTGCAGAACGGACGCAGGCATGTAGGGCTAGGCAACTTGCTCAACAAGCGGAACAAAACCAACTCGCTGACAAGGCATCAACGAGTACGTCTATGACTGGTGAAGAGCGGATACGGGCATGTAGGACTAGGCAACTTGCGCCACAAGCGGAACAAAACCAACTCACTGACAAGGCTTGGACGGGTACGGCAATGACTGGTGCAGAACGGATGTGGGCATGTAGGGCTAGGCAACTTGCTCAACAAGTGTAACACAAGCAACTCACTGACAAGGCTTCGACGACTACGGATATGACTGGTGCAGAACGAATGCGGGCATGTAGGGCTAGGCAACTTGCTCAACAAGTGGAACAAAACCAACTCGCTGACAAGGCTTCAACGAGTACGTCTATGACTGGTGAAGAACGGATACGGGCATGTAGGACTAGGCAACTTGCACCACAAGCGGAACAAAACCAAATCACTGACAAGGCTTCGACGGGTACGGCAATAACTGGTGCAGAACGGATGCGGGCATGTAGGTCTAGGCAACTTGCTCAACAAGCGGAACAAAACCAACTCGCTGACAAGGCTTCAACGAGTACCTCTATGACTGGTGAAGAACGGATACGGGCATGTAGGACTAGGCAACTTGCACCACAAGCGGAACAAAACCAACTCACTGACAAGGCTTCGACGGGTACGGCTATGACTGGTGCATAACGGATGGGGGCATGTAGGGCTAGGCAACTTGCTCAGCAAGTGTAACACAAGCAACTCACTGACAAGGCTTCGACGACTACGGATATGACTGGTGCAGAACGAATGCGGGCATGTAGGGCTAGGCAACTTGTTCAACAAGTGGAACAAAACCAACTCATTGACAAGGCTTCGACGGGTACGGCTATGACTGGTGCATAACGGATGGGGGCATGTAGGGCTAGGCAACTTGCTCAGCAAGTGTAACACAAGCATCTCACTGACAAGGCTTCGACGACTACGGATATGACTGGTGCAGAACGAATGCGGGCATGTAGGGCTAGGCAACTTGTTCAACAAGTGGAACAAAACCAACTCTCTGACAAGGCTTCGACGAGTACGGCTATGACTACTGAAGAACGGATACGGGCATGTAGGACTAGGCAACTTGCTCAACAAGTGGAACAAATGCAAATCATTGACAAGCCTTCGACGGGTACGGCTATGACTGGTGCAGAACGGATGGGGGCATGTGGGGCTAGGTAACTGGCTCAACAAGTGTAACACAAGCAACTCATTGACAAGGCTTCGACGAGTACGGCTATGACTACTGAAGAACCGATACGGGCATGTAGGACTACGCAACTTGCTCAACAAGTGGAACAAATGCAACTCATTGACAAGCCTTCGACGAGCACGTCTATGACTGGTGAAGAACGGATACGGGCATGTAGGACTAGGCAACTTGCACCACAAGCGGAACAAAACCAAATCACTGACAAGGTTTCGACGGGTACGGCAATGACTGGTGCAGAACGGACGCATGCATGTAGGGCTAGGCAACTTGCTCAACAAGCGGAACAAAACCAACTCGCTGACAGGGCTTCAAGAGTACGTCTATGACTGGTGAAGAACGGATACGGGCATGCAGGACTAGGCAACTTGCTCAACAAGCCGAACAAAACCAACTCGCTGACAAGGCTTCAAGAGTACGTCTATTACTGGTGAAGAACGGATACGGGCATGTAGGGCTAGGCAACTTGCTCAACAAGTGGAACAAAACCAACTCTCTGACAAGGCTTCGACGAATAGAGCTATGACTGGTGCAGAACGGATGCGGGCATGTAGGGCTAGGCAACTTGCTCAACAAGTGGAACACAAGCAACTCATTGACAAGGCTTCGACGAGTACGGCTATGACTGGTGAAGAACGCACGCGGGCATGTAGGTCTAGGCAATTTGCTCAACAAGCGGAACAAAAGCAACTCGTTGACAAGGCTTCGACGAGTAAGTCTTCGACAGCTACGGCTATGACTGGTACAGGGCGGACGCGGGCATTTAGGGTATAGCAACTTACTCAACGAGCGGGACAAATGCAGCTCGCTGACAAGGCTTCCACGCGAACGCCTATGACTATACTAGAACGGACGCGGGCACGCAGGGCTAGGCAACAACAAGCGGAACAAAAGCAACTCACTGACAAGGCTTCGATGAGTACGGCTATGACTGGTGCAGAACAGACGCGGGCATGTAGGGCTAGGCAACTTGCTAAACAAACGGAACATATGCAACTCGCTGACAAACCATAAAGAAAAGCTTCTATTTCACTACTACAGTGTGGGCAAAAGCACACTTCCTTTTTTTATACATCAACTTAAAGAAATCACAACGGCCGCCCGAGCAGGGACCCGTGTCGTATAAATTATAATGTACGGTTGAAATAAAATTCAATGGTTATAATCCTGTTGTATTTCTTTTTAGGTGCACTTTCACTTTACTTTGCATCTGGACACGCATATTTGTAGTTAATTCATACGTATTTACGTGCGGTCACAAAGCAGAGTATGTTAGGCAGGCACTTATTTCATCCGTTGGTGTCGATCGAGGAATTACAGTTACTGTTTGCCTGAAATCTCCTGCAAACCATATTAATGCGTTCCCAAATGGTCCGATGTTTCCACGTAAAACTTGCAATGACCGACCAAGAGCATCCAGCGATTTTTGTGCGCCTTTGTGCACTCATCCCAAATAATAGGTTTTAATTTCTAAAATAATTTTCCCATGCCCGATGCCTTGGAAGTGGTGCACGTGGGAGTTTCAATAAATTACAGGTTCAATGGCAATTTCAAAGCGGAATGAGCCTTTCTTCCACCTGGTAGCAATGTCTCATCTATTCTGGACGACGCAAGAGCTAAGGCTATGTCATTTTGGGATCACATTGCTGCCAGAATCAATCTAATTAGGAACAGTTTACCAGTTGCTCCTGGCGCATCTAAGAAGAAGAATTTTCCAACCACGTTATTGACAGTTTACATTATTTCAATGACTTTTGCTCAAACGTTAGCTTAGGAATATTTGATTGGACATACGGCAAAAGATCACCCGTGTTGTAATTTTTGCACGACGCAATTCCATATCGAACGAAGCAGCAGCAGATCAATTCGGTGATAGCATCCCCAATTGATTGAGAGTTTTATTAGCGATTTCTAAGCACAAATCTACATTCATTATCAACACTTCGTTGCAGATTTCTGCTGTGAAATCCATGCTCATATTTGAATTTTCTTTACGTATTCGACGGAAAATATCTTCAGCAAGTGCGTTTAAAATTTCTCCCATAACTCTGTTGGATGTGAAGGAGAGCAGACGGTCAATATGATTGCAAACAATGCACGGATTAGATTTGGATTTGACGTGTTGCACGCTTCATTAATGCATACATCCCAGTGTCGGTCGTTCTGCAATAAATTAAGAGCTTGACATGCACTGCGGAAAGTGGCATGTGTAACACCGTTGACAATTCTCAATTGCTGGAAAGACATTGGACCCGGCGCATTTTCCGTCAGCACGCGGAGAAAAAAGCATTCATCTTGATTGGGATACATGGTGTACAGTAGTTTTTGGAATATGCTCGCTCTCCTTGTTTGCACCGTTAGAAAAATTTTCTACTCCCATTCCATATATAGTACGTAGGGACTTCCGAATACAGCAGTGTTTTCGCAAACGCGTCATTTTGATATATTGTGAAGAAAGCAGTTAACGTTGTAGCCGGTGGATTCAGGGCTATTTGTTGTGCATTTGCAGCTGTGAAATAATCGCGTTATCCATTTTCTAGATGTACTGCTAAGTGAACCATAGCTGGACTTCGTTCATGTATGGGAAATGAAAGAATTCGCCATACAGCTTCGTTGCTGTTTTTGCTGATTTGCTGTTTTTCGTTGACGTCTTTCAGCCACTCTCAGCCTATCGCGTTCATTTTGTTGAGAACGAAGGAAATCTGAAGCTGCAGGACGCGGCCGCCGGGCTCGAAACGGGGCATTCTCAAGTGTGGCTGCACGTCGCCATGCTGCTTCCTCAGCACGTATTTGAGTCATTCTTTGCCTGTTTTGTTCGTTCGCTAATCCCCATTCCTCCTCAGTTGGATTTGGCGCACTGCTTCCATTATCCGTAGACGACGACTCAAGTTTCATCTTCTGCGAAGCAGATGAACTAAAGCAGATTGCACTGATTCCAACAATGCTACGAAAAACGAAGAAACGTCGCTGTTTTTCAACAATGGCATGAAAAACGAAGAAAAAGGTATTTCCAACGATGCTACGAAAAACGAAGAAAAAATGTGGTTTTCCAACGATGCTACGATAAAACGGAGAGAAAACGTTATTTCTCAACGTTGCTACGAAAAACGAAAAAAACGTTATTTTCCAACGTTCCTACGAAAAATAAAGAAAAATCGTTGTTTCTCAACGACGCTATTAAAAGCAAAGAAAAGAAATGAAAAGTGTTAGGGCCACTGAGTCTCATGATTTTTCAGGTCATAACATGACAATAAAAACGGATATATGAAAAGAATTTTCAAAGCAACGATGCCAACAAATGCTTTACCTGTTCGGAATGCTGTGACATAAAACCTTGTCACATTCTAAAATTTTTAAAACTCACTTCCTCAAACACTGACTTAGCGAAAGCGGTCGTCGACTCTCTAAGGGTGGACTCGTCCTTCACTGCAAACAAGGTTAAAGCAATAGACGAGAAATTATCCAATATTGGAGAAAATGTCGATGACTTGCGTAATTTTGTTGATGGCTTCGATAAACTCTCTTCGGCTTGCTCGATGATGCAGCATGACCTTTCAAAACTTATAAAAAAAACGACACAGTTTGAATCCAAACTTAGCACCTTTCAGAATGATGTCTCTGAGTTTATGTCCCACACTAATTCGTTACCTAATAATTATGACTCGCCCCAATTTCACGAAAGACCTATTGTCGAAAGGTTAGATATTTTACGTAGCGAAATACAGTCATGCACATCATTGGTTTCGTCTAATGTGGCTGCTTACGCAGAATTGAATAAGTTAACCTCTGAGTTAAGTCAGTATATTAGCAGCAATAATTTCAATGTTAAAAGGCCTGTCAGCGTAACTGACGTCTCTACTTGCATTGACCTTGTCCCTGATAATGTAATCGTTAATGTTACTGACGGTAATAAGAATCATACTGATAATCATAATAATAAGAAAACTAATAGTGATAATAGGAGGGAAAAGTGTTCCAACAATAATAATACTAATAGTAATAGTAATAGCAATATTATTAGTAACAGTAATAATAAAACTAATAATATAAGGAACTACAATAGTAAAAATAAGAATAAATTAATACATAAAACTAATAGTACCCTTAAAGTTAATATTAATGTTAATGATAAAATTAAAAATAATAACAAAAGTAGTAATACTAAAACTAGATGTATTAGCAGTAATACTAGCAATAACAACAGTAATAACCAATCTCAAACCGATGTTATCCCTTCGCCTATTCTGCACATTGTACCCCATCCGAAATCGATTTTGGTTTGCCGCTTCCTACCTTCAACTACATCGACGGATGTAATAAATTATATGACATCTTTGCTGCCTAGTAACTTTAAAAAGGCAGTTAGATGTGTTAAAATTAATAAGGTTAATAGCCATGTCGCTTCTTTTAAACTTTTGGTCCCCGATGATCTTTTTTATAAGGCAGTTTCACCGTCCTTTTGGCCTGAAAAATCCCTGGCCAAAGAATTTATACCGAGGGAACTAGAAAATCGCCGTTTTTCCTCTGCTGGTGTTTCAAAAGTTTCAAAAAACTAACTCGCTTGTCCCTTTACTATCAAAATGTAAGGGGCTTGCGTTCCAAACTGCGTGAAGTTTTCTTGAACGGGCAAGTTCTTCCCTACGACATTTTCGCACTGACGGAAACGTGGTTAAACAGTGGCTTTAATGACAATGAGATTTTTACCTCGGATTTTCAAATTTTTCGTAAGGATCGGTACACTAGTGCAGATCAATTCTGTCGCTTGGGTGGCGGAGCTCTTATTGCAGTCCGATCTGTGTTTGACTGTTCGCACTTTGTCATCCCAAATAGTGAACTGTTAGAACTGGTTTGTGTTAAAATTTCTCTAAAGCATGATATAATTTACATTTTAAATTGCTACATGCCTCCAACTTGTACTAATGAACACTATCAACTTCTGGTTGCTGCTGTTGATTTCGTCAACGATTTCATGCGCCCCAATGATAACCTAATTATTTTAGGTGATTTCAATCTACCTCATTTGACCTGGGTGCAATCGGAGGATGATATTCATTATATTGCTACCAATATTTCATCGTCGCAAGAAACACTAATTGTTGATAGCTTTACAGCATGCGATCTTCAACAGATACACAGCGTTAAGAATTGTCGGAATAGGTTATTGGACTTGGTTTTTAGCTCCAACTCTGCCAACTGTTTGCTCAAACAGGCTGACTTCAGTTTTTCTAAAATTGATCCTTACCATCCACCTTTGAACTTGTTACTTGCCTATGATATAGCTAGGGACGAAGTTTGCCTTGACATTGTTTGCAAATTTAACTTTCGTAAGGCAGACTTCAATTTACTTAATTCGATGCTAGGTGACGCGAACTTCGATGATATTGTCAATGACTCAGACATCAATGTATGTATCGCAAATTTTTACTCGACGTTATTTGAATGCTTTGTGTTATCGGTTCCATATTGCTCCCAAAAGAATCTAACTTCTTCACCCCCTTGGTATACTACCAAGCTCAAGGGTTTGCGTAATCGGCGGAACAAAGCATGGCGGAAATATTTGAATTCTGGTAATGCTTCGGATCATAGCGGGTACATATCATTGCTGAAAGAGTTCCATAGCCTACTGGAATTTGAATATAAGTCATATTTGTCTAAGACGCACGATAATTTACTTAGTGACCCGACACACTTCTGGAAATTTATCAATAGTAAACGTAAAACGGATGGATATCCTTCCACTATGAAATATATGGATAGCTCGTCAAACAATGCCAAAACTATTACCAATCTTTTCGCCTCCTTCTTTAGCCAAACAGTTATTGGCAGTAATTTCATACCTGATGAGGACTATTTTAGTTATCTGAATAATTATGCGAAATCCACACTTGACTCAATTATTATTGACGAGGGAATGGTGTTTGATCAAATCTTACTGCTAAAGGATGATTTTTCTTCGGGACCTGATGGTTTGCCTGCAATAGTGTTAAAGAAATGCTGCCATAATTTATCTGCACCGCTTACGTCCCTTTTTCGTAAATCTTTAACTTCGGGTGTTTTTCCAAATGCTTGGAAAGATTCATTTATCATCCCTGTTCATTAATAGGGTTCTAGGGCAGATATTAGCAATTATAGGGCTATAGCGAAGTTATCTTGCACGCCTAAGCTTTTTGAAAGTATTGTCTATAACTCCTTTTACTTTCATTGTAAACCATTCATATCCCCGAAACAACATGGATTCCTTAAAGCTAAATTAACAACTACTAATCTGACTGAGTTTGTCTCTACTGCCATCAACTCGATGGAGCAAGGCAAACAAACAGATGCAATTGCTACCGATTTTAGTCAAGCTTTGGACAAATTGTCTCACGGTATTATTTTACTGAAGTTACGACATCTTGGATTTCCTACCCTTTTTATAGAGTGGATTAATTCCTACCTTTCTGGTAGACGTTATCGGGTTCTTTTCCGTGCTATTGAGTCTGATCCTTTTATTGCCCATTCGGGAGTCCCTCAAGGGAGTCATCTTGGATCAATTTTATTTATTATCGCTATTAATGATGTTACGTCCATTATCAGGAATTGTGATATTGCAGTTTATGCTGCCGATATGAAAATTTCTAAAGTAATATCTTCTTTGCATGACTGTCATATGCTACAAGCTGATCTTTGCAGTTTCTCTTCTTGGTGTATAAATAATGACTTGGCACTTAATATTAAAAAGTGTCAATTAATAACTTTTACGAGGAAACGTAATAAGTTCGTAGTCGATTATTCCTTGTCAGAAAACTATATTTCGAGAGTTGATTTTATAAGGGATTTAGGAGTTATTTGTGATCGCGAGCTTAATTTTCGACGACATATTGACATAATTGTTAATAAGGCGTCATCGATGCTTCGGTTTATAAAACGTTGGTCAAAAGAATTTTCTGATCCGTATGTCACCAAATCCCTCTATACTGCCTTTGTTAGACCTTTACTAGAATACGCTAGCCAAGTTTGGTCTCCATACCATAAGGTACACATTGAGAGAATTGAGGCTGTACAGCGTAGATTTGTTCGGTTTGCTCTTAGAGACATTCCTTGGAGCAATGCCATAAATCTCCCTCCTTACTGCAATCGCCTTAAACTAATTGATCTTCAGTCATTGCAGAAACGGCGTGAGGCAGCTGATATAGTCTTCATTCATCAAATTTTAGTTGGTGCTATTGAGTCTCCGAGCCTCCTTAATCGCCTTAAACTAAGAGTTAGTGCACACTCTCTAAGAAGAGTTGACTTATTTATGATCGACAGCCATCGCACCGATTATGGTAAGTTCGAACCGATCGCAAGAATGCTACGGAGTGTTAACATTAATTCTGAACATTTTGACTTTTCGCTGAGCAAGCAAAAACTGAAAGGTTTTTTATTCGCAGAATCTGCTGCATCGTCGGTCGCTTAATTGGGCTGGTTTCAGTTGTTGACCATTTGTATTTTATCGTTTTCCCCGGAGTAACTAGGTTTTTTACTTATTTAACGACGTGAGGTTGTATCATCGCGCATGTAACCTTTATGGACAACGTTTTCCATGTTCCACTGGTTGTTGACTATATGTATATTTTATCTTCATTCTAATAGATACTAAACGACGTATTTTAATTTATCTTATTTTGTGTTGGTCAATGGGTGGTGGATTGATGGTGGTGGTTTGAAGGTGGCGGTTAGGTGATGGAATTTTTCTTTTTTTTTCTCCTTCCGACTAATTTTACCACTGCTGCACTAACATTTCTCTTCCCCCTCCTCCCTTCCCGGCACTAATGATGAGATATACATTCGATTTATCGTTTATTCGATATGATTGTGAATGATATCTTGCTGTGCTTGAATTAAGCATATCTGAAGTGTTACAACAATATTGAATAAAGAGTGTTAAGCGAAGAAAAAAATTTTATTTTCCAACGATGCTGCGAAAAATGAAGAAAAATCGTTGTTTTTCAACTACCCAATCAAAGGCAAAGGTAGGAAATGAAAAGTGTTAGGGCCCCTGAGTCTCCTGATTCTTCAGGTCATAAGAACTTACCAGCGTTGTCGCTGTCAAAGAAAATTCTTTGAGTGTCAAATTTCCAACGATGATAATGAAAACGAAGATATGAAAAGAATTTTCGAATCAACGATGCCAACAAAATTCAAGAAAGAGCGTTAAGCGCAGAAAAAGTGTCTTTTTCCAACGATGCTGCGAAAAACGAAGAAAAAGGATATTTTCCAACGATGCTACGAAAAACGAAGAGAAAATGTTGTTTTCCAACGATGCTACGAAAAATGAAGAAAAATCGTTGTTTTTCAACTGCCCTATCAAAGGCAAAAATAGGAAATGAAAAGCGTTAGGGCCACCGAGTCTCACGATTTTTCAGGTCATAAGAACTTACCAGCGTTGTCGCTGTCAAAGAAAATTCTTTGAGCGCCAAATTTCCAACGATGACAATGAAAACGAAGATACGACATCATTAATACTTTATTTATGTATGTGCTTATCACTATTTCTTAACGAAAAACAGAGAGTAAGAAAATCCATTGAAAGCCTTGGGTAAACCGTAAACTGCAAAAGTACATTTTTTTATTTTTCAATCTTTATTCCTATCAAACAAATTCACCTAAATACAAAATATAGTAAATACTAGACAATTCAAAATTATTTTCCTTCCTCATATTTCAAGGTTGAAATTCTTTAGGAAATAAAATGAAATCGGATATATCAGATCAGCTGAAAAGTTCGTATAGTTTTAAAGAAAACACATTTTTTTAACAAAACTCGATTTTATTATTCAACATAGTTGCCATAGAGGGCGATACACTGATTATAGCGACCTCCCAACTTTTCGATTCCATTTTTTTTAGTACGATTTGTCTTTTGCTTGAAAATAGGCATCAGTTCAACCGATTACCTCAGGAGTAGACTCAGGAGTGAAATGATGGAGCCACGTTTCATCCATTGTCACATATCGATGCAAAAAAATCGGGTTTATTACGATTAAAGAGCTCCTAACACTGCTCAGAATCATCAATTCGTTGTTTTTGAAAGTTTGTGAGCTCGCGCGGCACCTACTTTGCACAGAGCTTTCGCATACCCAAACATTCATGAATAATATGTCCAAGACGCTCCTTTGATATCTTTAGAGCGTCAGCTATCTCAATCAACTTCACTTTACGGTCACCCAAAATTATTTTGTGGATTTTTTGATGTTTTCGTCCGTAATAGCCTCTTTTGGACGTCCACTGCGTTCACCGTCCTCGGTGCTCAAATGGCCTGTACGGAACTTAACAAACCACTTACGAATGGTTGATTCGCCTGGCGCAGAGTCAGGATAACACTCATTAAGCCACTTTTTGGTATCAGCAGTATTTTTTTTTTCATCAAAAAACAGTGTTTCATTATCACACGAAATTCCTTTTTATCCATTTTCTTCAAAATGCTATATCTCACAAACTAATTGTCCGACAACTGTCAAATTTATACACGTATCTTTTAAAGGTTGGTACTAGCAAAAAATGATATGGATTTAGTTCTAGTGGCACCCTATCATAGAAACGATACGAACTTTTCAGCCGTCTTGCTATAGAAAAATTTTCGTTGAGTTTAAAATTGTAATAACGAGGAAGAAAGTGGTTAAATTGGTGTTAAATTGGTTAAAGAAAATGTAGTTTTGCGTTTAAAACTGTAATAAAGCAGAAGAAAGTTCTTAAATTGCTTAAAGAAAATAAAGTCGTTGAGTTTCAAATGTAGGGCATGTAGGGCTAGGCAACTTGCTAAACAAACGGAACATATGCAACTCGCTGACAAACCATAAAGAAAAGCTTCTATTTCACTACTACAGTGTGGGCAAAAGCACACTTCCTTTTTTTATACATCAACTTAAAGAAATCACAACGGCCGCCCGAGCAGGGACCCGTGTCGTATAAATTATAATGTACGGTTGAAATAAAATTCAATGGTTATAATCCTGTTGTATTTCTTTTTAGGTGCACTTTCACTTTACTTTGCATCTGGACACGCATATTTGTAGTTAATTCATACGTATTTACGTGCGGTCACAAAGCAGAGTATGTTAGGCAGGCACTTATTTCATCCGTTGGTGTCGATCGAGGAATTACAGTTACTGTTTGCCTGAAATCTCCTGCAAACCATATTAATGCGTTCCCAAATGGTCCGATGTTTCCACGTAAAACTTGCAATGACCGACCAAGAGCATCCAGCGATTTTTGTGCGCCTTTGTGCACTCATCCCAAATAATAGGTTTTAATTTCTAAAATAATTTTCCCATGCCTGACGCCTTGGAAATGTTGCACGTGGGAGTTTCAATAAATTGCAGGTTCAATGGCAATTTCAAAGCGGAATGAGCCTTTCTTCCACCTGGTAGCAATGTCGCATCTAATCCGGACGACGCAAGAGCTAAGGCTATGTCATTTTGGGATCACATTGCTGCCAGAATCAATCTAATTAGGAACAGTTTACCAGTTGCTCCTGGCGCATCTAAGAAGAAGAATTTTCCAACCACGTTATTGACAGTTTACATTATTTGAACGTAAATGCCTTTTGCTCAAACGTTAGCTTAGGAATATTTGATTGCACATACGGCAAAAATCACCCGTGTTGGAATTTTTTTCACGACGCAATTCCATATCGAACGAAGCAGGAGCAGATCGATTCGGTGATAGCATCCCCAATTGATTGAGAGTTTTATTAGCGATTTCTAAGCACAAATCTACATTCATTATCAACACTTCGTTGAAGATTTCTGCTGTGAAATCCATGCTCATATTTGAATTTTCTTTACGTATTCGACGGAAAATATCTTCAGAATGTGTGTTTTAAACTTCTCCCATAACTCTGTTGCATATGAAGGAGAGCAGACGGTCAATATGATTGCAAACAATGCACGGATTAGATTTGGATTTGACGTGTTGCCCGCTTCATTAATGCATACATCCCAGTGTCGGTCGTTCTGCAATAAATTAAGAGCTTGACATACACTGCGGAAAGTGGCATGTGTAACATGGTTGACAATTCTCAATTGCTGGAAAGACATTGGACCCGGCGCATTTACCGTCAGCACGCGGAGAAGAAGCATTCATCTTGATTGGGATACATGGTGTACAGTCTGCCTATCGTAGTTTTTGGAATATGCTCGCTTTCCTTGTTTGCACCGTTAGAAAGATTTTCTACTCCCATTCCATGTATAATACGTAGGGACTTCCGAATACAGCAGTGTTTTCGCAAACGCGTTATATTGATATATCGTGAAGAAAGCAGTTAACGTTGTAGCCGGTGGATTCAGGGCTATTTGTTGCGCATTTGCAGCTGTGAAATAATCGCGTTATCCATTTTCTAGATGTACTGCTAAGTGAACCATAGCTGGACTTCGTGCATGTATGGGAAATGAAAGAATTCGCCATACAGCTTCGTTGCTGTTTTTGCTCATTCGCTGTTTCTCGTTGACGTCTTTCAGCCTGTCGCGTTCATTTTGTTGAGAACGAAGGAAATCTGAAGCTGCAGGACGCGGCCGCCGGGCTCGCAACGGGGCATTCTCAAGTCTGGCTGCACGTCGCCATGCTGCTTCGTCAGCACGTATTTGAGTCATTCTTTGCTGTTTTGTTCATTCGCTAATCCCCATTCTTCCTCAGTTGGATTTGGCGCACTGCTTCCGTTATCCGAAGACGACGACTCAAGTTTCATCTTCTGCGAAGCAGATGAACTAAAGCAGATTGCACTGATTCCAACAATGCTACGAAAAACGAAGAAACGTCGCTGTTTTTCAACAATGGCATGAAAAACGAAGAAAAAGGTATTTCCAACGATGCTACGAAAAACGAAGAAAAAATGTGGTTTTCCAACGATGCTACGATAAAACGGAGAGAAAACGTTATTTCTCAACGTTGCTACGAAAAACGAAAAAAACGTTATTTTCCAACGTTCCTACGAAAAATAAAGACAAATCGTTGTTTCTCAACGACGCTATTAAAAGCAAAGAAAAGAAATGAAAAGTGTTAGGGCCACTGAGTCTCATGATTTTTCAGGTCATAACATGACAATAAAAACGGATATATGAAAAGAATTTTCAAAGCAACGATGCCAACAAATGCTTTACCTGTTCGGAATGCTGTGACATAAAACCTTGTCACATTCTAAAATTTTTAAAACTCACTTCCTCAAACACTGACTTAGCGAAAGCGGTCGTCGACTCTCTAAGGGTGGACTCGTCCTTCACTGCAAACAAGGTTAAAGCAATAGACGAGAAATTATCCAATATTGGAGAAAATGTCGATGACTTGCGTAATTTTGTTGATGGCTTCGATAAACTCTCTTCGGCTTGCTCGATGATGCAGCATGACCTTTCAAAACTTATAAAAAAAACGACACAGTTTGAATCCAAACTTAGCACCCTTCAGAATGATGTCTCTGAGTTTATGTTCCACACTAATTCGTTACCTAATAATTATGACTCGCCCCAATTTCACGAAAGACCTATTGTCGAAAGGTTAGATATTTTACGTAGCGAAATACAGTCATGCACATCATTGGTTTCGTCTAATGTGGCTGCTTACGCAGAATTGAATAAGTTAACCTCTGAGTTAACTCAGTATATTAGCAGCAATAATTTCAATGTTAAAATGCCTGTCAGCGTAACTGACGTCTCTACTTGCATTGACCTTGTCCCTGATAATGTAATCGTTAATGTTACTGACGGTAATAAGAATCATACTGATAATCATAATAATAAGAAAACTAATAGTGATAATAGGAGGGAAAAGTGTTCCAACAATAATAATACTAATAGTAATAGTAATAGCAATATTATTAGTAACAGTAATAATAAAACTAATAATATAAGGAACTACAATAGTAAAAATAAGAATAAATTAATACATAAAACTAATAGTACCCTTAAAGTTAATATTAATGTTAATGATAAAATTAAAAATAATAACAAAAGTAGTAATACTAAAACTAGATGTATTAGCAGTAATACTAGCAATAACAACAGTAATAACCAATCTCAAACCGATGTTATCCCTTCGCCTATTCTGCACATTGTACCCCATCCGAAATCGATTTTGGTTTCCCGCTTCCTACCTTCAACTACATCGACGGATGTAATAAATTATATGACATCTTTGCTGCCTAGTAACTTTAAAAAGGCAGTTAGATGTGTTAAAATTAATAAGGTTAATAGCCATGTCGCTTCTTTTAAACTTTTGGTCCCCGATGATCTTTTTTATAAGGCAGTTTCACCGTCCTTTTGGCCTGAAAAATCCCTGGTCAAAGAATTTATACCGAGGGAACTAGAAAATCGCCGTTTTTCCTCTGCTGGTGTTTCAAAAGTTTCAAAAAACTAACTCGCTTGTCCCTTTACTATCAAAATGTAAGGGGCTTGCGTTCCAAACTGCGTGAAGTTTTCTTGAACGGGCAAGTTCTTCCCTACGACATTTTCGCACTGACGGAAACGTGGTTAAACAGTGGCTTTAATGACAATGAGATTTTTACCTGGGATTTTCAAATTTTTCGTAAGGATCGGTACACTAGTGCAGATCAATTCTGTCGCTTGGGTGGCGGAGCTCTTATTGCAGTCCGATCTGTGTTTGACTGTTCGCACTTTGTCATCCCAAATAGTGAACTGTTAGAACTGGTTTGTGTTAAAATTTCTCTAAAGCATGATATAATTTACATTTTAAATTGCTACATGCCTCCAACTTGTACTAATGAACACTATCAACTTCTGGTTGCTGCTGTTGATTTCGTCAACGATTTCATGCGCCCCAATGATAACCTAATTATTTTAGGTGATTTCAATCTACCTCATTTGACCTGGGTGCAATCGGAGGATGATATTCATTATATTGCTACCAATATTTCATCGTCGCAAGAAACACTAATTGTTGATAGCTTTACAGCATGCGATCTTCAACAGATACACAGCGTTAAGAATTGTCGGAATAGGTTATTGGACTTGGTTTTTAGCTCCAACTCTGCCAACTGTTTGCTCAAACAGGCTGACTTCAGTTTTTCTAAAATTGATCCTTACCATCCACCTTTGAACTTGTTACTTGCCTATGATATAGCTAGGGACGAAGTTTGCCTTGACATTGTTTGCAAATTTAACTTTCGTAAGGCAGACTTCAATTTACTTAATTCGATGCTAGGTGACGCGAACTTCGATGATATTATCAATGACTCAGACATCAATGTATGTATCGCAAATTTTTACTCGACGTTATTTGAATGCTTTGTGTTATCGGTTCCATATTGCTCCCAAAAGAATCTAACTTCTTCACCCCCTTGGTATACTACCAAGCTCAAGGGTTTGCGTAATCGGCGGAACAAAGCATGGCGGAAATATTTGAATTCTGGTAATGCTTCGGATCATAGCGGGTACATATCATTGCTGAAAGAGTTCCATAGCCTACTGGAATTTGAATATAAGTCATATTTGTCTAAGACGCACGATAATTTACTTAGTGACCCCACACACTTCTGGAAATTTATCAATAGTAAACGTAAAACGGATGGATATCCTTCCACTATGAAATATATGGATAGCTCGTCAAACAATGCCAAAACTATTACCAATCTTTTCGCCTCCTTCTTTAGCCAAACAGTTATTGGCAGTAATTTCATACCTGATGAGGACTATTTTAGTTATCTGAATAATTATGCGAAATCCACACTTGACTCAATTATTATTGACGAGGGAATGGTGTTTGATCAAATCTTACTACTAAAGGATGATTTTTCTTCGGGACCTGATGGTTTGCCTGCAATAGTGTTAAAGAAATGCTGCCATAATTTATCTGCACCGCTTACGTCCATTTTTCGTAAATCTTTAACTTCGGGTGTTTTTCCAAATGCTTGGAAAGATTCATTTATCATCCCTGTTCATTAATAGGGTTCTAGGGCAGATATTAGCAATTATAGGGCTATAGCGAAGTTATCTTGCACGCCTAAGCTTTTTGAAAGTATTGTCTATAACTCCTTTTACTTTCATTGTAAACCATTCATATCCCCGAAACAACATGGATTCCTTAAAGCTAAATCAACAACTACTAATCTGACTGAGTTTGTCTCTACTGCCATCAACTCGATGGAGCAAGGCAAACAAACAGATGCAATTGCTACCGATTTTAGTCAAGCTTTGGACAAATTGTCTCACGGTATTATTTTACTGAAGTTACGACATCTTGGATTTCCTACCCTTTTTATACAGTGGATTAATTCCTACCTTTCTGGTAGACGTTATCGGGTTCTTTTCCGTGCTATTGAGTCTGATCCTTTTATTGCCCATTCGGGAGTCCCTCAAGGGAGTCATCTTGGATCAATTTTATTTATTATCGCTATTAATGATGTTACGTCCATTATCAGGAATTGTGATATTGCAGTTTATGCTGCCGATATGAAAATTTCTAAAGTAATATCTTCTTTGCATGACTGTCATATGCTACAAGCTGATCTTTGCAGTTTCTCTTCTTGGTGTATAAATAATGACTTGGCACTTAATATTAAAAAGTGTCAATTAATAACTTTTACGAGGAAACGTAATAAGTTCGTAGTCGATTATTCCTTGTCAGAAAACTATATTTCGAGAGTTGATTTTATAAGGGATTTAGGAGTTATTTGTGATCGCGAGCTTAACTTTCGACGACATATTGACATAATTGTTAATAAGGCGTCATCGATGCTGGGGTTTATAAAACGTTGGTCAAAAGAATTTTCTGATCCGTATGTCACCAAATCCCTCTATACTGCCTTTGTTAGACCTTTACTAGAATACGCTAGCCAAGTTTGGTCTCCATACCATAAGGTACACATTGAGAGAATTGAGGCTGTACAGCGTAGATTTGTTCGGTTTGCTCTTAGAGACATTCCTTGGAGCAATGCCATAAATCTCCCTCCTTACTGCAATCGCCTTAAACTAATTGATCTTCAGTCATTGCAGAAACGGCGTGAGGCAGCTGATATAGTCTTCATTCATCAAATTTTAGTTGGTGCTATTGAGTCTCCGAGCCTCCTTAATCGCCTTAAACTAAGAGTTAGTGCACACTTTCTAAGAAGAGTTGACTTATTTATGATCGACAGCCATCGCACCGATTATGGTAAGTTCGAACCGATCGCAAGAATGCTACGGAGTGTTAACATTAATTCTGAACATTTTGACTTTTCGCTGAGCAAGCAAAAACTGAAAGGTTTTTATTCGCAGAATCTACTGCATCGTCGGTCGCTTAATTGGGCTGGTTTCAGTTGTTGACCATTTGTATTTTATCGTTTTCCCCGGAGTAACTAGGTTTTTTACTTATTTAACGACGTGAGGTTGTATCATCGCGCATGTAACCTTTATGGACAACGTTTTCCATGTTCCACTGGTTGTTGACTATATGTATATTTTATCTTCATTCTAATAGATACTAAACGACATATTTTAATTTATCTTATTTTGTGTTGGTCAATGGGTGGTGGATTGATGGTGGTGGTTTGAAGGTGGCGGTTAGGTGATGGAATTTTTCTTTTTTTTTCTCCTTCCGACTAATTTTACCACTGCTGCACTAACATTTCTCTACCCCCTCCTCCCTTCCCGGCACTAATGATGAGATATACATTCGATTTATCGTTTATTCGATATGATTGTGAATGATATCTTGCTGTGCTTGAATTAAGCATATCTGAAGTGTTACAACAATATTGAATAAAGAGTGTTAAGCGAAGAAAAAAATTTTATTTTCCAACGATGCTGCGAAAAATGAAGAAAAATCGTTGTTTTTCAACTACCCAATCAAAGGCAAAGGTAGGAAATGAAAAGTGTTAGGGCCCCTGAGTCTCATGATTCTTCAGGTCATAAGAACTTACCAGCGTTGTCGCTGTCAAAGAAAATTCTTTGAGTGTCAAATTTCCAACGATGATAATGAAAACGAAGATATGAAAAGAATTTTCGAATCAACGATGCCAACAAAATTCAAGAAAGAGCGTTAAGCGCAGAAAAAGTGTCTTTTTCCAACGATGCTGCGAAAAACGAAGAAAAAGGATATTTTCCAACGATGCTACGAAAAACGAAGAGAAAATGTTGTTTTCCAACGATGCTACGAAAAATGAAGAAAAATCGTTGTTTTTCAACTGCCCTATCAAAGGCAAAGATAGGAAATGAAAAGCGTTAGGGCCACCGAGTCTCACGATTTTTCAGGTCATAAGAACTTACCAGCGTTGTCGCTGTCAAAGAAAATTCTTTGAGCGCCAAATTTCCAACGATGACAATGAAAACGAAGATACGACATCATTAATACTTTATTTATGTATGTGCTTATCACTATTTCTTAACGAAAAACAGAGAGTAAGAAAATCCATTGAAAGCCTTGGGTAAACCGTAAACTGCAAAAGTACATTTTTTTATTTTTCAATCTTTATTCCTATCAAACAAATTCACCTAAATACAAAATATAGTAAATACTAGACAATTCAAAATTATTTTCCTTCCTCATATTTCAAGGTTGAAATTCTTTAGGAAATAAAATGAAATCGGATATATCAGATCAGCTGAAAAGTTCGTATAGTTTTAAAGAAAACACATTTTTTTAACAAAACTCGATTTTATTATTCAACATAGTTGCCATAGAGGGCGATACACCGATTATAGCGACCTCCCAACTTTTCGATTCCATTTTTTTTAGTACGATTTGTCTTTTGCTTAAAAATAGGCATCAGTTCAACCGATTACCTCAGGAGTAGACTCAGGAGTGAAATGATGGAGCCACGTTTCATCCATTGTCACATATCGATGCAAAAAAATCGGGTTTATTACGATTAAAGAGCTCCTAACACTGCTCAGAATCATCAATTCGTTGTTTTTGAAAGGTTGTGAGCTCGCGCGGCACCTACTTTGCACAAAGCTTTCGCATACCCAAACATTCATGAATAATATGTCCAAGACGCTCCTTTGATATCTTTAGAGCGTCAGCTATCTCAATCAACTTCACTTTACGGTCACCCAAAATTATTTTGTGGATTTTTTGATGTTTTCGTCCGTAATAGCCTCTTTTGGACGTCCACTGCGTTCACCGTCCTCGGTGCTCAAATGGCCTGTACGGAACTTAACAAACCACTTACGAATGGTTGATTCGCCTGGCGCAGAGTCAGGATAACACTCATTAAGCCACTTTTTGGTATCAGCAGTATTTTTTTTTTCATCAAAAAACAGTGTTTCATTATCACACGAAATTCCTTTTTATCCATTTTCTTCAAAATAAGAAAAGTTGCTTCACTCAAAATGCTATATCTCACAAACTAATTGTCCGACAACTGTCAAATTTATACACGTATCTTTCAAAGGTTGGTACTAGCAAAAAATGATATGGATTTAGTTCTAGTGGCACCCTATCATAGAAACGATACGAACTTTTCAGCCGTCTTGCTATAGAAAAATTTTCCGGATAAGCAAAAAAAAAAATTGAAATTCTTGTTGGATTTAAAAATAAAAATAAAAATGAAAAAAATGAAAAATGTAAAATTTTTAAGTTTTTAGATTTTTTAGATAAAACTAACAATACTTTATGTAGTTTTTTTTTAAAATATGAAATTAATTTTTAAGATACAATATGTAAGACATACAAGTATTTTAAAAATTTTTTCATCGATTTTTGAACAAACACCTTTATTTGTTTGTTTAAATATTAACAAAAAAATTTGTATTGTCAATACGGGGTGGTACGTTGTGGTGCACCCTGTACCAATCTTTTTAAAAAACAATCATTCCGCCCAAAAATGAAGTTTATTGATCCCGTGATTGTTAAAAAATTATTTCAACATCGTGAAATAATTAAAATTTAGTAAACGCATAAATTTTATTAATATCGGTCAAAATACTTGAAGTACTTTGGAAAATTTTGTTCAATAACTTAATCGATTTTCTTTCGATTAAATTTTAGTTAGTTATTGAGAGTAAATTGACGTGAATACAGTTATTGATTTTTTGCCGGTCGCGAATAAAAACAAAAATATTAAAGTTTTGGTTATACAATAAAAAAAAAATAGCTGTTAAAAAAATAAAATCGGCGGGAAATAAAGTTGTTAATTTAAATTTGTGAAAGTAAAGTTTTTGGCCGGAATCAATTTTTGTCTTATGTCAATCATTTATAGTTAGAAAAATTAAAGAAAGTTCTTAAATTGTTCAAAGGAAATAAAGTCGTTGAGTTTAATATTGTAATAACGAAGAAGAAAGTGGTTAAATTGGTCTTAAATTGTTTAAAGAAAATGAAGTTTTGAGTTTAAAACTGTAATAGAGCAGAAGAAAGTTCTTAAATTGCTTAAAGAAAATAAAGTCGTTGAGTTTCAAATTGTAATAAAGAAGAAGAAAGTTCTTAAATTGTTTAAAGAAAATAAAGTCGTTGAGTTTAAAATTGTAATAACGAGGAAGAAAGTGGTTAAATTGGTGTTAAATTGGTTAAAGAAAATGTAGTTTTGAGTTTAAAACTGTAATAAAGCAGAAGAAAGTTCTTAAATTGTTTAAAGAAAATAAAGTCGTTGAGTTTAAAATTGTAATAACGAAGAAGAAAGTAGTTAAATTGGTCATAAATTGTTTAAAGAAAATGAAGTTTTGAGTTTAATATTGTAATAAAAAGGAAGAAAGTTCTTAAATTGTTTAAAGAACATAAAGTCGTTGAGTTTGAAATTGTAATAAAGAAGAAGAAAGTTCTTAAATTGTTTAAAGAAAAGAAAATTTTTGAGTTAAAACTACAATAAAATTTTGTTTTTATTTGTAATACAAGAAAAGGAAAAGAGGGATAAGCGTTTTTAAATTCATTTTTACAATTCACATCATTTTCCGAGAGTTCTGACCTCCGGAGACGTAAAGTTGAAATATAATAAAGGTTTCCCAGAGTCATCCTGGAAAGGATCCCTTCATCCCTTTTGCGACACAACAATTACGCAAAAGTGCAAGCATTGAATTCGATCGAAAGCGCCACCTTGCCGATTTTTCCGAAATAACTTTCCATACAAGAATGAATTCTCATCGTGTTCTGAGCTAAAATTTGCAAATGTCTAGCTAGTCGGGAAGTAAGTTAAAAAGTGATTGCAAGATATGTACTGGACATACAAATAAGCAAAGTACAAAGCGAGCTAATAAAAATGTAGGAAAATAAATCTAGACAAATTTCATCTTGATAATATAAAGCAATTGAAAAAAATAAAACAAATAAACGCTCATTCAATAATAAATGACATTGTATTATACTCCATAATAATGATGTTAATTGTAGTAATTTTAAAATAGATGAAAAAAACTAAAAACTTAAATGTTTTACCTCAAAACTTACAAGAAAAACTTCAATTAAATTAAAGAAAGCAAATTCCAATACTCTTTGAAGACAAATGGATTTAAGGAGGGAGGAGTTAAATACATAAATTAATTCTTCTATACTATATCACCCTTTGATTGATTTATTTGTAAGAATCTTTTTTGTTTATTCAAATCAGGTGGCCATTCGTCACCTAAAATGAAGTTAAATTCAATTAGATCATGGGTTGAAATCTTATAAACATAAATAAAGTGTAATTCAGTTAGATCATACCTTGAAATCCTATAAACATAGAATAAGATAAATAAGATCCAGGTGGCCATTTGTTACCAAAATCGATTAGATCATGCTTAGTTGTTAGAACCTATAAAAATCAGAGTAAGGAAATATTGTAATCAATATTACGGTAACTTGACAAGAGTATTGTCAGACTGGCCATCGCTCCCGTATTTGATTGAAATAAAGTATCTGAAACAATACTTGTGTTTGATTTCAGTAAGTGGTGGACAAGCTCCATAAAACATAGATTTTTTTATACATCAACTTAAAGAAAGCACAACGGCCGCCCGAGCAGGAACCAGTGTCGTATAAATTATAATGTACGGTTGAAATAAAATTCAATGGTTATAATCCTGTTCTATTTCTTTTTAGGTGCACTTTCACTTTACTTTGCATTTGGACACCCATCTTTGTAGTTAATTCATACGTATTTACGTGTGGTCACAAAGCAGAGTATATTAGGCAGGCACTTATTTCATCCGTTGGTGTCGATCGAGGAATTACAGTTACTGTTTGCCTGAAATCTCCCACAAACAATATTAATGCGTTCCTAAATGGTCCGATGTTTCCACGTAAATCTTGCGATGACCGACCAAGAGCGTCCAGCGATTTTTGTGCGCCTTTATGCATTCATCCCAAATAATAGGTTTTAATTTCTAAAATAATTTTCCCATGCCTGACGCCTTGGAAATGTTGCACGTGGGAGTTTCAATAAATTGCAGGTTCAATGGCAATTTCAAAGCGGAATGAGCCTTTCTTCCACCTGGTAGCAATGTCGCATCTAATGCGGACGACGCAAGAGCTAAGGCTATGTCATTTTGGGATCACATTGCTGCCAGAATCAATCTAATTAGGAACAGTTTACCAGTTGCTCCTGGCGCATCTAAGAAGAAGAATTTTCCAACCACGTTATTGACAGTTTACATTATTTGAACGTAAATGCCTTTTGCTCAAACGTTAGCTTAGGAATATTTGATTGCACATACGGCAAAAATCGCCCGTGTTGGAATTTTTTTCACGACGCAATTCCATATCGAACGAAGCAGCAGCAGATCGATTCGGTGATAGCATCCCCAATTGATTGAGAGTTTTATTAGCGATTTCTAAGCACAAATCTACATTCATTATCAACACTTCGTTGAAGATTTCTGCTGTGAAATCCATGCTCATATTTGAATTTTCTTTACGTATTCGACGGAAAATATCTTCAGAATGTGTGTTTTAAACTTCTCCCATAACTCTGTTGCATATGAAGGAGAGCAGACGGTCAATATGATTGCAAACAATGAACGGATTAGATTTGGATTTGACGTGTTGCACGCTTCATTAATGCATACATCCCAGTGTCGGTCGTTCTGCAATAAATTAAGAGCTTGACATACACTGCGGAAAGTGGCATGTGTAACATGGTTGACAATTCTCAATTGCTGGAAAGACATTGGACCCGGCGCATTTACCGTCAGCACGCGGAGAAGAAGCATTCATCTTGATTGGGATACATGGTGTACAGTCTGCCTATCGTAGTTTTTGGAATATGCTCGCTTTCCTTGTTTGCACCGTTAGAAAGATTTTCTACTCCCATTCCATGTATAATACGTAGGGACTTCCGAATACAGCAGTGTTTTCGCAAACACGTTATATTGATATATCGTGAAGAAAGCAGTTAACGTTGTAGCCGGTGGATTCAGGGCTATTTGTTGCGCATTTGCAGCCGTGAAATAATCGCGTTATCCATTTTCCAGATGTACTGCTAAGTGAACCATAGCTGGACTTCGTGCATGTATGGGAAATGAAAGAATTCGCCATACAGCTTCGTTGCTGTTTTTGCTCATTCGCTGTTTCTCGTTGACGTCTTTCAGCCTGTCGCGTTCATTTTGTTGAGAACGAAGGAAATCTGAAGCTGCAGGACGCGGCCGCCGGGCTCGCAACGGGGCATTCTCAAGTCTGGCTGCACGTCGCCATGCTGCTTCCTCAGCACGTATTTGAGTCATTCTTTGCCTGTTTTGTTCGTTCGCTAATCCCCATTCTTCCTCAGTTGGATTTGGCGCACTGCTTCCGTTATCCGAAGACGACGACTCAAGTTTCATCTTCTGCGAAGCAGATGAACTAAAACAGATTGCACTGATTCCAACAATGCTACGAAAAACGAAGAAACGTCGCTGTTTTTCAACAATGGCATGAAAAACGAAGAAAAAGGTATTTCCAACGATGCTACGAAAAACGAAGAAAAAATGTGGTTTTCCAACGATGCTACGATAAAACGGAGAGAAAACGTTATTTCTCAACGTTGCTACGAAAAACGAAAAAAACGTTATTTTCCAACGTTCCTACGAAAAATAAAGAAAAATCGTTGTTTCTCAACGACGCTATTAAAAGCAGAGAAAAGAAATGAAAAGTGTTAGGGCCACTGAGTCTCATGACTTTTCAGGTCATAACATGACAATAAAAACGGATATATGAAAAGAATTTTCAAAGCAACGATGCCAACAAATGCTTTACCTGTTCGGAATGCTGTGACATAAAACCTTGTCACATTCTAAAATTTTTAAAACTCACTTCCTCAAACACTGACTTAGCGAAAGCGGTCGTCGACTCTCTAAGGGTGGACTCGTCCTTCACTGCAAACAAGGTTAAAGCAATAGACGAGAAATTATCCAATATTGGAGAAAATGTCGATGACTTGCGTAATTTTGTTGATGGCTTCGATAAACTCTCTTCGGCTTGCTCGATGATGCAGCATGACCTTTCAAAACTTATAAAAGAAACGACACAGTTTGAATCCAAACTTAGCACCCTTCAGAATGATGTCTCTGAGTTTATGTTCCACACTAATTCGTTACCTAATAATTATGACTCGCCCCAATTTCACGAAAGACCTATTGTCGAAAGGTTAGATATTTTACGTAGCGAAATACAGTCATGCACATCATTGGTTTCGTCTAATGTGGCTGCTTACGCAGAATTGAATAAGTTAACCTCTGAGTTAACTCAGTATATTAGCAGCAATAATTTCAATGTTAAAATGCCTGTCAGCGTAACTGACGTCTCTACTTGCATTGACCTTGTCCCTGATAATGTAAGCGTTAATGTTACTGACGGTAATAAGAATCATACTGATAATCATAATAATAAGAAAACTAATAGTGATAATAGGAGGGAAAAGTGTTCCAACAATAATAATACTAATAGTAATAGTAATAGCAATATTATTAGTAACAGTAATAATAAAACTAATAATATAAGGAACTACAATAGTAAAAATAAGAATAAATTAATACATAAAACTAATAGTACCCTTAAAGTTAATATTAATGTTAATGATAAAATTAAAAATAATAACAAAAGTAGTAATACTAAAACTAGATGTATTAGCAGTAATACTAGCAATAACAACAGTAATAACCAATCTCAAACCGATGTTATCCCTTCGCCTATTCTGCACATTGTACCCCATCCGAAATCGATTTTGGTTTCCCGTTTCCTACCTTCAACTACATCGACGGATGTAATAAATTATATGACATCTTTGCTGCCTAGTAACTTTAAAAAGGCAGTTAGATGTGTTAAAATTAATAAGGTTAATAGCCATGTCGCTTCTTTTAAACTTTTGGTCCCCGATGATCTTTTTTATAAGGCAGTTTCACCGTCACCTTTTGGCCTGAAAAATCCCTGGTCAAAGAATTTATACCGAGGGAACTAGAAAATCGCCGTTTTTCCTCTGCTGGTGTTTCAAAAGTTTCAAAAAACTAACTCGCTTCTCCCTTTACTATCAAAATGTAAGGGGCTTGCGTTCCAAACTGCGTGAAGTTTTCCTGAACGGGCAAGTTCTTCCCTACGACATTTTCGCACTGACGGAAACGTGGTTAAACAGTGGCTTTAATGACAATGAGATTTTTACCTCGGATTTTCAAATTTTTCGTAAGGATCGGTACACTAGTGCAGATCAATTCTGTCGCTTGGGTGGCGGAGCTCTTATTGCAGTCCGATCTGTGTTTGACTGTTCGCACTTTGTCATCCCAAATAGTGAACTGTTAGAACTGGTTTGTGTTAAAATTTCTCTAAAGCATGATATAATTTACATTTTAAATTGCTACATGCCTCCAACTTGTACTAATGAACACTATCAACTTCTGGTTGCTGCTGTTGATTTCGTCAACGATTTCATGCGCCCCAATGATAACCTAATTATTTTAGGTGATTTCAATCTACCTCATTTGACCTGGGTGCAATCGGAGGATGATATTCATTATATTGCTACCAATATTTCATCGTCGCAAGAAACACTAATTGTTGATAGCTTTACAGCATGCGATCTTCAACAGATACACAGCGTTAAGAATTGTCGGAATAGGTTATTGGACTTGGTTTTTAGCTCCAACTCTGCCAACTGTTTGCTCAAACAGGCTGACTTCAGTTTTTCTAAAATTGATCCTTACCATCCACCTTTGAACTTGTTACTTGCCTATGATATAGCTAGGGACGAAGTTTGCCTTGACATTGTTTGCAAATTTAACTTTCGTAAGGCAGACTTCAATTTACTTAATTCGATGCTAGGTGACGCGAACTTCGATGATATTATCAATGACTCAGACATCAATGTATGTATCGCAAATTTTTACTCGACGTTATTTGAATGCTTTGTGTTATCGGTTCCATATTGCTCCCAAAAGAATCTAACTTCTTCACCCCCTTGGTATACTACCAAGCTCAAGGGTTTGCGTAATCGGCGGAACAAGGCATGGCGGAAATATTTGAATTCTGGTAATGCTTCGGATCATAGCGGGTACATATCATTGCTGAAAGAGTTCCATAGCCTACTGGAATTTGAATATAAGTCATATTTGTCTAAGACGCACGATAATTTACTTAGTGACCCGACACACTTCTGGAAATTTATCAATAGTAAACGTAAAACGGATGGATATCCTTCCACTATGAAATATATGGATAGCTCGTCAAACAATGCCAAAACTATTACCAATCGTTTCGCCTCCTTCTTTAGCCAAACAGTTATTGGCAGTAATTTCATACCTGATGAGGACTATTTTAGTTATCTGAATAATTATGCGAAATCCACACTTGACTCAATTATTATTGACGAGGGAATGGTGTTTGATCAAATCTTACTGCTAAAGGATGATTTTTCTTCGGGACCTGATGGTTTGCCTGCAATAGTGTTAAAGAAATGCTGCCATAATTTATCTGCACCCCTTACGTCCCTTTTTCGTAAATCTTTAACTTCGGGTGTTTTTCCAAATGCTTGGAAAGATTCATTTATCATCCCTGTTCATTAATAGGGTTCTAGGGCAGATATTAGCAATTATAGGGCTATAGCGAAGTTATCTTGCACGCCTAAGCTTTTTGAAAGTATTGTCTATAACTCCTTTTACTTTCATTGTAAACCATTCATATCCCCGAAACAACATGGATTCCTTAAAGCTAAATCAACAACTAGTAATCTGACTGAGTTTGTCTCTACTGCCATCAACTCGATGGAGCAAGGCAAACAAACAGATGCAATTGCTACCGATTTTAGTCAAGCTTTGGACAAATTGTCTCACGGTATTATTTTACTGAAGTTACGACATCTTGGATTTCCTACCCTTTTTATAGAGTGGATTAATTCCTACCTTTCTGGTAGACGTTATCGGGTTCTTTTCCGTGCTATTGAGTCTGATCCTTTTATTGCCCATTCGGGAGTCCCTCAAGAGAGTCATCTTGGTCCAATTTTATTTATTATCGCTATTAATGATGTTACGTCCATTATCAGGAATTCTGATATTGCAGTTTATGCTGCCGATAAGAAAATTTCTAAAGTAATATCTTCTTTGCATGACTGTCATATGCTACAAGCTGATCTTTGCAGTTTCTCTTCTTGGTGTATAAATAATGACTTGGCACTTAATATTAAAAAGTGTCAATTAATAACTTTTACGAGGAAACGTAATAAGTTCGTAGTCGATTATTCCTTGTCAGAAAACTATATTTCGAGAGTTGATTTTATAAGGGATTTAGGAGTTATTTGTGATCGCGAGCTTAATTTTCGACGACATATTGACACAATTGTTAATAAGGCGTCATCGAAGCTGGGGTTTATAAAACGTTGGTCAAAAGAATTTTCTGATCCGTATGTCACCAAATCCCTCTATACTGCCTTTGTTAGACCTTTACTAGAATACGCTAGCCAAGTTTGGTCTCCATACCATAAGGTACACATTGAGAGAATTGAGGCTGTACAGCGTAGATTTGTTCGGTTTGCTCTTAGAGACATTCCTTGGAGCAATGCCATAAATCTCCCTCCTTACTGCAATCGCCTTAAACTAATTGATCTTCAGTCATTGCAGAAACGGCGTGAGGCAGCTGATATAGTCTTCATTCATCAAATTTTAGTTGGTGCTATTGAGTCTCCGAGCCTCCTTAATCGCCTTAAACTAAGAGTAAGTGCACACTCTCTAAGAAGAGTTGACTTATTTATGATCGACAGCCATCGCACCGATTATGGTAAGTTCGAACCGATCGCAAGAATGCTACGGAGTGTTAACATTAATTCTGAACATTTTGACTTTTCGCTGAGCAAGCAAAAACTGAAAGGTCTTTTATTCGCAGAATCTGCTGCATCGTCGGTCGCTTAAATGGGCTGGTTTCAGTTGTTGACCATTTGTATTTTATCGTTTTCCCCGGAGTAACTAGGTTTTTTACTTATTTAACGACGTGAGGTTGTATCATCGCGCATGTAACCTTTATGGACAACGTTTTCCATGTTCCACTGGTTGTTGACTATATGTATATTTTATCTTCATTCTAATAGATACTAAACGACATATTTTAATTTATCTTATTTTGTGTTGGTCAATGGGTGGTGGATTGATGGTGGTGGTTTGAAGGTGGCGGTTAGGTGATGGAATTTTTCTTTTTTTTTCTCCTTCCGACTAATTTTACCACTGCTGCACTAACATTTCTCTTCCCCCTCCTCCCTTCCCGGCACTAATGCTGAGATTTACATTCGATTTATCGTTTATTCGATATGATTGTGAATGATATCTTGCTGTGCTTGAATTAAGCATATCTGAAGTGTTACAACAATATTGAATAAAGAGTGTTAAGCGAAGAAAAAAATTTTATTTTCCAACGATGCTGCGAAAAATGAAGAAAAATCGTTGTTTTTCAACTACCCAATCAAAGGCAAAGGTAGGAAATGAAAAGTGTTAGTGCCCCTGAGTCTCATGATTCTTCAGGTCATAAGAACTTACCAGCGTTGTCGCTGTCAAAGAAAATTCTTTGAGTGTCAAATTTCCAACGATGATAATGAAAACGAAGATATGAAAAGAATTTTCGAATCAACGATGCCAACAAAATTCAAAAAAGAGCGTTAAGCGCAGAAAAAGTGGCTTTTTCCAACGATGCTACGAAAAACGAAGAAAAAGGATATTTTCCAACGATGCTACGAAAAACGAAGAGAAAATGTTGTTTTCCAACGATGCTACGAAAAATGAAGAAAAATCGTTGTTTTTCAACTGCCCTATCAAAGGCAAAGATAGGAAATGAAAAGCGTTAGGGCCACCGAGTCTCACGATTTTTCAGGTCATAAGAACTTACCAGCGTTGTCGCTGTCAAAGAAAATTCTTTGAGCGCCAAATTTCCAACGATGACAATGAAAACGAAGATACGACATCATTAATACTTTATTTATGTATGTGCTTATCACTATTTCTTAACGAAAAACAGAGAGTAAGAAAATCCATTGAAAGCCTTGGGTAAACCGTAAACTGCAAAAGTACATTTTTTTATTTTTCAATCTTTATTCCTATCAAACAAATTCACCTAAATACAAAATATAGTAAATACTAGACAATTCAAAATTATTTTCCTTCCTCATATTTCAAGGTTGAAATTCTTTAGGAAATAAAATGAAATCGGATATATCAGATCAGCTGAAAAGTTCGTATAGTTGTAAAGAAAACACATTTTTTTAACAAAACTCGATTTTATTATTCAACATAGTTGCCATCGAGGGCGATACACTGATTATAGCGACCTCCCAACTTTTCGATTCCATTTTTTTTAGTACGATTTGTCTTTTGCTTGAAAATAGGCATCAGTTCGACCGATTACCTCAGGAGTAGACTCAGGAGTGAAATGATGGAGCCATGTTTCATCCATTGTCACATATCGATGCAAAAAAATCGGGTTTATGACGATTAAAGAGCTCCTAACACTGCTCAGAATCATCAATTCGTTGTTTTTGAAAGATTGTGAGCTCGCGCGGCACCTACTTTGCACAGAGCTTTCGCATACCCAAACATTCATGAATAATATGTCCAACACGCTCCTTTGATATCTTTAGAGCGTCAGCTATCTCAATCAACTTCACTTTACGGTCACCCAAAATTATTTTGTGGATTTTCTGATGTTTTCGTCCGTAATAGCCTCTTTTGGACGTCCACTGCGTTCACCGTCCTCGGTGCTCAAATGGCCTGTACGGAACTTAACAAACCACTTATGAATGGTTGATTCGCCTGGCGCACAGTCAGGATAACACTCATTAAGCCACTTTTTGGTATCAGCAGTATTTTTTTTTTCATCAAAAAATAGTGTTTCATTATCACACGAAATTCCTTTTTATCCATTTTCTTCAAAATAAGAAAAGTTGCTTCACTCAAAATGCTATATCTCACAAACTAATTGTCCGACAACTGTCAAATTTATACACGTATCTTTTAAAGGTTGGTACTAGCAAAAAATGATATGGATTTAGTTCTAGTGGCGCCCTATCATAGAAACGATACGAACTTTTCAGCCCTCTTGCTATAGAAAAATTTTCCGGATAAGCAAAAAAAAAAATTGAAATTCTTGTTGGATTTAAAAATAAAAATAAAAATGAAAAAAATGAAAAATGTAAAATTTTTAAGTTTTTAGATTTTTTAGATAAAATTAACAATACTTTATGTAGTTTTTTTTTAAAATATGAAATTAATTTTTAAGATACAATATGTAAGACATACAAGTATTTTAAAAAATTTTTCATCGATTTTTGAACAAGCACCTTTATTTGTTTGTTTAAATATTAACAAAAAAATTTTTATTGTCAATACGGGGTGGTACGTTGTGGTGCACCCTGTACCAATCTTTTTAAAAAACAATCATTCCGCCCAAAAATGAAGTTTATTGATCCCGTGATTGTTAAAAAATTATTTCTACATCGTGAAATAATTAAAATTTAGTAAACGCATAAATTTTATTAATATCGGTCAAAATACTTGAAGTACTTTGGAAAATTTTGTTCAATAACTTAATCGATTTTCTTTCGATTAAATTTTAGTTAGTTATTGAGAGTAAATTGACGTGAATACAGTTATTGATTTTTTGCCGGTCGCGAATAAAAACAAAAATATTAAAGTTTTGGTTATACAATAAAAAAAAATAGCTGTTAAAAAAATAAAATCGACGGGAAATAAAGTTGTTAATTTAAATTTGTGAAAGTAAAGTTTTTGGCCGGAATCAATTTTTGTCTTATGTCAATCATTTATAGTTAGAAAAATTAAAGAAAGTTCTTAAATTGTTCAAAGGAAATAAAGTCGTTGAGTTTAAAATTGTAATAACGAAGAAGAAAGTAGTTAAATTGGTCTTAAATTGTTTAAAGAAAATGAAGTTTTGAGTTTAAAACTGTAATAGAGCAGAAGAAAGTTCTTAAATTGTTTAAAGAACATAAAGTCGTTGAGTTTGAAATTGTAATAAAGAAGAAGAAAGTTCTTAAATTGTTTAAAGAAAAGAAAATTTTTGAGTTAAAACTACAATAAAATTTTGTTTTTATTTGTAATACAAGAAAAGGAAAAGAGGGATAAGCGTTTTTAAATTCATTTTTACAATTCACATCATTTTCCGAGAGTTGTGACCTCCGGAGACGTAAAGTTAAAATATAATAAAAGTTTCCCAGAGTCATCCTGGAAAGGATCACTTCATCCCTTTTGCGACACAACAATTACGCAAAAGTGCAAGCATTGAATTCGATCGAAAGCGCCACCTTGCCGATTTTTCCGAAATAACTTTCCATACAAGAATGAATTCTCATCGTGTTCTGAGCTAAAATTTGCAAATGTCTAGCTAGTCGGGAAGTAAGTTAAAAAGTGATTGCAAGATATGTACTGGACATACAAATAAGCAAAGTACAAAGCGAGCTAATAAAAATGTAGGAAAATAAATCTAGACAAATTTCATCTTGATAATATAAAGCAATTGAAAAAAATAAAACAAATAAACGCTCATTCAATAATAAATGACATTGTATTATACTCCATAATAATGATGTTAATTGTAGTAATTTTAAAATAGATGAAAAAAACTAAAAACTTAAATGTTTTACCTCAAAACTTACAAGAAAAACTTCAATTAAATTAAAGAAAGCAAATTCCAATACTCTTTGAAGACAAATGGATTTAAGGAGGGAGGAGTTAAATACATAAATTAATTATTCTATACTATATCACCCTTTGATTGATTTATTTGTAAGAATCTTTTTTGTTTATTCAAATCAGGTGGCCATTCGTCACCTAAAATGAAGTTAAATTCAATTAGATCATGGGTTGAAATCCTATAAACATAAATAAAGTGTAATTCAGTTAGATCATACCTTGAAATCCTATAAACATAGAATAAGATAAATAAGATCCAGGTGGCCATTTGTTACCAAAATCGATTAGATCATGCTTAGTTGTTAGAACCTATAAAAATCAGAGTAAGGAAATATTGTAATCAATATTACGGTAACTTGACAAGAGTATTGTCAGACTGGCCATCGCTCCCGTATTTGATTGAAATAAAGTATCTGAAACAATACTTGTGTTTGATTTCAGTAAGTGGTGGACAAGCTCCATAAAACATAGATTTTTTATACATCAACTTAAAGAAATCACAACGGCCGCCCGAGCAGGAACCAGTGTCGTATAAATTATAATGTACGGTTGAAATAAAATTCAATGGTTATAATCCTGTTCTATTTCTTTTTACGTGCACTTTCACTTTACTTTGCATTTGGACACGCATCTTTGTAGTTAATTCGTACGTATTTACGTGTGGTCACAAAGCAGAGTATATTAGGCAGGCACTTATTTCATCCGTTGGTGTCGATCGAGGAATTACAGTTACTGTTTGCCTGAAATCTCCCACAAACAATATTAATGCGTTCCTAAATGGTCCGATGTTTCCACGTAAATCTTGCGATGACCGACCAAGAGCGTCCAGCGATTTTTGTGCGCCTTTATGCATTCATCCCAAATAATAGGTTTTAATTTCTAAAATAATTTTCCCATGCCTGACGCCTTGGAAATGTTGCACGTGGGAGTTTCAATAAATTGCAGGTTCAATGGCAATTTCAAAGCGGAATGAGCCTTTCTTCCACCTGGTAGCAATGTCGCATCTAATCCGGACGACGCAAGAGCTAAGGCTATGTCATTTTGGGATCACATTGCTGCCAGAATCAATCTAATTAGGAACAGTTTACCAGTTGCTCCTGGCGCATCTAAGAAGAAGAATTTTCCAACCACGTTATTGACAGTTTACATTATTTGAACGTAAATGCCTTTTGCTCAAACGTTAGCTTAGGAATATTTGATTGCACATACGGCAAAAATCACCCGTGTTGGAATTTTTTTCACGACGCAATTCCATGTCGAACGAAGCAGCAGCAGATCGATTCGGTGATAGCATCCCCAATTGATTGAGAGTTTTATTAGCGATTTCTAAGCACAAATCTACATTCATTATCAACACTTCGTTGAAGATTTCTGCTGTGAAATCCATGCTCATATGTGAATTTTCTTTACGTATTCGACGGAAAATATCTTCAGAATGTGTGTTTTAAACTTCTCCCATAACTCTGTTGCATATGAAGGAGAGCAGACGGTCAATATGATTGCAAACAATGCACGGATTAGATTTGGATTTGACGTGTTGCACGCTTCATTAATGCATACATCCCAGTGTCGGTCGTTCTGCAATAAATTAAGAGCTTGACATACACTGCGGAAAGTGGCATGTGTAACATGGTTGACAATTCTCAATTGCTGGAAAGACATTGGACCCGGCGCATTTACCGTCAGCACGCGGAGAAGAAGCATTCATCTTGATTGGGATACATGGTGTACAGTCTGCCTATCGTAGTTTTTGGAATATGCTCGCTTTCCTTGTTTGCACCGTTAGAAAGATTTTCTACTCCCATTCCATGTATAATACGTAGGGACTTCCGAATACAGCAGTGTTTTCGCAAACGCGTTATATTGATATATCGTGAAGAAAGCAGTTAACGTTGTAGCCGGTGGATTCAGGGCTATTTGTTGCGCATTTGCAGCTGTGAAATAATCGCGTTATCCATTTTCTAGATGTACTGCTAAGTGAACCATAGCTGGACTTCGTGCATGTATGGGAAATGAAAGAATTCGCCATACAGCTTCGTTGCTGTTTTTGCTCATTCGCTGTTTCTCGTTGACGTCTTTCAGCCTGTCGCGTTCATTTTGTTGAGAACGAAGGAAATCTGAAGCTGCAGGACGCGGCCGCCGAGCTCGCAACGGGGCATTCTCAAGTCTGGCTGCACGTCGCCATGCTGCTTTCTCAGCACGTATTTGAGTCATTCTTTGCCTGTTTTGTTCGTTCGTTTATCCCCATTCTTCCTCAGTTGGATTTGGCGCACTGCTTCCGTTATCCGAAGACGACGACTTAAGTTTCATCTTCTGCAGATTTCAGATTGCACTGATTCCAACGATGCTACGAAACAACGAAGAGAAAACTTAATTTCGCAACAATGCTATGAAAGAATTTTATTTTCGAACCAAGCTACGAAAAACCGCAGAGAAAGCCTTGTTTTTCAACGACGCTATCAAAGACAAGCAAAGGAAATCAGAGGTGTTAGGCCCATTGAGTCTCATGACTTTTCAAGTCATAAGAGCTCAGCAGCGTTGTTGCTGTCAAACAAAATCCTTTGAGCGCCAAATTTCTAACGATGACAATAAAAACGGATATATGAAAAGAATTTTCAAAGCAACGATGAAAACAAAATTGAAGAAAGAGCGATAAACGAAGAAAAAATTTTATTTTCCAACGATGCTACCAAAAATGAAGAAAAATCGTTGTTTTTCAACTGCCCTATCAAAGGCAAAGATAGGAAATGAAAAGCGTTAGGGCCACTGAGTCTCATGACTTTTCAAGTCATAAGAACTTACCAGCGGTGTCGCTGTCAAAGAAAATGGTTTGAGTGCCAAATTTCCAACGATGGTAATGAAAACGAAGATATGAACAGAATTTTCAAAGCTACGATGCCAACAAAATAGAATAAAGAGTGTTAAGCGAAGAAAAAATTTTATTTTCCAACGATGCTACGAAAAATGAAGAAAAATCGTTGTTTTTCAACTACCCTATCAAAGGCAAAGATAGGAAATGAAAAGTGTTAGGGCCACTGAGTCTCATGATTTTTCAGGTCATAAGAACTTACCAGCGTTGTCGCTGTCACAGAAAATTCCTTGAGCGCCAAATTTCCACCGATGATAATGAAAACGAAGATATTAAAAGAATTTTCGAATCAGCGATGCCAACAAAATTCAAGAAAGAGGGTTAAGCGAAGAAAAAATGTCTTTTCCAACGATGCTACGAAAAACGGAGAAACGTCGCTGTTTTTCAACGATGCTATGAAAAACGAACAAAAATGGTATTTCTGAACAATGCTACGAAAAACGAAGAAAAATTATATTTTCCAACGATGCTACGAAAAACGAAGAGAAAATGTTGTTTTCCAACGATGCTAATAAAAGCAAAGAAAAGAAATGAAAAGTGAGTCTCGTGATTTTTCAGGTCATAAGAGCTTACCAGCGTGGTCGCTGTCAAACAAAATCCTTTGAGCGCCAAATTTCCAACGATGACAATAAAAACGGATGTATGAAAAGAATTTTCAAACCAACGATGCTAAGAAAATTGAAGAAAGAGTGTTAAACGAAGAAAAAATTTTATTTTCCAGCGATGCTGCGAATAATGAAGAAAAATCGTTGTTTTTCAACTACCCTATCAAAGGCAAAGATAGGAAATGAAACGTGTTAGGGCCACTGAGTCTCATGACTTTTCAAGTCATAAGAACTTACCAGCGGTGTCGCTGTCAAAGAAAATTGTTTGAGTGTCAAATTTCCAACGATGGTAATGAAAACGAAGATATGAAGAGAATTTTCAAAGCTACGATGCCAACAAAATTGAAGAAAGAGTGTTAAGCGAAGAAAAAATTTTATTTTCCAACGATGCTACGAATAATGAAGAAAAATCGTTGTTTTTCAACTACCCTATCAAAGGCAAAGATAGGAAATGAAAAGTGTTAGGGCCACTGAGTCTCATGATTTTTCAGGTCATAAGAACTTACCAGCGTTGTTGCTGTCAAAGAAAATTCTTTGAATGCCAAATTTCCAACGATGATAATGAAAACGAAGATATGACATCATTAATACTTTATTTATGTATATGCTAATCACTATTTTGTGTATACTATACATTATGCTTGGTATATTTTCGCTGTCATTGTGTTAGTGATGCATTTTATGAAATTCCTTTTTACCTGTCTCAGGTGTGACATAGGTACATAAAAAGTATATATAAACCTGGTTATAATCACACAGGATATTCTGTAAAAGTTTCAAACCAATCGATAAAGAATTTTCTGAGATTATCGATATTGTACAGACGTACAGATACGCTTTTATTTATACCATATATACATTTTCTTTTTAATTTAAATTTTGATTTTTTTTTTTAAAAGAAATAGGTACTTAAGCTGATATTTTTGAAAAGAAAAAGGTCACACGCGAGCTGACCTCTATATAAAAAGTTGAAAGTGTTTATTGAGTCCAGCGCAGAAACGCTGAGAGATAGAACTATATGGTCTGAGAAAGAAATATTCGCCTTGGAAACCTCTACAACTTTGCTGAACATTGTAATCGGGTACGACCCCTATATATAAATTAAAAAGTGTTTATTTACTCAAACAGCAAAAGCAACTTCATTTCTAATTTTGCTGTTGCTGCTTCAATCTAATCCAGCCATGACGTGACACACACAGTATCGCAGAAACATTACGCCAGGAACGTTGCGCGCAATTTTATTATTGTTTTCTCTATTTCGAGTTTTATCAAGTAGTTACCGTAGAAAAATGGGTTGAGATATAGAAAAAAATCAAACTCTGACCGAATTTGTATCTGAAGAACAGTTTAAAGAAACTATCAAGACGTTTTGAACAAGCGGAATAATAAAGAAAAACCTTTATGGACTCGCGAAAGAATTGAAGAAGCTATCACAGTCATTGAACTATTTAAATTAGCACCACTAATTACACTACAACTGACACATAAACAATACTATTATGCGAAAAAATACGATGTTATGGAAGTAGGAACTAAAAAATAGTACCAACGGAAAATTTTTACCACATACTTCGGGAAACCCATCAGTCGACTGGCCACGGTGGAACAGATAAAATGCTGTATAGTTTGAAATCGAAATACCTAATACCTACTTCAGTTGTACTGGAGTTTTTAAAACTGTGCATGGTATGTCAGTCTAAAAAAAATTTCCATGAGAAGGAATCGTTGTTAGCCCAATTGTATCTAGCGATTACAATCATCGTGGCCAAGTCGATTTAGTTGACCTACAGTCGACCCCAGATAGAAATTACAAATGGCTATTATACTACCAGGACCACGGGACGAAATTCAGCTTTCGACCCTTGACTTCAAAAAGAGCTGCTAAAGTAGCAATGGAGCTATTGAAATATTTTCGGAAGTAGGTTGTCCACATATACTACAAAGCGACAACGGCCGTGAATTTGCGGCTTCTGTCATACAGGAATTAACAACCCTGTGGCCAACATGCAAAATTGTAAATGGTAGGCCTAGACATCCAGCTAGTCAAGGATCTTTTGAGCGAGCAAATCAAGATGTTGAAGCTATGTTACGTGCTTGGCTAATTGACAATGATACAAAAAACTGGGCTATAGGTTGTTACTTTGTTCAATTCCAAAAGATTTCCCCTTTTCATCGAACCATTAAACGATCATCTTACAAAGCTTTATTTGGAACAGAAGCAAAAACAAGACTCCAATCTATTCATATTTCAAGAGGGTTGCTTGAAAAACTTGTTACTGCAGAGGACTTGGATCTACTTCTTAAACAGATGGACTATGACATTAATTTAGCACCAGAAGCCTTACCAATAGCTTCCTTAGTGGACAACAACGACGCTTCAACTTCAAAAGATCTACCAGCATCTGAATTAATTGATTACAATGCTTCAACTTCAAATGATATAGCAATAGTTAAATCATCCAACAATAACACTTCAATGTTACACGTTCTACCAGCAGCTGATTAACTCACCAAAAAGGCTTTAAATTTCGAGGATCTACCAGCAATTGAATCAATTTTTTTATCGACAACAAGACAACTCGAACCAGTTAACAACTCTACTTCAACTCCTGCTTCAACAGTTAAAACATCTGTAGTGCTACTAGCATCAGAAGGGGAAGCAGCTGTCAGCGACAGTAATAGATGTTGTGTTGTTTGTGGAATGGAATCTACACCCATTCCCATTCATGTGACATGTGTAAAAATCCGATGCACGCAATATCTGGGAATATAGTAGGAGAAGAAGGATATGGTTCGAAAATTCTATGCGATTTGTGCCAGAAAGAAGAGAGCATTAAAGATGAAAGGGAAAATGCTGCAAAACACCTAAAAAATCAGCGAAAGAAATGAAAGAAGTTTCCTTGCAGAAATTTAAAGACGTGTTGGTGGATTCCGCAGTTTTGGTTGATGTAACTAAGGTAGATAGAGGCCCATTGGATGGAAACAACATTTTTGGGATCGTATTAGATATAAAAAATAATTTATACCAAATTGGTACTTCAGTTGGAATTATAAAAGATTGGCTACCTAGAAACGCTCTTCAAATACCTACTACAACATTTTCAGAAACAGTTCTACATAAGTCTGCGTGAGATTGCAGGAAAATTATCCTTATTTGGAGGTCAAGGATTTAAGAAGTGTTCCTGTGAACAATCCAAAATACAATGTAAAACAAAAAGATGTGCCTGTAAAAAAAAGTAATGTACTTATATGTGTTTATAATACTAGCTGTACCCGACCACGCGTTGCTGTGGCTCAGTCTGGTTAAATGGAAAAGATAAGAAAAAGCGCACGTTTCTCGTATATTTAATTTCACAATGCTTGTGGTTATACAACATTTTCTGTTGTTTTATTTTCTGTGCAGATATAGAGATTTTCTGGTTTGCCGACTCTAGAACACGCAACATATTATTGTCCATGTGAGAAGCAATCCGTGTCTAGATCTAAACCGCACAATTTTAAAGATTGGCCCTGAGCCTTGTTGATCGTGATTGCAAACGCCAATCGAATCGGGAATTGCAATCTCTTAAATCGAAACGGCATATCCGTTGGAATCATAGGAATGCGAGGAATGAGGACATCTTCACCTTTAAAAGGTCCAGTCAAGATTGTTGCTTCTACGATGTTGCTCATTAATTTTTTTACCGCAAGCCGCGTGCTGTTGCAAAGCTTTGGGTCTTTGATATTTCGCAACATGATAATTCGCACACCGACTTCCAATTGCAGTCTGTGCGGTGGCATCCCTGGGAGATCGAGTGAATTCAAAAATACTGTTGTATAATTAACCGCTTCATCTGCTTCCACAACAGTGTCGGCGGACTTGTATGTGACCACCTCGCTTTGAATGTTAGACTGAATAATATTGTTAAGTTCGTAGACGTCTTTGTTCTTGGCCACAAGAATAGTTCGTTCACTTAGCCAATGGTGATTCTTGTAATTGGTTTGAATATTGGGAAATACTTTTTCAACCAATTCTTCTTTTGACTGATATTTGCACGTAAGTCTTGGAATGATCGATCAAGGGCCTCGAGCGATTTTTTGTCCGCCATTCTGCATTCATCCCAAACAATAAGTTTGCATTTCTGCAATACTTTTCAAATGCCGGATGCTTTGGAAATGTTGCATGTGGGACTTTCAATGTATTGAATGTTTAATGGCAACTTCAAAGCGGAATAAGCCTTTCTTCCACCTAGTAGCAATGTCGCATCTATTCCGGACGACGCAAGAGCTAAGGCTATGTCATTTTGGGATCGAATTGTGGCCAGAATCAATCTAATTAGGAACGTATAACCAGTTCCTACTGGCGCATCTAAAAAGAATATTTCCCCAACTCCGTTATTGGCAGTTTGCATTATTTGATCGTAAATGCCATTTTGCTCAAACGTTAGCTTAGGAATATTTGATTGCACATAGGACAAACTATCACCCGTGTAGTAATTTTTTTCGCGACCGAATTCTACATCAAACAAAGCAGCAGCAGATCGATTCGGTGATGGCATTCCCAATTGATTGAGAACTTTGTTCGCCATTTCTAAGAACAAATCTTCAATCATTATCAACACTTCGTTGTAGATTTCTGCTGTGAAATCCATGTTTATATTTGAATTTTCCTTGCATATTCGACGGAAAATATCTTCAGCCATGTGGGTTTTATATTTCTCCTGTTGCAGATAAAGGAGAGCAGGCGGTCAATTTAATTGCAAACAATGCACAAATTTGATGTGGATGTGACGTGTTGCAGTCGTCATTAATGCATACATCCCAGTGTCGGTCGTTCTGCAATAAATTCAAAGCTTGACATGCGCTCCGGAAAGTGACATGTGTAACACCGTTCACAATTCTCAATTGGTGGAAAGACGTTGGACCGGCCACATTTATCAGCAGCGTGCGAAGAAGTATTCATCTTGATTGGGTTGCACGCTGTAGAGTTTGCCTATCATAGTTTCATCAAATATGCTAGAGGTTGCTAATTTACCGCCAGCTGATCTTCTTCTGTATAAAGGATATCCATCGTTTCCTGTAACTGTGTTGGGTACTATCATGCATGGTGAATTTGGATTCAGCGTACCGGAAGGTCCATGTATCATATTTTTCGTCACAACTTCACGCAAATCCTTATCGACATCGGTATTTCAGCGCATATTACTTCGTCGATTTCGTTTGAAGTGGTTTTTTTATAGATCCAGATTAGTATATGTACGTTTGGGAATCCTCTCTTTTGCCATTCCACTGAGTACATCCAGCAGCGCACAGACCCAAACACTTCGTTTTAACATGAATTCCATCAGCGATTTTAGCTTCTGTTTGAAAACACGTGCTGTAATGTCATGCCTATCCACCGGCGATTGCCCAGGAAGTAAGAGCTTTTGTATTGTAAATCGTCCCAAGTTGGAAATTTCATCTAAGATTTTGTTAAATTCAGCATTTTCATTTTTAAATGCCTTTTTTGATTTTAGGGTTTTCAAAAAATGAGACTCTACGTATTAAATGTCCTTCGGCTTTGGGTTTTCAAAATTTTACCCCAACTAGTAGAGAGTAGATTATAATTTTAAAATTTAATTTTGTATGTTTAAACAAACTTGATTTTTGGCATAAACCCTTTTTTTACAATATTTTTTTAGCTAGTATTATAATTTTCGGAGGGGAAAAAATTTTCCTTTTACACGTAAGTTTGATATATTTTGTACTAAAATAGGCGAATTTTCATTATTGCTGTACAAAAAAAATGTTTTTATATGCTTTATTTAATTACAATTAATCAAACAGAAATGATGTTAATTCATAAATTGGTAAAAAATTCGTTTTTTTGAATCAGCTTTGAATCTAGATCGTAGCCCAATACCCCTCGTTTTTTTTTTTTTTTATTAAAACTACCAGTGACAGTAATTTTTTTGCTGAAAATGGGGGCAATTCTTAAAATTCGTCGAACATTTTGAAAATTCAGCCTTGTCAATTCTAAATACCTTTTTTTTGGCTTTAAGCTTTCCAAAAAATGAGAAATGAAATGGCTGTCGGCTATGGGCTTACAAAATTTTACGCCATTTAATAGAGATATAGCGAATAATTTAATTCTGTAAGCTTAAGAGAAACTTGTTTTTTGGAATAAATAACGCAAACATTTTTCGCAATTGTGATGTTCCAGAATACATGAGCATTAAGCCCATTTACAGTGTTACACCTCCGAATTAAGATTTTTAACGCCGCCACTACACCCATCTGTATTTTTATAATACAAGCTTATTGATGCATGCGCGTGTGAGGAAGAGTAATCACGTTTTCTCATTGCAAGTTGGTGACTTTAGACATGCTTGTGTCTTTGTATTAGTGATGAATTTTTTAAATTGATTTTTTAAAATTCTCAGGTATAACATAGGTAAATAAGAAGTATGTAAGAACCAGCTCATATTCCTAAGGAATATTCTATAAAAATTTCAAGCCAATCCATCAATGATTTTCGGAGTTTATCGATTTTGTACAAACATACAGATACGATTTTATTTATATAGATATATATTATATTATATTACATATATATATTACATATAAATAATTTGTGTTTCAAAGACTATTGTTGTATTACCTACTCTATAATATATATATCTATATAATGCATGGTTTACTAAATAAATACTTTTAATATCTAAACAATATTATTTCATCTTTTCACTAAAACAGTTTAGGGATTTGATAAAATCACTCACTTTCTTCAGGGAAATCGTCTCACAGGGTTGTAATTTTAACATCTTCCGTGATTTGATCAAATCCCTTAGGGATTTGAAGTAATCTCCGTTTTCATCATTTCCCTACGACATATATATTTTTTATTATTTTTTTTTAGAAAAATTAATCCTAACATTGTATATTCTTTTTATATGAAGCTATTCATCTATAGTTTCTATTTCTTGACTTTGACAATTAGTGCTCAAATTGCATGTTATAATTTGTTTAAAAATGAAATAGAATACAATTATTATTATAACTATTACAACTACAATAAGGATTACATTTTTATTGTTATTATCGTTAATTGTAATTTAAATGTCTCTACAGAGTTTTCTTGTTGCAGTTTGCTAATACTAAGACTTATTATATCAAGATCCCATTTACCTATATTTGTTTGTTGAGGTTTTCTCCGATTTTCGAATATACTGAAATTGCTTGGAATTTTATCTAACTCTTTAATAAATATATTACCAATGTTATATTGAAAAGATTTGATATTTAAAATTTCGATTTTAACTTGGTCCGTTTTAGCCTTACGTTGATCGTGTAACTCTAAAATACCACTGTCTTCCAATGGAACTGTGTATGCTGAATTATTACAAATAATTTGTAAAAATGTTTTATTGGGTAAAATATATAACCAATTATTGGAAGCAGTTAATGGGTACCATATTTGATGATTGAGTTGGAAAATATTTAAATCACAATCGGATGGATTAGGGTCTGAAATACTTAAAGCAATTATACAATTTTGTTTGTTAGGATTATAAGTCAAAAAGTTCATTATATACATAAATGAAATTGTTTTCTGGCATCTTAATGCATTTGTCGAACTCATTCTGCTTTAAAAATATATATTGGCCCAATAATTTATTGATAGCCACATATTCTACATCCGTTTTTACATAATAAAATAAGTTACCCTTAAATTTGAAAGGTAAACTGGTCAGTTTGTTTAATAAATATTTTTCTGATATTAGTGGGAACTTAATTCGAAACAAAAAGTAATTACTTGCATATAGCGGTTTGATTTGTCCAATTCTACTTAAAAATGGAAGTTTCGAAGTTTTTAAATTTATTGGGAGTTTTTTATTACCATTGAGTTCTAACTGAACTTCTTTTAGTGCTTTTAGGAAAGTGTCTATATTTAATAAGGACCTATCCGACTTTCCCAAAATAGCTTCTTGTATGATATAAAAAGATCTTCTGCTTTTGAAATTAGCTGATTCAAAGATAGTGTCATGATATTGGCTAATTCGTCAAAAATATGAAGATTCTTTTCAAAGTCCGATCTATTTTGCAATTCTTCGTATAACTTTGAAATTTGTGAATGAATTGTTTCAAAACTTGTGTGTAATTCTTGATTAGATTTATTGAATGGTTCGACTATATTGCTGATAATTGAGGCCTGTTTTTCTAGATTATGATGTAAATCAATTTGATTGTTTTTCAGTCCTCTTACAATATCGTCCAACATGTGTGCGTCGTCATTGTCCATAACTCCAAATAAAAGTTTCTGTAAACTTCCTATACCATTCCTAAGACCTCTTTTTTCCCGCTTATTACCAAAATTAGAAACTCTAATGAAATAGTAGTCATTTTCGAGAGCTTCATTTAAAGTTCCATTGATGATTTTTGAGGTAATTCCACAGTGATAAAAGGTTGTTATGTACAACTTTAGAGTTTCGACCTATTTTTATTTTGGAAACTTCGGGCGAAATTGTTCCTATTATTTCAAAAGGCCCTTCAAAAATTGGGGTAAGTTTCTTATTTTTTCGATCTTTTCGTTCCAAAAAGACATTATCACCTATATGCAATTGACTGATTTCGTGTTTCGATCATAATGCGTTTTTGATTTCCCTTTTGCTTGGAGTTGGTTCTCACGAATAATTGCATATCCGTTTTGAAGCCTAGCTTTAAGCTCTATTACGTAGTCATCATAATTGTACACAGGTTCAACAGCTCGTACAATAGATAATGACAACTCAGGTTTTATTTCAAATAAAGCTTCGTATGGTGTGGAATTAGTTGCTGAATGCGGAGTTGTGTTATAGCAAAATGTTGCATAATCCAACCAGGAGTCCCAGTTAGATGGATCCTTACTTGAATAACTTCGCAAATAATCACCAAGCGTTCGATGACACCGTTCTAAAGAACCGTTGCTTGGCCGATGATAGGGAGTTGTTTCTACGTTTTTGATTTGAAGGAGCTTACATGTTTGTTTGAACAAATCACTTAAGAAGTTGGTACCCTGATCTGTTAATAAAGATGTTGGAGTGCCAAAAATGTATACAATTTTTTTCAACATACTGTTCTGCGACAGGGTGTGCTTCCCAATTTGGTATAGGAATAGCTAACATAAACTTTGCGAGATCATCCTCAAATGTTAGGATATATTTGTTGGAATTGTCTGAAATGGGTAAAGATCCGATGATATCGAGCGCTACGCGTTCAAAAGGTCTTTTCACTGTTGTCCTGACCTTCATTGATACTTTAGTCTTGAGAGTTGAATTATTTCTTTGACAAATTTCACAGCTCTTTATATATTTTATTATTTCGCAAAACATATTCCTCCATTTCTACTTTTTTCTGATTCGCTTAAATGTACGTGCAACACCATGATGTCCTCCTGTCGGACAGTTGTGATATTCTTGCAAGATTTTCTCTATTTCTTCTTTATCTGCTATTTCTTTAACAGAATCAATTTTATTTTCTATATTTAATTCAAGGTTTTGTGATCTTGTAACTACATTAACTTCTTCTGTTTCCAATCTAGTTAAAGCATCTGCATTGCTATTAAGTTTACCTGATTTATGAAAAACATCGAAATCGTACTCTTCGAGTTTAGTTCTCCAACGCATAATTCTTAACGTTGGGTCTTTTAAATTGAATATCCAAACTAGAGGCTTATGATCTGTTACAACAGTAAATTTTCAACCGTACAAGAAAGGTCTGAAATGTGCAACAGCTCACACTACAGCTAAAGCTTTTCTATGGTTGAGTAATTCAGTTCAGCTTTATTCAGAACTCTACTTGCAAATGCAATTGGCAGGTCTGCAGCTTCTGAATTATACCGTTGAGATAAGACTGCTCCTATATCGGAATTGCTAACATCTATTGTGAGAAAGAACTTTTCTGCGTAATTTGTATATTGAAGAACGGGTGGATTAATTATCGCCTTTTTTATTGACGTAAAATTTCCGTCACAGTAAGCTTCCCATAAATATGGAATATCTTTTTTTAGTAAACGATTTAGTGGTGCTGCCAATTTCGAAAATTGGGGTGTAAATTTTCTGTAATAACCTATCACCCCGAGGAATGACTTAATTTGTTTCTGTGTTTTTGGAATAGAGAGAATTTTGATTGTGTTAACCTTTATTGAATCGGGCTTTATTCCATTTTCTGTAATTACATGGCCCAAATACGTAACTTCCTTACAAAGAAATTTACATAAATTTTGTTACAATTTTAAATTGTATTTTTTCAGACAGTCGAAAATTTCTCTTAATTTATTATTGTGATCCGGAAGATTTTTTCCGTATACTACAATATCATCAAGGTAAACAAAACATCGAATTTAGCCGCTGAAATGTTGGTGGTGCATTTCTGAGTCCGAAAGGCAGTTTTAGGCATATCTTTTTCTGCGACACCTATTTGGTGAAAAGCGTTAGCTAGATCTAACGTACTCAAATACTTAGAATCACCCAATTGGTTCAGTATCTCTTCAATATTTGTAAAGGATATGCATCAGCCAGTGTGATTTCGTTTAATTTTCTGAAGTCTACTACAATTCTCCATTTTTTGTTTCCATTTACATCAGGTTTCTTTGGGACGACTAACAACGGAGAATTGCATGGACTCACGCTATGTTTTATTATACCATCGTTTTAAACGATAAGGTCTAACATTTATCGGAGGTTGATCAATTTTTGTAGTAAGTTCATGAGTTATAGCTGCTGTAGAGGTTAGTTTGTCACCTTCCAAAAAATAAAGTATTATATTCTCGACATATGTTCAAAATTGATTTTCAAGATTTAACATAGATTTAAGAGTTTGAAACCTATTTTCTACTTTTTCTTCATTGCTAAAATTGGGTAAATGATAAACTTCATATTCTGATAATTTTTTATAAGATATGCAGAGATCAGAGTTTAATTCAATTGATTTATCTCTGCTATTTAAAATGGCAATATTGATATAACTCTCTATGGGTTTAGCAACGACTCCAGATGAATATACATTCGGCATGATTTCTGAAGGAAAGCATACGATTTCGTCATTTTCGTATATTGGTCCGAATTTTAAAATTTCTTCAATTCGAGGAGCAATTATAACTTTGCGTTTATTATTTTTAAAATTAAGAGTAACTTCTTTATTATTTAAATGGAAAGTAAAATTTTGTGATTTGTAGTTGACAACTGCATTAGTTTGCATAAAGAAATCTTGATCTAATATTCCATTGTACGTAATGGAACAATCAGATGGAACTACATGAAATTTATGTTCAAATGTAAAATCAGCTGTGACCTTGATTTTTAGATAACAGATTTCTTTTGTCCAAAGGCCCTCTGATGAAATACCTTTAATTTCAATTAATTTGTCAGTGTGAACAAAAACGTCACCGGCTAAAGCGGATATCTTGATGAGACTTATTGGGGCCCCGGTGTCTAAGAGCATGTGATTATGTTTTTCTATGGTTTCTTGAATATCCAAACATATTTCGCTTTCTAATAACTTTTTATTATTTACATTCAATACCACTTCACAATACTGTAACAGTTCACTGTTTGTCGAAGAGCGTTCTGGATTAGATTTTGAATTAGAGTTTGTATTTGATTTTGAATTAGTGTTTGTATTTGATTTTGAATTTGAGTTTATATTTGATTTTTAACTGGAGTTTGTATTTGATTTTGAATTTGAGTTTGTATTTGATTTTGAATTGGAGTTTGTATTTGATTTTGAATTTGGACTTATTTTTGTGAGAATGTTGATGACGTTTATGTTGACAGATTTTCCGTATGATTTTTGTTGGTGCTCTGTACTAAATCTCGTACCCTGGCTGTCGCACCGTTCGAACAAGGGTTTTCACTTTTTTTTGAATTATTAGGCGTTTTTTATTATTGTATTCGCGCTTTCGGCAATTATTGATACTGTGTCTATATTTCTTACAATAACGACACGTTATTGCATTAGAATTTGAATTTGTACCGACACTGTTTACATGGCCAGAAAAGTTTAGTAATTGTCGTCTTTGATTTGAAAATGGTGCAGATTTACTAGCCATTTTCCTACATTCACTTATGTCATGCCCCGGAATTTTACAATTTTTACAATACTTCCTGCTCGCGTTTGGTTGAAAAACTCGTTTCTCACTTTCTATTAATTTATCTTCTTCAAGGGAGAAATCTATGGCGTCTCTTAACGTTTCATGTCGGCTTAATTTTACTATAACTTTCACATTTGATCGGAGACCTCGTTTAAAATTGTTAATAGCCATTTTCTCGTTTAATTTTCGTATGGCTTTACCGCCTTCAACTGATTCACCTTTTGAACTAGAAATATCTAATTCGTCGAACAAATTTTCTAATCGTTCAGCGTAATCTTTTACTTCTTCTCGCGGACCTTGTTGTAAATTAAATATTTCAGATTGAATAATTTGGACAGACCGTTCTTGCGAGAATTGTTTTTCCAAAGCTAATTTTAATTCTTCCCAAGTGTCATACTCGTTATATCGTAATATAACGTTGTAACATAAGCACGTCCAGTTAATTTGGATTTAATGAAATCTAAAAATTCTAATTTGGAATTGTCATCCGTTGCTCGTGAATATTGTATTGCAGCAACTTGCAAAAACCGATGCAACTTTTTGTTATCCCCATCAAACTCAGGAATTAACTTAATGGCATTGCCTAAATTAAAAATGCTAAGAGCCATCTTTAATGGTGTAAAATGAACTGTTTCAGAATTTGAAGCACTTGGAGAGGAAACGAATTCTTCGTTCTTATTTGATGACTCAGAATCGGAAGAATTTTCTAAGTTTTTTTCCTTTTGGGTTTGAAGTTTCCGCGGTACCTTTTTTACGTCTCTTAAACTAATATTTAAAGAGAGTTCTTTAGACATTAATACGAGTCTTAAAATTCACATAACAGACAATATCCGATGTAACTTTTTTTTATATTTTAAATAGGAAAAGATTCACACAATAAGTCGTTAGAATTACAAATGCAGGTACAATATATTGATATGTATTATTATTATATATGTTTATATAATATACATATAGTATATATATATATTTTTTTTCACTTTGACAAATTTTTTAATTCTAATAATAATACAATAAATTCTTAACTTACGTTAATTTCATACTGCTGCTGATTTCTAACTGTCTTTGATATTGCCTTGCTGTAGATTTTACTGCATATAATTGAGTTGAATATAAAAGAATTTATTTATTACATTTGTTGCAGATGAATATAGTTGGACGATCCCTAAGGGCTGCCCGCCATATAATTTCCTCACTTCAATTTTATTATTATAACTAGCTGTACCCGGCCACGCGTTGCTGTGGCTTAGTCTGGTTAAATGGAAAAGGGAAAGCGGGCGTTTCTAATATGCTTAATTTCACATTGCTTCTGGGTATACAATATTTTTTGCAGTTTCATTGTCTGTACAGATATAGAGACTATCTACCTTGCCGACTCTAGAACACGCAACATATAATTGTAAATGTGAAAAGCAATCCGTGTCTAGATCTAAACCGCACAATTCTAAAGATTGGCCCTGAGCTTTGTTGATGGTGATTGCAAACGCCAATCGAATTGGGAATTGTAGTCTCCTAAATTGAGGTGGCATTTCCGTTGGAATCATAGGAATGCGAAGAACGAAGACATCTTCACCTTTGAAAGGTCTGCGGTAGCAGATCAAGTGAATTGAAAAATTCGGGTGCATAATTAACCGCTTCAATTGCTTCCCCAACAACGTCGACGGACTTGTATGTGACTGCCTAGCTTTGAATGTTAGACTGAATAATATTGTTAAGTTCGTAGACGTCTTTGTTCTTGGCCGCAAGAATATTCCATTCACTCAGGAAATCGTGATTCTTGTTATTGGTTTGGATATTGGGAAATACTTTTCCAACCAATGCTATATAATAAAACATTACGTACATCTTCCAAAGAGTAACGCACTTCGCAACAGCATGTTTCTCGAAACTAATATGTTTCTGAAACCACAAATGTTGTTGTAAATCAAAAATGTTCCGCAACATTTTTGAGAACAATAATGTTTTCTGTAAACCAAAAAGTTTCAGAACATTATTTACTTCTTCAGCAAAAATTCTACTTTGCACCATCGGCAATAAAATTAACGGAAAATAATCAATTGCGACATGCATTAACATCATTTGGTGCATTTCGAAATTGATGACTAATGGAAAGTTTCCAAATCGAAAGTAAATCAAGACGGTTGCTCAACTCAGGAACGTTTCTGCGACTTAATTGGAACACTAGGTGCAAAGTACGTAATTTTCTAGCTATAAAAATGCTGCTTTGAATAATCAAAAGGCAGTTCTAAAATATCGGATAGCCAGGACCAGTTATCATTTAGTTATCATTTAGTTATTAATTAAACGAGAAGTTCGTAACTATTTTTTTACAACAAGTTTTGTTTTTTGAAGAAAGTTGAAGTTGTAAGTTAATTAAACGAGAAGTTCGTAACTATTTTTATACAAGAAGTTTTGTTTTTTGAAGAAAGTTAAAGTTGTAAGTTAATTAAACAAGAAGTTCGTAACTATTTTTATACAAGAAGTTTTGTTTTTTGAAGAAAGTTAAAGTTGTAAGTTAATTAAATGAGAAGTTCGTAACTATTTTTATACAAGAAGTTTTGTTTTTTTGAAGAAAGTTAAAGTTGTAAGGTAATTAAACGAGAAGTTCGTAACTATTTTTATACAAGAAGTTTGGTTTTTTGAAGAAAGCTAAAATTGTAAGTTAATTAAACGAGAAGTTCGTAACTATTTTTATACAAGAAGTTTTGTTTTTTGAAGAAAGTTAAAGTTGTAAATTAATTAAACAAGAAGTTCGTAACTGCTCTAGCGATATTTTTAGGAAGAAAGAAAATAATAAAAAAAGGGGTGATTTAAAAAATATAAAAGTGTCATTTACTAAAGTTTAAAGGATTTTTAAAAGACAATAAAGAATTTTAAAGGAGAATATATATAAAAGGATTTTATTTCATTAACAACTCCGAACAACAACCAAAGCAACATAATAAGTAAGTTATTTTTGGATTATGCATTTTTAACCAAACAATATTACTTCTTCGAGAAACCCCTCCCACTTGCTGATATCGTTGGAAGTCTTCTGAGAAGCAGAGAGGTCTGAAATCAAATGAAAAGAGAACATTTCTTGAAAGTTTTCATTTAATTCCTGCGGTAGAACACCCAATCAAGTTAAATAAGTTACGACACCATTAAAAAAAAAGAGACAACTATTTCGCAATAAATTCGATTCAAATTCTGGAAAGAGCCAAGGTGAGTATTTTCAAAGAATATTTACATAACACCAATACTTCTTTTGGCGTCACTAAATTGCGTTACGATGGAATGAAATTCGTCCTGAGGTCAGATCAACTGGCACATTTGCGTTCGCAATTTCCAGCAATTGATTTCATAACATCTCAGCTGATCGGTCGTTTTGCAGCTGGACTCGCATATTTGTAGGTAATTTTAACGTATTTACGAATGCTCACAAGGTAGAGTATTTCAGGCAAGCATTTATTTCATCCGCTGATGTCGATCGAGGAATTATACATAATATTTGCCTGAAATCTCCTGCAAACAATATTAATGCGTTCTCAAATGGTCTGATGGTTCCACGCAAATCTCGCAATGATCGATCAAGAGCCTCGAGCGATTTTGTTTACGCCATTGTGCATTCATCCCAAACAATGGGTTTTCATTTCTAAAATACTCTTCCCATGCTGGATGGTTTGGAAATGTTGCACGTGGGAGTTCCAATGAATTGCATGTTCAATGGTAATTTCAAAGCGGAATGAGCAGTTCTTCCCATCGCGTGCCATACGTCACATACGTATGGCACGCGTCATTAATGGCATACATCCCAGTGTCGGTTGTTCTACGATAAATTAAGAGCTTGACACGCACTGCGGAAAGTGCCATGTGTAACACCGTTCACAATTCTCAACTGGCGGAAAGACGTTGGACTGGCCACATTTATCAACAGCATGCGAAGAAATATTCATCTTGATTGGGATGCACGCTGTAGAGTTTGCCTATCGTAGTTTCATCAAATATGCTAGAGGTTGCTAATTTACCGCCAGCTTCTACTGATCTTCTTCTATATAAAGGATATCGATCATTTCCTGTAATTGTGTTGGATACTAGTGCTCGAGAAAATGGAGCATTTTCCTTCTATCATGCATGGAGAATTTGGATTCAGTGTACCACAAATTCCATGTATCATATTTTTCGTCACAACGTCATGCAGATCCTTATCGACCTCGGCTTTGGGTATTTCAGCGCATATTACATCGTCGATTTCGTCTGAAGTGATTTTGTTAGTATATGACGTGTGGCAATCCTCTCTTTTGCCATTTCACTGAGTACATCTAGCAGCGCACAGACCCACACACTTAATGTTTTATCATGAAATCCATCAGCGATTTTAGCTTCTGTCTGAAAATACGTGCTGTGATGTTATGCCTATCTACCGGCGATTGCCCAGGAAGTAAGAGCTGTTGTATTGTAATTCGTCTCAAACTGGAAATTTCATCTAAGATTTTGTTAAATTCAGCATTTTCATTTTTAAATGCCTTTTTTGGTTTCAGGGTTTCTAAAAAATGAGGCTCTACGTACGAAATGGCTTTCGGCTTTGGGTTTGCAAAATTTACGCCAGTTAGTAGAGAGTAAATTATAATTTTATAATATAATTTTGTATGTCTTAAACAAACTTGATATTTGATATAAATACCGCAAACTTTTTTTCAATTCGAATGTTGCACAATACATGAGCATACAGCCCATTTAGAGTATTGCACCTCCGAATTCATATTTTCAATGCCGCCACTGGTTCAGAACAAATAAACAATAGAAATGCAAGTAAGCAGAGGCGTAAACCCTTTTTTACGATATCTGTGTGTGAAGCAGCATTTTTAGCTCTAATTTTCAATTTCGGAGGGGAAAAAACTGTCTGGAATTTGCTTTCACATTTAAGTTTGATATATTTTCTATTAAAATTGGCGCATTTTTATTATTGCTGTACACAAAAAAGTTGTATAGGCTTTATTTAATTATAGTTAATCAAACAGAAATCATGTTAATTCATAATTTAGTAAAAAATTTGCCTTTTTGAATCAAGTTTGAAGTTTCATTGGTGGGTGAAATACACCCCCCCACTACTCCAGGTCTAAAAACAGTACCGCCCGCTAAAATAGTGTTCCTCTCGCGTCTGAAACCTTTGACAACCGCCAATGAAATTCTTCTTTACTTAAAATCAAAGAATATTAAAACCGCTGTGATTAAATGTGAGCAAATCAGTAAGGTGTCCAGCCATGTTTCATCTTTCAAAACTACTGTGCCCTCATATATGTTCTCGACCCTAATTTCTCATGAACTTTGGCCACAGGCGGCCTTTGTCAAGGAATTCCAGCGTAAGAAAGCGGCGGGCGTTTCTAGAAATATTTCAAAAAACGATCAGATCTGTCCGTTTACTACCAGAATGTAAGGGGACTTAGAATGAAAACGCGCTTTTGCTCGCTACTATTTCTGCGGACTACGATGTCATTATTCTGACCGAAACATGGCTAAATTGCAGTTTCCACAATAAAGAGCTGTTCTCCTTCAGCTATGAGGTTTTTCGTAAGGATCGCTTTACAATTGATTTGAAGACGCTTGGAGGAGGTGTTCTAATAGCTGTCCGTACTAACTTTGAAAGTTTTTTTATTAGTTTTCCAAATTGTGATGATCTGGAGTTAATCGGCGTTAAAATAAAATTGGCACAAAATAGCATTTATGTCGTGAATTGCTATATTCCACCCAGTAGTACTGAGGTGAAGTACCAATTACTAGCTAACGCGATTACATCGATTTCCGATATCATTGAGCCTACAGATGATATCATACTCCTTGGAGATTTTAATCTTCCGGGTGTGCATTGGTCTTGCCCGAGCGAAGAAGTGTTTTTTGTTCCTCAGAACGCAAATTCCGAATCCGAGACTTTGCTTCTTGACAACTTGATGGCTTGTGGCCTGCAGCAAATCAGCGGTGTTTAAAATTCGCTAAACAGACAAGTAGACTTAATTTTTACTTCCGACTCCGCTAATTGTGTTGTTCAGCAGAGCACTGATAACCGTTACAGAACTGATGACTATCACCCCCCACTAAAGGTATTATTCTCTCAAGAAGGTGAAATGGATGATACTAACACCGAAGATGCGTTCTATTTCAACTTTCGGAAAACTAATTTTGAGCTTGTCAACAACCTTTTGGTGAAGGTTAATTTTGGTAGTGTTATTTGTTAGGCGAATATTAAAATGTGCATTGCCGATTTCTACAAAAAATTTTTTCGAGATCTTTGTTTTAGCCGTTCCTTATACCTTCCACAAAAATTCATCATCCCCACCTTGGTTTAATAAGGACTTACGATCTTTACGCAGTAGAAGGAATAAAGCCTGGCACAAATACTTAATATCACGTGAAGATAGAGACTTTTCCACCTACTCTGCCTTGCTCAGTGAATTCAAAGTACTTTCTATGGAGCTGTATAATTCCCACAATGACTTGATTAATAGTAAAAAGAAAACAAATGGATATCCGTCTTCGCTAAATTATTTGGATAGTTCATCAAATGATCCATCAATTATTGCTAATCTCTTTGCTAATTTTTTTGCGGATGCTTTTAACGAGGACAATTTTGAACCGGACACGAAATACTTTGAGCATTTGAATGAGTCCTCCTCTTTCAGCTCTTTTCCAAAAATCTCTCGAGACGGGAATATTTCCTAAGCTCTGGAAAGTCTCTTATATTATTCCGACCTACAAGAAAGGCAGTACAGATGACATCGGAAATTACAGACCAATTGCTAAATTATCTTGCATTCCAAAACTGTTTGAATGCATCATTCAGCAGTTTGTGTCCTTTGGTTGTAAACCTTTTATTTCCTGGAATCAACACGGTTTTTTGAAGGGTAGGTCTACGATCACTAGCTTAGTTGAACCCGTCTCTTTTTTGACGTGCTCCATGGAAACTGGCAATAATGTTGATTGTATAACTACAGACTTCAGCAAAGCGTTTGATAAATTGTCTCATTAAGTGATTTTGTTTAAGCTTAGTGCCCGGGGTTTCCCGGGTTTTTTTGTCGATTGGATTCAATCCTATCTCCAGGGAAGGAGTTATCAAGTACTTTTTCGTTCTTCCAAATCTGAGCTTTATACTGCAACATCTGACGTCCCTCAAGGCAGCCACTTGTGACCAATTTTGTTCGTTCTTACAATTAATGATGTGTCCTCCGTAATCAAGTACTTTAAAATTTCCAACTTTGCGGATGATATGACGATCTATAAAGAAATAAGTAACTTAAATGACCCTCTGTATCTCCAGAGCGATTTAAATAATTTTGTAATCTGGTGTTGTAAAAATAATTTGGTGCTCAACAGCGACAAATGTGAGGTTATCACACTCTCCAGAAAACGTGAAAATTGTCTATGTGTATATAATATTGGCGAGGCGCCTCTACGTAGAGTGACTGGCATTAGAAATTTGGGAGTGATTTGTGACAGTGAACTTCAAGCTACATATTAACTCACTCGTTCATAGAGCTAAGTCTACATTAGGCTTTATTAAAAGATGGTCTGAGGAGTTCTCGGACCCTCATATAACTAAAGCACTCTTCATTACCTCGGTTAGACCTATTTTGGAATATGCCAGTCAAGTATGGTCTCCTTACCATAAAAGTCTAATTAATAGATTGGAGTCTGTACAACGTAGATTCATACTTTTTGCATTAAGAGATCTACCTTGGAATGACCCTTTTTAACTACTGCAGTACTGTGATAGGTTAAAATTGATTGACCTGCAATCCTTACAAAAGCGTCGTCAGGTGGCTGATATTGTTTTTGTCCATCAAATTTTCAATGGTGCTATTGATGCTCCTATACTATTAGAAAAGATGCCGCTAAATATAAATCTACGTTCCTTAAGATCAGTTGACTAATTTAAAGTTATGTACCACAGAACGGATTACGGGATAAACGAACCAATTTCTCGAATGCTACGTGCAGTTAATATAAATGCTTTTAGTTTCGATTTCTGCTTTAGTAAAATCAATTTAAAGAAACTCTTATATAATTCTAACGCTTGAAGTAAGCAATTTAAGAAAAAAAAATCATAAATCCAATCGCGAAATCAGACTTTCTTTTTATTTAAATTAAAACGAAAACTACCAGTGACAGTCATTTTTGGTGAAAAGGGGGGCAATTCTTAAAATTCGCCAAATTTTTTGAAAATTCAGCATTGTCAGTTTTAAACACCTTTTTTTCGTTTTAAGCTTTCCAAAAAGTGATACCCAACGTATGAAATGGCTTTCGGCTATTGGTTTACGCATTTTTTTGCAATTCAGATGTTCCAGTATACATGAGCATTCATCCCATTTACGGTGTTCCCCCTCCGAATTCATACTTTTAACGCCGCCTCTACGCTGCAAATATAAACAATAAAAATGCAATTGGATTTCAAAATAGTTTCAGTTTCCCCTGTAAAGGGCCATCCGTATATTCTATAATCTAAGAATGCGAGTGTATTCTTCAATTTCCCCTGCTTGTTCTATTTAATCAACTATTGTAAATGAGAAACATTGAAATGGAATGTTCAAATATTTAATATAGCGTGTGTAGTTATTATTCTGTGGGGATGACATCACCTGATGCTTGATGCTTTATAGATTTATGTGCGTTTGAGGAATCGCGATATACTATGATGTATACATGGATATTCTCGCTGGAAATCCATGAATTGCACGATGCTTGTGTCATTGTGTTAGTGATGCATTTTATGAAATTAATTTTTACCTGTCTCAGGTACATAAAAAGTATATATAAACCTGGTCATAATCGCATAGGATATTCTGTAAAAATTTAAAGCCAATCGGTCAAGAATTTTTGGAGATTAGCGATTTTGTACAAACGTACAGAAACGATTTTATTTATATAGATTATCTTTGTTCCTGTATTTTTTTTACAACTTTAATAATTTATTTTTATATTTTATTTTAAAAGCTTTCTTTATTTTTTTATATTAAAGCTTGTTAAATTTTAATTATATATTTTTATTGAAAGAATGGTTTTATTAATTATAAAAAAAATTTTTTTATTTACATCACTATTCTAATTTATAATTATCAAAATTATTACAAGTATAATTCTAAATCGTTCTCACAATCAGTTTTAAATAACTTCCTAAGTTCTTAAATTACAAAATGCTAAATCCGCGATTTTAATAAAAGTAAAATAAAACTCGAGTTTTTAAATTTAATGAAAAACAAAACTACGGAATTTGTGATTTTATAGTTTAATAAAATATAATAAAATAATTTTGCTGACCGCGTTTAAGAAATATGAGTTACGAGAAAATATGTGGAATTTTGCTTTATGACAAACTGAAGAAAAACTGTTGAAGTATAGGTGCGTATAAATCATGAATTAAAGTGAAAAATAATTTTGTGAAACGAGGAAAATTTCTTCGAATATACGAAAAAACTATTCTATAGTACGTGACTATAATATGTGTAATGTAATATATACACGCCCTTCCAAAAAGTTGGTTTAAGAGACAATAATCTTACCACAGACAATAATGTAGGTTAAAGTTCTACTTTTTCATTTAAACGCTACGTCGTCATTTTATTCGACATGAAAAATGAAATTGATTTTGTTATTTATAAGTCTTTTTTGAGAACAAGACTAACCCCCTTATTCTGAGCACAGTCATAACAAATTCTGAGTGTCATAAAATGACGCCATTGTCATAACTTCTTTTTTTAATACTAATTGGTATTCTGACGCACTCATAACTAACAACTGTTATAAAAAAATATCATAAGTTCTGACCGACAATATTTAAACTGTAATAAATTCATATTATGGACATATTTATGACCCATTCGCTGGAATACGAATTTTCGCAGCAGTCATAATTACAGTCAGAATATTATTGTCATAAATATTTATGACAGTAAAACTGTGACGGCGCCTGAATGGAGGGGTTATTACTAAATCGATAATAAAACCGATTAAAAAATTGCATTTATATTTGGGACAAGACCCCAAAACCGAATTTAACGACAAAAGTAGAAAGAACAAGAAAAAGTATAAGTCCGAATATCGAAACTTTTCGCGCTATAAAAGTCAATGTAAGTCTCCCAAAAAGTACGTCATAAAAAATATCGGATACAAGAAGTTAGTACGTGAGTTACAAAAAAATCGGTTTGTAATACAGAAAGTTATTTTTTACTCCAAAATTATCAGATAGACGTCAAAGTTCAGTTAACAGATAGACGTTGAGTTGAGTTCTAACAAATGTCGGATAAACGCGGACGACTTAAACTAAAAGTCGTTAAGTTTTTTTTTAAGTAATTGAAAAGAATTTATATTTTAAGTAGTAGATAAAATTTCCAAACGTGGTCACTTACTTTCCGTTAAGAAAACGGTTTTGATTTAAAGTCAAGTTCTGTAACTTGAAGAATTTAAACATAAGAAAGAATAAGGAAGTTAAAAGAGTTTTTGTGGAAAAGTAAATAGCGAAATTTGGGAACTTGAAGAATTTATGCATAAGATGGAATAAGGAAGCTATAAAAGTTTTTGAGTAAAAGTAAATAGGGAAATTTGTGAAGTTGAAGAATTTAAACATAAGAAAGAATAAGAAATTTATAAGACTTCTTGAGGAAAAGTAAATAAGAAAATTTGTGAACTTGAAGAATTTAAACATAAAAGAGAATAAGAAAGTTATAACGCATAGTGAATTAATAAAATTTAAGACATATTTGAAAGAAAATAAAGAGTTTTATTTTATTCTTAACAATAGTGTTGAAAAAATTGTGAAAATAACAAACAACAACAAAAGCAGAATATTACGTAAATTTTTTTGGATTATTCCATTTAGAGTTCAGGCGCGCTATTCGATTACTGACCGTCAACCAACTAATTATAATCTAAAAGTACATAGTAAATAGTAAAGTAGTAGATCCTAACAGTTTTACGGTTAAGTTCGAGTGATGCTGTGCTCACATACACTAATACGCTCCTCGTCTAGCTTGTATAAAAGACTATGGTGTAAATATACCTCGTTTAGTCGGTTTGCTAGATTTCTACCCAAAACTTGAAGGTACATTTGTACCACGTGTAATCCGGCGCTAGAATACGGTATCTCTACATCTCCCCTTTTTGATAATAGTTTACAATTATTCATTTTCTCCCCCTCTTCTCACAAACAATGCTAATTTATTTTTTATTAATTCAAATTACTCAATTCTTAAATCCATTAATTATAAATGGCAATAATGGCATTTTAACTTCGGTTAATATAATTTTTTGTTAAACTTAAAATTTTTTTTTTTTATTTTGAAATATAATTGTGAATTGGTTTACATCTTGCGGAAAAGTCAAAAGTAACAAATATATATATGCCTTTTCTGGATCACGTATGAATTTCTTCTAAAAATTTTCCCACTTTCCGGTTCTACCCGATAAGATATTGGTGTTTTGTTTTTAATTTTTATATTGGCAAGAAATTAACACCTTTTTCCTCGTAGCCAAACTTTTTCCCATTCTTTGAAATCTTCCCTGGGTTTCGCGCCCCGATCGCAATTTTTCTTATTAATTTTGTTGTTTTTCAGTAAAATTGGAAGTATTTGGTCACTTTCTGGGTGCTTAAAGAATTTTGATTTGCCTGAAACTAACGTACGGGTTTTTTTTCCTATCAAGAACTCAACTGGAGATACATCTGAATTTGATATAGGTGTATTTCTTGGTTCTAACAAAACTAACCACATGGTACTTTTTGCTTCTTTACTTAACTTCTTTGCTATTTGTACTAATCAAAGCAAAGCCATTTGATTTTGGATTATTTGGAGAACTATGGATTATCTCAAAATCCCAATTTTCTGCGAACGTTTTAAATTGAAAGGAATTGAAAGGCATATTGTCAGCTACTACTTGTTTAGGTATACCATAAATTGAAAAATCTAATTCTAGTTTTCTTATTACAGATTCTGAATTTTTAAGTCTTTTTAATGGTATAATATCTAAATATTATCATGAAAAAGTAGTCTCCAATCACTAAAAAATTTCCAGCAGTTATTTCCATAGTGTACATTCCCAACTTTTCATAGATTCTGAAGGGAATCTCATGATTCAATAATAGTTGTTTTGTGTTAGACGCCCTATATTCTTGGCAAATAGTGCAATTCGCCCACTAATTTCCCTATTTGTTCATTTAGGTTAGGCCAATATACTAAACTTCTAGCTCGACCTTCAGTTTTTCTATTCCAAGGTGAGACTTATGTAGATACTCTAACACATACTGTCTTAGTTTTTCAGGCACAAAAATTCTGTCATTGAAGAACACTAAATTGTTTTTTAAAAACAAATCAGTTTTAAATTTCCATAAAAACTTTATGTTTTCAGGCACTTTCTTTTTATCTGCAGCAGTTTCAATTATTTCTACTACAGTTTTTAATATATAGTACCAGTGGCGGCTCGTGACTATCTGCGGAGGTGGGGCTAATTCAATATTTGCCTAAAAAAGATCATTCCACATTCTAATATTGTAAACAAATTTATGGAAGTTTCTACTTCATCCTAGAGGTATTGCAATTGAAGTGGTCACCGAGTTTTATCTGATTGGTTTCCCAAAAGTCTATAATGACAGTTTAAGTTACATGTAACATACATACATACGTTAACGAATGCTCGCAATCGATTACGAAATAGTTATGTAGGTAACCAATATAATTAATATAAACGAAATTTTCCAATTAAATCCGAAAAACCATATTAAAAAACGACAAACTTTCTAATTACCCTGGTTTTTGCTTAATAACTTCCTTCCCCCTCGGTCAATTTTGCTGAAATGCAATACCAAATCCAGTTAAGGATTATCTAAATAACATTCTAAATTTCAAAGAAACCGGATAACGCATTTTTGAGTTATCTTGTACACGGACTGGAGGACGGACATGCATAAATCGATATAACTTTTGATTCTCTACACAACCATACCCTTGAAACCTTTCTACGATGGTTATGCCGATGTGTTACACTATAAGGGATAAATAGGCAAAAAACTTATAATAATATTTCAAAATTTTTCTTTATAACTTTTTCAAATTTACTCAAAATCACAGCCTGGCTGGTCCCTGAAGACATAAATTATATCTTTCTCCACAATCCTCGATGGATTTTACTGAAATTTTCTATTGCAATGCAATACCAAATCGAGGAATAAGAAACTCACATTGATATTTTAATTTTCAGAGGAATAAAAAAATTTATTAAATATTGAGCTTCCAAATAATTTTAGTAAATAATTTAAAATACTTCACCGAAAATTTTAATAAATAATTGAAAATTTCGAAATCCTAATTCTATATGAAAATTTTGTGCAAAAAATTTTAATTCATTAAAATTTATTAAATATTTAACATTTGTTTATACCTGTGCTTTCATTATAAAGTAAGGTATTAAAATAAATTACAAATTTTTTATCTAAAGCATTCAAAAATATAAAAAATTTATCAATTTCGTTCAAAAATGGCGAAATGTCGGTACTTAGTTTTGATAACGGTGTTTGAAGTAATATCATATCATCTGTGTAAAAATTGAGAGTTAAATTTCCAAACAGAGAGAATAAAGAGAGATATAAATATGAAGATATGCATTAAAATGGTCAAAACTTGAACTGAATACTTTCTTACGCGAACAATACTTCCACTAATCATCTCTTTGGGGCTGATTTAAATTAGCCCAAAATGTTTGAAATTTTAATATACAAGAACGAGAAGAAGAAGAAAAAAAATGTGTGGTGTATAATGATTTTGTTGTTGGATTGGGACTGGATTTGTTGTAGCCCTTTTTCGTACGATTTTTTCTTCTATTCAAGATCATAGAAATATTCGATTCCGTTGGTTTTTTTGTGTTTAAGCTACTGAGATTTTGTGTTTCTTTTCAATGATGTTTTGCTGTTTGTGTTTACGCTAGCGAGATTTTTTTTTCGGATTTTTTTAAATAAGAAAATAAAGCAAAGGTTTTCATTTAATTTATTTTTGTATTTAAGTTAAAATAATGTATATATTTACAATATATAGCTTTTCTTTTCTGTTTGAATTTTCTAATATTATATATTTTTAAAATAAATTTGAACTGAATGTAACGGCGCCTCACGCTTATGTTACTTAATTTTCCTTTGCGGACCTAACCCAGCGCACACATACTGAAAGATCGATTTCCGCAACCTTATATTTTTCCGAATTTCAAAACTTTCTAGGAAACTCACTAATATAATATTGGAAAACCAGATGGTAGCACTATGTGGTAAAGATCAATCAATGAGAGAATATAAATTTAGCAAGTCATGTTTCGATTTCGGTGTACACAGAGAAATGGACACATTCCTTATAAAATATATTCAAAGGCGAAATCTGATGATAACATGAGAAGATATGGGTGTATATAAAGTTGGAAAGAGATGGTAGTTTTTTTTGTTGATGCGTTTTGAAAACGAAGCAACAAAAAGTCTGGTTTGAGATTTCACCGAGGCTGGCTGCGAATCTGATACAGGGGAGTTGGTATTTTTTTAACTTCAAGGTGTAAAGTTCTTTCAAAAACAGAAAAAAAAAGTAAATCAAGTTTTATTTAAGGCAAAAAAGGGAAGTAATCAAAGACAAAAAGAAAACGAAATTTTAAAAAGGGGATAATATCAGTTTTCTTTTATATTTTTTTTTAAAGTAAAATTTTATTATCTGAAGTAGTGTATAATTCGAGTGGTATTAACAAAAAAAAATGGCATCGAAAATGTGTTCTTTTTTTTAAAGTTTTCATTGTTAGACCGCTAAATTTTGCCTAAAAATCGGAGTTAAACGGAAAGGAAAAGAAACAAAGCGTTTTTTTTTAGTTTACAAAATAAAAGTGAGAACAGGGAAAAACTGATCAATTGAAATGTAAATCACAGAGAGTAAATTACAGTTGTATGAAGTAACCCAAAAAAAATTTAAAAAAAAAGGAAAAGGAAAAAAAATATTAAAAACAAAAAAATTAAACTTAACCTTGTGGTAAAATTTTCATAGAATAAACAAAAGAAAAAATGCTTTGTCTAATTGGTACCAAACGATGACTACCAGAAACAATATTTACAAAAGAAAAGAATTAATTCAATAAAATAGAACGATATTACAATACAACCAAATTTATTGAAAAATAAAAGGAATGCAAAAAAATATATTTTTTTGGAAACTAGGCAGTTTCCGAATGGAAATACGCCAATGGAATCATATTTGGAACAACAACACTTAATTTTGGAAAAATTTTGGAAAAAAATATAAATTCGACTCAAACAATTCAAAGGAATATATGCAATACAAATATAAAACCAGTTAAACAGTTAAAATAATAAATTATACTTATTAAAGGCTAGTTATCTTTATTTTTTTTGTTTTGGGTTTAATCATTTGTACAAAAGAAAAATAATGAAAAATGTATAAAAATTAATAAAAAAGAAAAATTTCATAATTTCGAACATAGCCTTGGCTAAAATATTGGTAAAACACGTATTATATATATATATATATGTGGGTGTGGTTACATGAGAAAGCAATGAAAACGCTATTCTTTTATAATCACACTTAAGTTTATTAAATGAAAAGTTTCAAATTATAATGTTAATTTGCTTTAAAAGAATTCAAATTTAAAAAAAGTTAATTTATTTTAAAAATCCAAAATTTATACTAATAATTGAAAAAAAAATAAGCAAAACTACTGCAATTTAATTAAACTGAAAAACGACTGGAAAACTACTGATAAAAACTACTGAAAAACTACTGAAAGAAAACTATTGATTTCCCAACTGGTTGCATAGAGCTGAATTTTATTACTAACTATTGTAATAAAGTATAATTAATATTTTGAAAAATATCGGTATTGATATTTTGAGAAATATCGGTAAAAATATCATCCGATGACAGGGTGCATCCTACATTCGGCCATCCTGGGATTCATCTGACCCGGATGAATCCTTTTTTCTCCACGGTTTAACATAGTCGCAACTTGTAGTAGTTGTATTGGGTCCTGGACCTGACAATTTCGCTACTGTGTACCTTCAGCTCTTCCTCTTCCGGTGATTTTGTATGGACCTAAAAATTCATGAAAAACTTTATTTTCAACATTAAACTGCGTATTTTTGATCGCTACGAGATCCCCTATTTCATAGTTTCTAGGTTGTTTTTCTTCTGCACAGCTGTTTTTCTTACTATAATAGTATACCGGGTGAAATTTTTTATTATCTCCTTCTTGCATCAAAATGGCAGCTATTCCTTTTTTTGATGCATCTGTATGCACTTGAAGCTGTGCACCTTGTCTATATATCTGAAGAATTGGTTTCTTAATTAAATTTTGTTTTAGTAATGAAAATGCTTCTCTTTTTGTAACATTTATGTTGAAATTAATGTCTTTCTTCAGCAGGTCGGGTAATGGTTTAGCTATAATCGAATACGATGCTACAAATCGTCTGAAAAATCCCGTAAGTCCCAAAAAAAGGCTGGAGTTCTTTTACGTTCTTCGGCTCAGGAAAATTTTTTACCGCTTTAATTTTTTCTTCTGATGGAGTAATTGTTCCGTTCTCAATGATATGTCCTAAGAACACAATTTTTTGTTTCAGGAATTTGCATTTCTGCCAATTTGTATTTAGTCCTTTTCCCGATGCAACTTTTATTACTATATTCAACTTCTTCAGATTTTCTTCTTCGTTTCTGGATGGTATAATTAGGTCATCCATGTAGGTGTCTAGAATATTTTGATTAATTAAATCTCTAAAAATTATGTTGATGTATCTTAGAAATATTGCTGGTGCGTTAGATAATCCGAAAGGGACTTTATTAAATTCAAATAAACCTTCTGCTGATGTAAAAGCTGTATATTTTTTACTTTCTTCGTGCACTGGAACATGAAAATATCCATTTTTCAAATCTAGAGTGGTAAACACGTTAGAATCTTGTAGATTGTCTAATATACTCTCGATTACGGGCACTGGAAACCGATCTTTTATAGTTTTGTCGTTTAATTTCCTATAATCGATGCACAATCTTGAAGAGCCATCTTTTTTCTTTGCAACAACGACTGGACTTGCAAATGTTGACACTGATGGTCTAATTAGTCCTTCCTTCAACCAATTACTTACTTGATCTTTTACTATAATTTTCTCTTTAAAAGGTAATCTTATTGGTGGTAAATGTATCGGCGTTTCGTCAGTTAGAGCAATTGTCATTTCAATTGGACATTTTTTTATATTTTGTGGTTTATAATTGTCTATTATGTTTTTAGTTGTTGTTACATATTTACCCGGAGCATCGCTTTCTTTAACTTCATCAACTTTTATTTGCATTATAAAATTTTCTTCTTCTGGGTTAAAAAAAGTTGCACCTGCTTTGTCAAAAATGACTTTGGTTTTTGAAATAGTATCATTGCCAATTATTACGTCGAATCTTACTGTATTATCTGGTACCACAAAAATTTTAGATTTTAAATTTACCTCATCGATTTGTATTGATGTATCGAATGAACCAACTGTATTCGATTTTCCGGTACCCAAACCTATAAGACGAATATTTTGATTTATCAGCTTACCTTTTAGTTTTTTAAACGCGCTTTCTTTTATCAACGTTACTTCTGCACCTGTATCTATTAGTGCCTGAAAAGAAACATTTTGTATGAAAATTAATTTCGAATTTAATGTTGTAATTGTATTAATTTCTGTAAATTTTCTTTCTGTTTTTACTGGACATGCGTTTGCCATATGTCCCTTCCGTCACATTTAAAACACTTCGTTTGTGTTTTACAATCCTTTCTCTTATGTTCCGTGGAATCGCAATTGAAACAATGTGGATGTTTTTCGTTTCTGAAATTGTTTTTATTAGAAAATTTATTTTGGTTTATTTTACTTTTAAATTGTTTATAATGTTCCCATTTTTCTTTAAGTTCATCTAAATTGTTTGCCCCGTATAGTATCACTTTATGTTCCTCTTTGTCACCAATACCGTTAATAATGTATTTTATTAAAGATGTTACGTCAACATCCGCGAGTAAAGCAATTTCTTGCATTTTGTAAATGTATTCCCGAAATTTTTCGTTTTTACCCTTTTTTATGTTTTGTAACCTATTATACACGTCTGCTTTACAACATGTTTTTTCAAATTTTTTAACATTTTTTCTTTGAAATCTGGATAGTATTTACACGCACACATACGCCCGAAAATTCTTGCGGAACCCGTTAGTAATCTTCTAACAAAAATCAACTTCTCTAGATTGTTCCAAGTTAATAATTCGGCAATTTCTTCAAATTCCGCGAACCACGATCTTATATTTAAACTGTCATCGCCACTAAACTGTGGTAAAAGATTTTCTATATCTTTTATAGAAAAGTTCGAAGGTGACCTTGAACTGCTACCCTGATTTGAATTTTCACTATTACTTGAATTACCTGGATTACCTTTGCTATCAGATTGATCGCTTTGTGACATCTTTTCGTCCGGATTCTTAGCTTTTAGTGATTCTTCTTCACTGTCCGAAGATTTTCCTGAAGAACCAACTGCCTCTTTTAATCTATCAATTAGCACTTGTTTTAGTCCCGTTGTATCTAAGCCACGTTTTGTTAATTCCGTTTTTAACTGATCAACCGTTAGTGAACTTAGCATACTTTTCTTTGTCTAAATTTTCTCAAATATCTCGCGATATAATTTTCACTTTTTGGCACTTTTTTTGAGTTGAGCCTCCAGAGATGTGGGTGTGGTTACATGAGAAAGCAATGAAAACGCTATTCTTTTATAATCACACTTAAGTTTATTAAATGAAAGTTTCAAATTATAATGTTAATTTGCTTTAAAAGAATTCAAATTTAAAAAAAGTTAATTTATTTTAAAAATCCAAAATTTATACTAATAATTGAAAAAAAAATAAGCAAAACTACTGCAATTTAATTAAACTGAAAAACGACTGAAAAACTACTGATAAAAACTACTGAAAAACTACTGAAAAAAAACTACTGATTTTCCAACTGGTTGCATTGAGCTGAATTTTATAACTAACTATTGTAATAAAGTATAATTAATATTTTGAAAAATATCGGTATTGATATTTTGAGAAATATCGGTAAAAATATCATCCGATCACAGGGTGCATCCTACATATATAAAATTTATTTTTTAAGCTAATACAACAACAAATAAACTAAAATAATTAAGCCAAATATGTTACAGAAGAAAAGGCAAAAGAAAAACAAAAAAAAAGTAGTGTATAATTCGAGTGGTATTAACAAAAAAAAATGCCATCGAAAATGTGTTCTTTTTTTAAAGTTTTCATTGTTAGACCGCTAAATTTTTCCTAAAAATCGGAGTTAAACGGAAAGGAAAAGAAACAAAACGTTTTTTTTTTAGTTTACAAAATAAAAGTGAGAACAGGGAAAAAGTAATCAATTGAAATGTAAATGACAGGAAATAAATTACAGTTGTATAAAATAACCCAAAAAAAATTTTAATAAAAGAAAAAATTATTAAAAACAAAAAAATTAAACTTAACCTTGTGGTACAATTTTCATAGAATAAACAAAAGAAAAAATGCTTTGTCTAATTGGTACCAAACGATGACTACCAGAAACAACATTTACAAAAGAAAAGAATTAATTCAATAAAATAGAACGAGATTACAATACAACCAAATTTGTTGAAAAATAAAAGGAATGAAGAAAAATATATTTTTATGGAAACTAGGCAGTTTCCGAATGGAAATACGCCAATGGAATCATATTTGGAACAACAACATTTAATTTTGGAAAAAGTTTGGAAAAAAAAATAAATTCGACTCAAACAATTCAAAGGAATATATGCAATACAAATATAAAACCAGTTAAACAGTTAAAATAATAAATTATACTTATTAAAGGCTAGTTATCTTTATTTTTTTTGTTTTGGGTTTAATCATTTGTACAAAAGAAAAATAATGAAAAATGTATAAAAATTAATAAAAGAAGAAAAATTTCATAATTTCGAACATAGCCTTAGCTAAAATATTGGTAAAACACGTATTATATATATAACTATAAAATTTATTTTTCTAAGCTAATACAACAACAAATAAACTAAAATAATTAAGCCAAATACATAAGAAAAGGCAAAAGAAAAACAAAAACAAAAAAAAAAAAAAAAAAAACCAAATTTAAGAAGAAAAGAAAAGAGAATTTTGAACATAATTTTTTTGGTTTTCTTTTAAATTTCCTTATTCTTATATTATCCCACTAAGGTTGTACACACTTTAATAAGAAAGGAATTAAACAAGATTATACCACGGACAATTGTGGTTAATAATACAAACTCCAGTCAAAAATGTTGCAAATTTCCGTTCATCAAGGGATTATCACAACACATCAACAGATTATTCAGCAACACTAACATTCGTCTAGCCTTGCCCAATCGAAAAACCTCGAATCCTCTGTTTTCAAAATTAAAGGACAACAATCCAATCCTGAATACTCCAAACGTAATATACAAAGTATCTTGCAAAGAACCAGGTTATTGTAGCTATATTGGCCAAACAAAACAATATTTGAAAAATAGAATAGCACAACACAAATGCAGTTGTAACATGCGAAATATTGTCAAGTTGGAAAAAACTGCCCTTGCTGGACACCATTTCAATACGCACCATAATTTCGATTTTGATAATATTAAAATATTGGATGTTGAAGAAAACTTCGTTAAACGAAGAATAGGGGAGATGGTACATGTACAACTGAATGACAACACCGTGAATTTCAGAACGGATTCACAGGATCTAAGTGCCATTTATTATGGCCTTATTCATAAATACAAAACTCTTCATGGATAGTGATCAACGCTATGCAAGGTGTTGACCAGATAACATCATGGTATACTTGTGAACGATTTTTTGTTGCTCTTTGACGTGGTAGTGTCAGAATATTCCATCATAACTGATTCTTTTGCCAGTGCTGCTTGTGATTCTTGTATAAAAAAAATAATTTTTTTAACAAATAATATTAAAATTAAATTAAGTATAAGTTCTAACATTAATTTATAAATTTGTTCGTTGTCAATAATTTATTATTGTTATGTCCACTAGTACAGATATAATCCTATAACACATAAAATGAGGTAAATGTTTTTTCAATTTGTTTTGATTTAAATTATTAAAAATTATCTGTCAAATTAGTTGCTAAGTGATTAATAGTTTCAATTTGCATATTGTATATTAAATTAAAAAAAAATTTTTTTTTGTTGGTTGCTGTTTTTAGCCCTGATGAAGTTTGAAAATACAAACGAAACGTTGGCGAAACTTTAAAGTGTAGTTTTTGGTCCTCTACCCACTAAATCAAACGAATTCTAAAATACAAAAAAATGTTTGTCATAAAAAAACGGACCTTCTCAGAAACGTTAAGTAAACAAAAGGAAAAAAAATCAAGCGAAAAGTAAGTGACGTCACAATTGATATTTGTAAAAACAAACTGTGTATTGAATTAACAAAAAAATGAACTAACACTTCATTTATTCAGTTATTTACTTTTCTTGTTTTTCTTAGTGTACCATATACGCGAAAAAAAATTAATCATAAAAAAAATGTAAATAACATAAAAAAAAATTTGGCACTTAACCTTTCTCTTCCTCCTTATCTCCTGGTATATAAATTAGACCAGTCCTCGAATGGTGGAGCATATGACTCCCTTCACATTTTGATTACCTCCACTTAATGATGTTTTCACGGTTTCTTAAGGAAAACTGTTCACTTTTAAACCTTTTCAATATGTTTACTATTTTTTTGAAGTGAAAACTTCTTTAGCCGCGTTGGAAGTGATTTGAAACTCGATGAAACGCTAAAAAAGCGACACTTTTTTACCAAGATGAAATACCAGTCGATCAGAATTCATAGGAACAAAAATTTTGCATAAAAAACTTTTTCAGATAAATATACCCTTATTTCAGAAAAAATAATTTTTCTGAAATTTTGCCTTGCTATTATCTTTGTGTCTTCTTTGTACGCTGTTTCGTAAAGATATATTGATCAAATAGAAACTAAAGAATACATAGCGTCGTGTATTATTCACGTGTATCGCTTTGTGAATATTTTATCATTTTAATAAAACATTTTCCAAGTATGCCGAAAACTGAAGCCACAAAAAGTTTACGAGCTCATGTACAAGGTCTGCAATTAGACATAGTAGCATGGTCGTCGACTTTTCTAATTCTTCCCGAGACATGGATGAATAATGAAATTCCAAATTTTGATATTGTTGTTCAATATAAAAGAAAATATACGAGGCCAGGCGGAGTTGCAAGATACCATAATAATATAAATGACCGAGCCCGTGTTGTTACTCCACAAATAGATCTCAATTTACAACAACTACAATCATTGCCTGTTCAGCTTTCTGCTTGTGAAAGCAGATTGGACCATAATATAGTAAATCAGTTATAATTGTGTCAAAATTAAATTTGTAACTCCCCCTTTTCCTTGTATCAAATGTCCATTTATACCCTCGGGTATAACAGGGTTTGTGGTTAGGAAATCAAACTATGGTTTTTTGTTTGTTTAAAGATTTCTTAGATATTTTGATATATATCAAATCAAAGTTAATGATTTCCTTTATTTTTTAATTATAATTTTATGTTATAATATTACATAATTTCATTGCAATTACCAAATACTGATTTTCCTTTTGTCGTGTAGCCGTTATCTGGCCCATGGAGTAATAGTACAAAATTTTCATTTTTGTTTTTCGCCGTATAATTCTTAAAAATTACACAAATAAATTTTTTTTTTATAGGCGATTTGATGTTCTTCCATAATTCCTGATTTTCTGATTCTAATTATCTAGCTGCTTACAATTCTTTATTTCATTTTATGTCAGGAAACACAAAAAAAGGTATCCAAAAGTGTACAGTTATAACAGATGCATAATTATGACCTCCAAATTATATCAACTAATTTTCCTCAAAATGTCACAGCAGCTTATAAAGCTGATTAGAATGGTATATAGCGATACCAGGAGGGGTTGAAGAATCACTGGTAAAGTTTCATACCACTCTACCATCCGTCAAGAGCTTTTTTTCGTATTCAAAACGCATGGATACATTTGACCTAGTGCCAAGCAATCAGGGTGGTTATTTAAAAAAGCTAATTTTAAAAAAATAATAAATATTACGGCAAATAATAATGTTTTGCTTTTTCCAAGTCATTTTTACTTCATCGGTGATGGTCCATTCCAAATGCCGTAAGCATCCTATAATGAAGAACTTTCTTTAAAAAGAAATCTGTTCTATATTTGCAGATAACACGCATGATGAATACTGGACGATATCACATCAACAGATAAGTAAAACAGACATATATCAATTAGTAAAACATTGAAGTTTCTTTTACTTTTTATTTTATGGTTTTAAAAGGTTTCTTTAAAAAAATTTTATAAAAAAAAGATGGTCGTTACAGGCAGATTTGTTGGCAGATTCCCAATCGAACCAACGAATCTGAAGACTCAAACCAAAGGTTTGACACTGGCTTTTCAGCGTATGAAAACAAAAATTTCAATTAATAAAAAGAATAATGAAGAAAAGGAAAATGTTTTTAAAGCTTCAGAAAAGTCTAAAAAGAAATTTAAAAAAAATAAAAATGTTGTCTACGTTAATGTATAAACAAAAAAATGAGAAGATATCCATCTATGGTATATATATAAAAAAAAAGATTATACGCACATCCTATAACGAGGTTTGGCTTAAATATTTGTATTGATTCAACCTAATGTTACTTTCAGGTATTCACATCTTTGGCGTGGTAAAAACGAATTATCCTACCAGACTCGTTTTTTTGCGACACTTTGTACAAAATTTCGGACGTACACCTTTTAACCTGGTTTGAACGAAATCGGTCTTGCTCTAAGGTTGTATCTTTGTACGTTTCGTAAATACGACTCCGTCAGAAGCTTTTGTACTTTGTCGAGTATGATCGGCATCATATATATTTTCGGACGTAGTTCTAGATCGTTTTCTCCCACAGAATCCATGATTCGTAATAAATTATACGCCTTCCCATGGTTGATGATGTGGTAACCAAACATCAGGAAGTATGGGGAATTATTAACTGTTTCGTGGATGGAGTTTCGCAAAGCGTATGCCACTGCAGATAAATGCTCGTCCCAGCAACTGTGGTCCCCTTTTATATAGATATAATTTATTTATACTAAGGGGCCCTGTACTACACGTCATTCAATTTCAATTTAATTTCATTTTGTTTTCGTTGCTTTTGTTTTTTTTGTTGTTTTTATTTTTTTTTTTTATTTTTTTGATGTCGCTTTTAAAAAATCAATATGGCAACAATTGGATGTCCTATCTGTAGTGGGCCAACAAGGGATACTCCATCCATCGCTTGTGATGGAGTGTGTGATCGTTCATTCCATCGATCATGTATCAATCTTCCTAAAAAAAACATTTGCTTTACTTGTTCAGATTGCTGTGACATTAGGCCATGTTACATACTGAAATTCTTGAAGTTTTCTTCATCAAACGCTGACTTAGTGAATGCAGTCCACGATTCTCTTTTAGTGGATTCATCATTCACGGCAAATAAAGTCAAAGCAATTGATGGGAGATTATCGAACATTGGTGAGATTGTTGATGACCTGCGTACTCGCGTTGACGATATTGACAAGCTCTCTTCAACTTGTCAAATAATACACCACGACCTTTCCAAATTAATGAAGAAAACGATACAGTTTGAATCCAAATTAAACACCCTTCAGAGTGATGTCTCTGAATTTATGTGTATCTCAAATTCATCATCGCCTGTTGCCGGTGATGAGCCCCACGTGAAATTTATTATCGCTGAAAAGCTTGATACCCTGCTAAATCACTTTCAATCCTATGCATCTGTAATATCATCCAACACGGCTGCCGTTACCGAATTGAAAAATTTAACTTCCAAACTTACTCTATCTAATGGCAAGAATACTAAAAGGCAGGTTACAGTCACTGACGTTTCCACTTGCATAGATCTAGCCCCTGAAGCCACCTTACGTGGACCTCCCTTTACTTCTCCTAATAACAAGGTTAATTTAATTAATGATAATATTGGGGATAGCAAAAACAAAAAGGAAAAAAATATTAATGGTAAGGTTACTAAAAATAAAACGACCAATAAAGGTTCGAATAACGGTTATAATCGCATAGCTTCTAATATTAATAATAAAAATAAGAATAAAATAACAACAAACATAAAAAAACAAAATACAAATAGCTCTAATAGCAAAACTTTTGTTGATAGTAGTATCAACAGTAATGCTAATAATAATACCGGACAATCTACACCTGCTGCCCTTGAGTCACCCGTTCTACACGTTGTACCCCATCCGAAATCTATCTTTGTCTCCTGTTTTCTCCCGTCAACCACACCTACGGATCTTAATAACTATATAATGTCTTTGCTACCAACCGAACTTAGGAATACTAATGCTGCTAAGGTTGTTAAAATTAGTAAAGTCGATAGTATCTTCGCATCCTTCAAAATTTTGGTCCCCGATAAAGTTTTCTCTCAAGTAATTTCGCCATCCTTTTGGCCTGACAAAACTCTGGTAAAGGAGTTTATTCCTAGAGAATTCTCTCGTCGTCGACCTTCCTCTGCTAGTGTGCCAAAAAACTCAAAAAACTAAAACGTTTATCCCTTTACTACCAAAACGTGAGGGGACTGCGTTCCAAATTGAGTAAAGTTTTTCTGAATAGACAAACACTTTCCTATGACATTTTTGCTTTGACGGAAACGTGGTTGAATCCTAGCTTTAATGATAATGAGATTTTCAGTTCGGACTTCCAAATATTTCGTAAAGATAGATACACAAGTGTAGATCAATTCAGTTGCTTGGGGGGAGGTGTGCTTATTGCAGTTCGATCTACGTTCGACTGTTCACGTTTTGTCATTCCGAACACTGAACTGTTAGAAATGGTATGTGTTAAAGTTTTTTTGCAACATGAAATTATTTGCATTTTAAATTGCTATTTGTCTCCTTCATGCGCAAATGAACACTACCAATTGTTGGTCGCTGCTGTCGAATTCGTTACCGACTCCATGCACCCCAATGATAACCTAATTATTCTAGGCGATTTCAACTTACCACACTTGACATGGGTGCAGTCGGATGATGATTCTCATTATATTGGCTCCAATATTTCTTCGTTGCAAGAAACTCTCATTATTGATAGCTTTTTGGCATGCGACTTACAACAGATTAATGGTATTAAGAATAGTTTGGATAGATTGTTGGACTTGGTCTTCTGTTCTAATTCTAGTAAGTGCTTGGTCAGGCAGGCTGATGCTAGTCTTTCTGACATTGATACATACCATCCTCCTTTGGAATTATTATTTGCCTACGATTTAACCAATGAAGAGTTATTTTCTGATGATGTTTGCAAGTTTAACTTTCGTAGGGCTGATTTCAAATTACTAAATACTTTGCTTCATGACATTCCTTTCAAGGATATTATCAATGACCCTGATATTAATGTTGCCATAGCGAATTTTTATTCCGCGATTTTTGGGTGTTTTGTTTTATCTGTGCCCTATTATTTACAGAAAAACTTAACTTCATCTCCACCTTGGTATATGAGTAAACTCAAGAGCTTACGGAATCAGCGGAATAAAGCATGGCTGAAGTATTTAAATACCAGCAGTGATCTTGATCATATCAAGTATTTAGCATTGCTGAGGGAATTCCATTGCCTACTCAACTTAGAGTACAACTCATATCTGTCGAAAATGCATAATAGCTTACTCACAGATCCCAAACAATTCTGGAAATTTGTCAGTAGTAAACGTAAAACTGATGGATATCCTTCTACCATGAAGTATTTGGATACCTCGTCAAACAATACCCAAATAATCACCAATCTTTTCGCCTCATTTTTTGGACAAGCGGTCTCTGGCAGTAATTTTAGACCTGACGAAGATTACTTTAGATACTTTGATGATTACCCAAAATCCACTCTTGACTCAATTAGTATAGACGTTGAGACGGTTATTAATCAGATTCAGTTGTTAAAGGATGACTTCTCCTCGGGTCCTGATGGTTTGCCTGCTATAGTTTTAAAAAAGTGTTGCCATATGTTATCGGTACCGCTAGCTACCCTTTTCCAAAAATCTTTGACTTCGGGTATTTTTCCAAATGCTTGGAAAGACTCTTTTATTATCTCGGTTTATAAAAAAGGTTCTAAGGCCGTAATTAATAATTATAGAGCCATAGCTAAGTTATCCTGCACACCAAAGCTTTTTGAAAGTATGGTCTACAACTCTTTTTACTTTCACTGCAAACCATTCATATCCCCAAAACAACATGGATTTCTCAAAGCAAAGTCAACAATTACTAATTTGACCGAGTTTGTCACTGCTGCCATCAACACGATGGAGCAGGGCAAACAAATGGATGTGATTGCTACTGATTTCAGTCAAGCTTTCGACAAGTTGTCTCACAGTATTATTTTACTAAAATTACGACTTCTTGGCTTCCCTCCATTTTTTATAAAGTGGATTAATTCCTACCTTTCTGGTAGGCGTTATCGGGTTCTCTTCCGTGCGCGCGGGCGGCCGCCCAGGTATAAATTGGCATTAGCCCAGTCATTATTTTTATTTGCCCACTAAAAATATTGCACAAACTTTTTTTTTGCGAAAATAGTTTGAAAATTTGTCACCATTTTCATTGCGAAAGCGCACACATTTTATAAATACATGTAGATTTCCACACTGAAGTCAAGCATGTTTCTTTTTATATGCCGTAGTTAGTAATATGGAAATTAAATATCAATTGGCACTTCTTTGGATTGTTTTTTTTTTTTGTTAAATTTTGCCCGATTTATTTTAAATTTAAAACGGTTGCCCACATTGTCCTTTATATCGCCCATCGATTTAAAAAATTAGAGGGAACTTTGCTGGTCTGGATAATTATTTATCGCCGCTCTCAAGGGAACATATTCAGGATCTTCGAAATGATGTGATTGAAGGTTTACAGCATTTACCTGCAATGTCTGCAGTTCCTGGACTTATTTCGCTTGTCTGCTCCCCGTATACACGTGATAACGCATCCAGTACCACATTTTGAGGTCCTTTTTGATGCTCAATCTGAAAATCAAGTGCCCGTAATTTCAGGCTCCATCGCGCAAGTCTACTACCAAGATCCCTTTGGTTCATCAGCCACTTTGAGCTCGTGATCTCTGATGATATTAAAAGTGAAGCCTTCAATGTATGGACGAAATTTCTTCACACTTATGATAGCACCTAAGCATTCCAATTCAGTAATTCTGTAGTTTCTCTATGCTATCTATTGTTGGTCTCATTTTATTGTCTTCTGAAATAGAACACTTCCAACGCCACTTATACTAGCATTACAGCGAAGCAAAAATGGTTTATCGAAATCAGTATTCAGCCAAAAGGGGCTTGGTAGTTAGAACTTCTTTTAGTCGGTTAAAGGATGTTTCTTCGTCAGATGTCTACTGCAACCTCTTTCCTTTCTTTAATAGATCTGAATTTGATGCCCTTAATGCCGCATAATTCGGAATAAATCGCCTATACCATACAGATATGCCTAATAAACGACGCGTCTGTTTCACAGTTGATGGAGTCGGGAAATACCTGATCGCTTCTATTTTCGCATGATCAGGGCGTAATCCGTCCATGCCCACCAGATGACCTAGATACTTTATCTCCTTCAAAACGAACTTGTTTTTTCGAGATTTATTGTCATCCAGGCCTGTACAAAGTACTTCGCTACTTGGAATAACAAGTTGACATGTTCTTCAAAGGTCGTTGATATCAGTAGTAAGTCATCCAGATATACAAAGGCTTGCTCCCTCATTTGAAGAGGAATTACCTTATCCATCAATCGGCACATCCGCCGCGTTACAAAGTCCAAAAGACGTGACCTTGAATTGGTGTAGTTGTCTACCTGGCAATGTGAACGCTGTTTTCTCCCTGTACAAAGGTTCCAGTGGAATCTGCCAGAATGCATCCTTTAAATCCAAGCTGAAAATATATTTCGTGTCCCGCATTCGGTTAAGAAGACCATCAATATGTGGCAACGGATACGCATATTTCTTTGTCACATTGTTGACCTTTCGCGAGTCCAAACGTAGTCGCACCTTGCCACCAGGAATGGAATTTTGTATTTCGATTTGACCCAATTGGATCGTATATACGACACGACCAACCAATTTGGTATCGGCTAAAATTGGATCGAAAATATTTTACACTGTGATCGTATAAAATTCATTCGATCAGTGTTGAGTTGTCGAAAACATGTTTTTGTTATATTTTTAATTTCTTTAATGCAAAAAACCCAAGTAGAAGAAATTTAACAATTATTTCCTTAAATTTTTACTAAATTATTGTAGTTTTCACAAAAAAAAAGAAAATAAAATATTTTTAAAAAAATTTTTTTTTTCACTTGAGTTCATGCAAAAAAATCCCAAGCTTGCAAAAGTTAACTCGAAAGTATTAAATTTAAAAAAATTATCAAGATTTTCATGAAATTACAACCAAATAAGATGCTCTAAGAGCGAAGTGAAAATTATCATTATAACAAAATAAAAAAAACGCCACCAAATTTAGGACCGAAGACACTGGAAGATATTTTGTTTCACTGAGACCAACAATTTCAATATTTGTTATTAAATATTAATTTAAAAATAATTCAAAACTAAAAACAAATCCAAAACACAAACATTTTAAATTAATGTTTTTAAAAAAAAAACTAGCAGGTGTCAAAATTTCATTAAATTTCATCGGGCAATTTGAAAATTTATACCATTTGCGTGGAATTCTCAAAGGCCACACTAACTTACGATACGATAATTTTACAGGATGCCAAAAGGAATTCGGATCGAATATTAAATCGAATCGAAAATTCAGTTGGATTGAAATACAAAATTCCATTCCAGCTTTGTTTACTAAAAAAGAATCGAATTTATAAAAAGGAAATAATGCCAAAAATCTGCTGCAAATTAATGCTTATATACAAATAAAATATCTGTTCCTAACAAAAAAAAAGTATGCCAAATTTGCATAACTTCATTGTTTCGATACAAATAAAATATAAGAAAATGAATGTCAAAATGGCATCACATAATTCTTTTGATACAAAAAAAAAAAGAAACTGGATGACCCGCTTCCATGCCTGATTTAGTTCGTTATTATCCTACCGGCGATATGTAAAAAAAACAATCATACTTAAAAAACACATAAAATAAATGGAAAAACCTTATTTATTTTGAATTCACAAAAACAACAAAAGTGCAAATCCTACACTACTTTCAGAGCAGGTGTAACTATTACACCCGAATTAGTTCAGTTTTCTACTATAAAAAGTATATTAGCTAAAAGCTTCTCATATCATTACAATGTGGTTTCTAAGCAGCACTACAAACATTCGAATTAAAGCTTTCTCTTACTCCTGCTCATTTTATTTGCCACTTACCCTGCTCCAGGGTAGGATATGCAAATAAAACAGACCTAATACTACATAATTTCATTGCAATTACCAAATACTGATTTTTCTTTTGTCGTATAGCCGTTATCTGGCCCATGGAGTAATAGTACAAAATTTTCATTTTTCTCTTAAAAATTACGCGTTGCTGTGACTCAGTCTGGCTAAATGGAAAAGAGAAAGCGTGCGTTTCTAATATGTTTAATTTCGCATTGTTTGTGGGTATACAATATTTTTTGTTGTTCCATTCTCTGGGCAGATATAAAGATTGTCTGGTTTGCCGAATCTAGTACACGCAACATATGTCCAAGTGAGAAGCAATCCGTGTCTAGGTTTAAACCGCATAATTCCAGGTTGGCCCTGAATTTTGTTTATGGTGATTGCAAACGCCAATCGAATTGGGATGGCATTTCCGTTGGAATCATATAAATGCGAGGAATCAGGACATCTTCACCATTGAAACGTCTGTGGTAGCAGATCGAGTGAATTGAAAAATTCGGGTGCATAATTAACCGCTTCATCTGCTTCCACAGCAGGGTTGACGGATTTGAATGCGACTGCCAGGCTTTGAATGTTAGACTGCATAATATTGTTAACTTTGTAGACGTCTTTGTTCTTGGCCGCAAGAATAGCTCATTCAGCCAGCCAATCGCGATTCTTGTAATTGGTTTGGATATTGGGGAATACTTTTTCAACCAATTCGAGGAATTACAGTTAATGTTTGCCTGAAATCTCCTGCAAGCAATATTAATGTGTTCCCAAACAATAAATTTGCATTTCTTCAATAGTTTTCGCATGCCCAATGCTTCGGAAATGTTGAACGGGGGAGTTTCATTGAATTGCATATTCAATAGCAGTTTCAAAGCGGAATGAGCAGTTCATCCACCTGGTAGCAATGTCACAGCTATTCCAGACGACGCATGAGCTAAGGCTACGTCATTTTGGGATCGAATTGCTGCCAGAATCAATCTAATTAGGAAGGTTTTACCAGTTCCTCCTGGCGCATCTAAGAAGAATATTTCCCCAACCTCGATATTGACAGTTTGCATTATTTGATCGTAAATGTATTTTTGCTGAAGCGTTAGCTTAGGAATATTTCATTGGGTATTCTACAAAAGATCTCCCGTGTTGTAATTTTGTTGACGACGTAATTCTACACCGAACGAAGCAGCAGCACATCGATTCGTTGATGGCATTCCTACTTGATAGAGAACTTTGTGCGCCATTTCTCAGTACAAATCTTCAATCATTATCAACGCTTCGTTGTAGGTTTCTGCTGTGAAATCCATGTTCATATTTGAATTTTCCCTCCGTAATAGACGGAAAATATTTTCAGGCATGTGCGATTTATATTTCTCCCACAACTCTGTACGAGATGAAGGAGAGCTGACGGTCATTATAATGGCAAACAATGCACGAATTAGATTTGGATATGACGTGTTGCACGCTTCATTAATGCATACATCCCAGTGTCGGTCGTTGAAAGATTTTCTACTCCCACTCCATGTAAAATACGTAGGCACTTCCGAACACAGCAGTGTCGCAAACCCGTCATTTTGATATAACGTGAAGAAAGCAGTTAACGTTGTAGCCGGTGGATTCAGGGTATTTGTTGCGCGTTTGCGGCTGTGAAAGAAACGCGGTGTCCATCTTCTAGATGCGCTGCTACGTGAACCACAGCTGGACTTCGTTCATGTACTGGAGCTGAAAGAATGCGCATTACAACTTCATTGCTCTTTTTGCTTATGTACTGTTTCTCGTTGACGTCTTTCAACCAGTCTCAGCCTGTCGCGTTCATTCCGTTGCGAACGAAACAGATCTCAAGCTGCAGAACGCAATCGCCGGGCTCGCAGCGGTGCTTTCTCAACTCTGGCTTTACGTCGCCCTGCTGCTTCCTCAGCACGTATTTGAGTCATTCTTTGTCTGTTTGTTTGATCTGCAATAACTCGTCGTAGTGCTTTCGCTCCGCGAGGACGACAACCTAAGTTTCATCTTGTGCGAAGCAGATGAACTAAAGCAGATTGCACTGATTCCATACTACGAGAAAGCGAACAAAAAACGTAATTTCCCAACATTGCTACGAAAAAAGAAGAAAAATTTTTATTTTCCAACGATGTTACGAAAAACAAAGAAAAATCGTTGTTTTTCAACGACACTATCAAAGGCAAAGAAAGGAAATGAAAAGTGTTAGGGCCAGTGAGTCTCATGATTTCTCAGGTCTCAAGAGCTTACCAGCGTTGTCCCTGTCAAAGAAAATTCTTTGAACGCCAAATTTCCAACGATAATAATGAAAACGGAGAAATGGAAGGATTTTTCAAATCAACGATGCCAACAAAATTGAAGAAAAAGCGTTACACGAAGAAAAAATATCTTTTTCCAACAATTGTAACGAAATGAAAAGCAAAAACGTTACGTCACGTTCAAAAAAATCACCGCTTTTGGTGCACTGCAAAAACAAAAAAAAGTTTTTTTTTCGAATATTAAGTTTTTTTTTTGAACTGAAAAAACAAAGAAATTTTTTTTTTGCGCACTACATATTCACTATTTACTCATTGAAAGCTAAATGTAAACTAAAGATTCGTTATTATTCTCTGTGGGGATAACATCATTAATACTTTATTAATGTATATGCGTGAGTAATCACGATGCCTTGTACACGATTTTGTGTATACATGTTGCTTGGTATATTGTCGATGGAAATGCATGAGTTCCATGATGGTTGGTGGTGTTAGTGATGCATTTTATAAGAGTATTTTTATTACCACAGGTTTGACATAGGTATATAAAAAGTATGCAAAAACCCGCTCGTATTGAAATGAAAGATTCTTTCAAAGCACAATCGGTAAAAACTTTTGGAGATTAGCGATTTTGAACACACGTACATTTACGATTTTATTTATATAGATTTGATATTTTCCCATAATTCCTGGCTTTCTGATTCCAATTATCTAGGTGCTTACAATCCTTTTTTCATTTTATGTCGGGGAATACAAAAAAGGTATCCAACAGTTTACAGTTATAACAGATGCATAATTATGATTTCCAAATTATAATAACTAATTTTCCTCAAAATATCACAGCAGCTAATAAACCTGATTACAATGGTATATAGCGATACCAGGAGCAGTTGAAAAATCACTGGCAAAGTTTCATACCACTCCACCATCCGTCAAGAGCTTTTTTTCGTATTCGAAACGCATGGATACATTCGACCTAGTGCCAAGAATTCAGGGTGGTTATTTAAAAAAGCTAATTTTAGAAAAATAATAAAAATTATGGCAAATAATAATTTAAAAAAAATTCATGCTCAATTCTACAATTCCGAGTGTTTTGCTTCAAGTCATCTTTACTTCATCGATAATAGTCCATTCCAAATGCCGTAAGTATCCTATAATGAAGAGCTTTCTTTAAAAGGGAAATGTGTTCTATATTTGCAGACAACACGCATGATGGACTGAATACTGGACGATATCACACCAACAGATTAGTAAAACAACAATACATCAATTAGTAAAACAGTGAAGTTTCTTTTACTTTTTATTTTTGTAACATACCATAGTATGTGTTTACCGGAATACCAAATAGTGTAATGGTTATGAGAGTTAGTTCTAATTCGCTCATCAGACATTAAAGTTATAATTGCATAAAATGAAAAAGGAAATGAATTAAATAAAATGTGATTTGGATAATAATTGCATTTAATACATCACAATTGGCGACGAGGATTAAAAAAAAAACGAAACCACGCGAAATAAACAAATTCAGAAAGTGAAAATTTTAGAAAACTGAATCGAAATAAAAAAAAAAAAAAAGCCGACATTTGGTGACTTACCAAAATTTCATCACGAAATAAATGAGTGGTCCATGTATAAAAGTAAATTGGAGCAGTTTTTTCTTAAATAACAAATATGTAAACCTGACATATTACAATTTTAAGCAACCAGAGCAGAAGCAGTGCTTGATTCGTATTTCCAATTTGGTGGAAGTACACTTTTTGTTTTATAATATCTGGCCAAACGATGTATTCTTGATTCGACAAGAATTAATCTGAATTTACTATCTTTGTCTTTACGATTCCTTTCCAAATGTTTACGAATGGCAACTGCTTTTTTGATTAAGAAGTAAAGATCTTCGGGGATGTCAGGTTTAAGTCCAACTGATTTCATAATACGCAGAATTTTGTTACCATTAACAAAACGAACTTGGGCAACCCCATGAGAATCACGTAGAATAATACCAATTTTTGATGGAGTCATCCTTTTCTTCCCCAATTTTTTAATTTGTTCCTTAACGTCCTCAGCGTTCAATTTTAACCAAGAAGGAACTGTACGTCTATATGGAAGTGCCGATTGGGATATACCCTTACCAGGAGCATGCATACGACCCATTTTGTTAACTTGTGTTTTACACCGCAAATGCTGTAAGTGATAATGGTCGACAAATGGCCTTATTGTTGATTTCTTTAAGTGATGATACATCTAAATTATTGGTGGCTTTAATGCATCCTGCAAATCCGGCAGCCGAAACCGCAACTTTTGAAAGAATAATTAGAAAATTGGAAGACCATTTTAAACCGGCTATATCTATATTTGCTGAAAGAAATAAATTTTGCACAGCTCAAATAGAACAACATGAAACGCTTCAGCAGTGGGCAGCAAGATTAAGATCACTGGCATCAAACTGTAATTTCGAATCATTTTTGAGCATTGTCTTACGTTTGGACAAAAGTCCAGAAAGAGGTAAATTATTCGTAGAACATGCAAAAACATTAACTTTCGATAAAGCAGTGGAAATAGCGTTAGCTGTTGAATGTGTGCGTCAACAATATTCGGTCGAATCCGTTAAAATTGAACCAGTATACAAAATACATCAAAATAAAAAAACAATATTGCCACCTAGCAACAGAAGTAGATCGTTAGAGACAGATCCAAATATAAATGCAGTATGCAAGGTTTGCGGATATAAAAATCACTCTACAGACCAATGCAGGCTTAAGAATTGTACATGTAAAAAGTGCAACAAGAAGAGTCACCTTTAAAGTAACAATTAATCCGGAATTGTAAATCGACCAATATCCTTTGCCAAAAATTGAAGAGTTATTTGCTAAACTACATGGTGGCCAAGAATTTACAAAACTCGATTTGTCAATGGCATATCAACAATTAGTCTTAGATGAAAATTCGAAGGATCTAACCACGATTTCAACAACCAAAAGACTTTTTAGATATACAAGAATGATTTATGGTATCGCATCCCCGCCAGCAATTTTTCAAAAAATAATTGATTCTCTCTTGTATAGAAGGAGTTACGGTTTTCATGGATGATGTTCTGATAACAGCACAAAATAGAAAACAACATATTCATACATTAAATATAGTGTTATCAAAACTGAAACAAGACGGGTTCAAGGTATCAAAATCTAAATGCGAATTTTTAAAAACATCAAATAATTACCTGGGTCACACCATTGATGCACAAGGGCTTCACAAATATCCAAATAAAGTGGAATGAATCCTAAAATTATCTTCTCCATCAAATATTGGAGAACTGCAATCATTTCTGGGAGTAGTAAATTTCTATAGACAATTTATGCCAGATATGGCAACAAAAGCAGCACCCTTATACGAGCTGTTACCAAATAAATTTAAATGGGACGAATTCGAAGAAAAGGCTTTCTTGGAAATTAAGAATATATTGGCTTCAGAAACGTGCTTAGCTCATTTTGACCCATCATTACCAGTTAAATTGATAGTGAATGCAAGCCCTGTTGGTTCGGGAGCTGTGTTAGCTCATGCATATGGTAATGGAGTCGAAAGACCGATATTATTCGCATCAAAAAGACTTTCAGCTACCGAAATGAAAAATTGAAAAAGTAGCTTTAGCCATAGTTTTCGGTGTCAATAAATATCACCAATATTTGTTTGGAAGAAAATTCACTCTGGTGTTAGACAATAAAACATTGATTTCTATTTTTGGTTAAAGAAAGGGAGTTCCTACCTTATCAGCAAATAGACTCCAACGCTACGCATTATTCCTCTCAGGGTATCAATATGAGACGCAATATATATGGTAAATACAAAAAAAATTTAGCCGACTATTTTTATCGCGCTGTTAACAATTTTCCAGCTGAGACTACGTCAATTCCAGGATTATTATCCACCGATGTGTTCATAAATTACATAAAAAATAGTGAAATGAGTCCAATAAAATTCGAACAAATAATTGAAGAAACTTTAAAAGTTGAAGTTTTACGAACCGTACTGAACTATGTCCGAAATGGGTGGCCACACAAAATTATTGACTCAAATTTAATTCCATTTTTTAATAGACGAAGCGAGCTTCCGGAAGAGAGTGGATCCATATTCTGGGGATATAGAGTAGTTATACCTAAAATATTACAGGATTCAATCTTACAGGAAGTCCATAAAACACATTTAGGGATTGTTAAAATGAAAGGATTGGCACGAAGTTATATTTGGTGGCCTGGATTAGATGAGGATTTAGAAAATACATCTAAGTCCTGTGACATGTGCTTGCCTTACCAAGGTAACCCACCTAAAAATACTCTGATAACCTGGGATTGGCCACAAGAACCTTGGCAACGACTTCACTTAGATTTTATGGGCCCTATATTCAACAAATATTTCTCGATAATTGGAGATGCCCATAGTAAGTGGATAGAATGTATTAACATGGGAAGGAGCATAACAAATAGTCGTACAATAGAACAATTGAGATCCATTTTTGCTCGTTTTGGGTTGCCTAAGTTAGTGGTTATAGATAATGGGACGTCATTTGTGTCGTAAGAATTTGAGACATTTTTAAAAAACAATAGCATTCAACATATAACTTCCCCAATAGGTCATCCAGCAACAAACGGCCAAGCTGAGAACGGAGTGAAAATAGTTTAAAAGGCACTAAAAAAGGCTTTACATCTAAATAATCCGCAGCGGAATTTGAACCAATGTTTGCAGACTTTTCTTCTCGAATATAGGAACTCCATTCACCGTACTACAGGTGTTTCCCCAGCACAGCTCATATTTAATAGACATATAAGAACTAGATTAGATTTAATTAACCCTTTTAGAAAAAATGAAATAGAGAATGTTTGCAATAAAATTCAAACAAAAGTTGAAACTACGCAAAGCAAACAAAGAAAATATTTTATTGGAAATAAAAATAGAAATTTTGTTAAGGGAGATTTCGTTATGGCAAAGGACTATAGTATACCTGGCAAAATTTTTTGGATTAAAAGAAAAATTCATAAAATATTAAGCGAACAATATTATTTAATTTCAGTAATAGAGAAAAATAATATTCCATGGAAAAGACATGTAAACCAGTTAACGCTTTGTTCAAGTTCTCGTAATAGTCACGTGTAATTTCCAGAAATATTAAAAAAAAATAATAACGAAAAAATTAATTGTTCTAAACTATTTTTGATGAAGAAATAACAGAAAATCCGGAGCCAACTGTTGAAATTGAACAGAGTCAAAACCGGTATAATCTTAGAAAAATAAATAAAGTAAATTAAGTAAAGTAAAGAATTAAATTGCGAATAAGCGAATTAAGAGGGATAATGTCGTATACCATAGCATGTATTTACCGGAATACCAAATAGTGTAATGGTTATGAGAGTTAGTTCTAATTCGCTCATCAGACATTAAAGTTATAATTGTATAAAATAAAAAAAGAAATGAATTAAATAAAATGTGATTTAGATAATAATTGTATTTAATACATCACAATTTTCATGTTTTAAAAGGTTTCTTTAAAAAAAATTTTTATAAAAAAAGATGGTCCTAACTACAAGCACAAATTCTTAAGCAACAACAGCAGATAGCAGAGCAGCAACAAAGAATGAATTTACGAGGAGAAAATTTTGAAGTGAGCAGTGAAAACGATAAAGGTGATTCGCGAGACGTTACTGTGGTCGGCAGAAAAAACTCACGCAATTCATATAATGACAGGAGGATTGCAAGATACTCTCGTGCTACAGCAGGTACAAAACAAGTCTGCATACAATTTTAAAGGACGAGTTAAATTAAGTGGTACACTAAGCCACAGTACAACTGAAGAAGAAAATGTCGTATGAAATTAAAGAAGATTCCTTCGAGGAATAATGAAAACGATGAATTTACAGGAATTCAAATGCGATGCGACAAGATGACAGACAGAAAATTTGTGCACAAGAAGACGAAAATGATAGCAATTGTGAATCAGATGACAGTGATTCAAAATTTTCACAATGCTCTTCACAAAAATCCAATAAGGACACGAGAAAAATTATGAAATTTCGCAATTTAGAAAGCGTAATCGAAATTTTTTCTGGCAATGGCAAAGTTTAAGTTCAAAATTGGATAAATGAATTCGAAGATCTTGCGAAGACTTTAGCAGGTTGGAATGACACTGAAATGCTAATTTACGCCAAACGAATGATTCATGGGGCGGCATTAAAATTCGTTCGTACCCAAAGAAGTTTGAGATCATGAAAAAGATTGAAGAAATTATTGTTAGAAAGATTTTCTGATGACGTCGACAGTAGTGTGGTACATCAACAATTTCGAAAACGGATGAAACGATCAAATGAAACATGCAAGGAATACCTTTATGAAATGCATAATATATCAATGTAAATTGATTTGGAAACCTCAGCATTAATTCGATATGTTACTGATGGAATTGTTAACGATTTTGCAGATAAAATTGTGCTTGACGGTGCTAAATCAATTAAAGATTTGAAAGAAAAACTTTTAATTTATGTAGGATTAAAACGATGACAAGCCCATAAGAAGAATAAACGAAGTGACGATGCACGGAAGGAAAAAAGTAAAAATAAGAATTTCTACCAGAAAAATCAAGAAAAAGGTAAAATGACAAATTGTTTCAATTGCGGTGGAAAAGGTCATCAAACCAAAATCTGTCCAGATGTCAGCAAAGGACCTAAGTGCTTCAAATGTAACTTATTTGATCATAAAAGCGTGTCATGCCCAAGTAGCAACTGTGTCTCAATAAAGCAGCGGTGAGCATAATCAGGAAGAATAACATGTATAAAAAAATTTTAATCAATAATACTAATTTTATGGCATTAGTAGACACCGGAGTGAATTTAACCCTCATGAAGCAAAAATTCCTTGATGTTATCAAACCGAAAATTTAAGAAATTATTAATAACAATATGTGGGCTTGGTACGAAACTAAGGACAATTTGAAAATTTACAGATGCCATGAAAATTGATCAGTCCAATGCCTACTGAATCACGGCCCATATGTATAAGCTCTATTTAGTAAAGACGTCATTGATTTGTGGATAGATTTTTGACCGATTTTTGCCCCGAAATTTTATTTATGTTGAATAGAATTTGTGTTGATTTGCATCGAAAAAAATATAAATAATAATTAATTTTAATAAAATGAACGTAAATTGTGAAAAACTTAAGCTTTTAGAATAAAAATAGTGCAAATAAACAACAAAATTGAAAATCGAAAATTTTCTATTGTCGGTGATAGTTGGAAATGCCGAACATATTTTCAAAGGTATAAAGACAATACAAATTTTAGCAAAAATTTTTTAACGCTATGTATTTGAGGATCTGAAGGTCCTGTCCCACGAAAATGGACCTTAAAAGTGGACGCAATCCCACCTATTTATCCAAATCTTCCGAAATATTTGACGAAAAGCATCACAAAAAGAAAAGATCTGGAAAATCGTCGGAGGGAATTGAAGAAGAGGAACGATGACATAAACAAGTACTGGATCAAGGCTGGTACAATGGAGTCTCTACAGGATATTTTCAAAGTGGATAAGTATAATTCCAGAGATTGGATTTTTAGATTCAACTCTGGAAAAGCAATTTTTTTCAATATGTTGTTGTGTAATATGGCCCTACAGATGACCCTCGTGGCTCTCTCGGGGAAATTGTTTTGAGAAGATGATAGAGTTTTCTTTAGTGAAGAAAGGAAATCGGGAATCCAGATTGGAGCTTTCGATGTTTGAATGTGGTTGTTGTAAAAAAAGGTAATGAAAACAAATGACTTACATAATTTCCTTTGAGCTTTATTTCCTTTTTCACAAATGATCTTTTAGATCTGTTTCTAAATTTTTCTTACACTTTATTTTTTCTTCTTACAGTAAAACTTTAAAATTTCCTTTGAACTTTATTTCCTTTTTCACAAATGATCCTTTAGATCTGTTTCCAAATTTTTCTTACAGTCTATTTTTTTTCTTACAGTAAATCTTTGAAGTTTCCTTTCAACTTTATTTTCTTTTTCACAAATGATCTTTTAGATCTGTTTCTAAATTTTTCTTACACTTTATTTTTTCTCTTTCAGTAAAACTTTAAAATTTCCTTTCAACTTTATTTCCTTTTTCACAAATGATCCTTTAGATCTGTTTCTAAATTTTTCTTACACTCTATATTTTTTTCTTCTTATACTAAATCTTTGAAGTTTCCTTTCAACTTTATTTTCTTTTTCACAAATGATCTTTTAGATCTGTTTCTAAATTTTTCTTACACTTTATTTTTTCTCTTGCAGTAAAACTTTAAAATTTCCTATCAACTCTATTTCCTTTTTCACAAATGATCCTTTAGATCTGTTTCTAAATTTTTCTTACACTCTATATTTTTTTCTTCTTACACTAAATCTTTGAAGTTTCCTTTCAACTTTATTTTCTTTTTCACAAATGATCTTTTACCGAACTTCACCTTTCTTTCAAAAAAAACGCAACGACTTTACTTTCAATCACTACCGCGTACCGTATGTTTTTACTAACTGGACTTTACTTTTTTTTTAAAAACGTCACGACTTTACTTTTGAGTCGTTAACGGCTATCCGATATTTTTAGAACTAACTTTTTGGATATTCAAAGCCACTATTTTTATTGGCAGAAAATTCATACTTTGTGCTCGTTATTTTCTAGGTCGCAGAACATTTACGTAATAGTTCTGGTTTACTTTTTTCTAGAATGTTTTCATTGATTTCGTAATTCATGCCAATAACATGTATTACAAAATCAATGTAATTTTCTGCCGATAATGAGTTTCGAAATGCATCAAGTAATTTTAATGCATTTCGCAATTCAATATTTTTCATTCACAAAGTAGAACTTTCGCCGAAAAATGTTTTGAACCTTGCCCTCGCGTGAATTGTTCATTCTCAATAGACAATAATTTTGATGTTGAAATATTTATATCTCAACGTAAAATAAATTCGTCAAAATTCAAATGCTTTTATTTTCAAAATTAGAAAATTTAAGCGCGCGTTTGGAGACGTTAGAAGACGATTCCATGGCTGAATTATCAAAAGATTCTTTAGTCCAAAATATTATAAATGAAATCGAACTCCTCATTGAAAATGAAACAGTTGACAGCACAAAAATAAAGTCTCTAAATTATACAAAAATACAAAGAAATTTGTTTCACATTCCTATACACAATTCCTACATCACTTTCGATATATAATTTTAGGTAACATTAAATTTTCACAACACATTTTTAAATCAAAACTCTATAAAATATTTTGCGAATTTGAAATATATCACTTTAACATTCTAATTAATCATAAAAATTAATTTTTTTCAAGAATTTTGTATGTGACATGAACCAATTTCGGAAGTAAACAACTTTAGAAAATGCTAAAAAAATGTCATTAAAACTATAAAAATTCACAAAATTCACATCACCACACTTTAAAACAATTAATATTTAAATATTTATTTAAATTATTATTAGTATTTTACTTTTGACGCGAAAATATTAATTTTTTATCGACAAACGCGATTATTAACGCAAAGCTTTGTTGACATTTTGTTTTCCCTAAGCAATGACGTCTTTATTGTACAGATGGGCCGTGTGATTAGTGATTAGTCGCAATTTAAAGATGTCAATTACTTCGTTTACATGATCGGATTGAAGTCGACTTCAACCCGAATATCGTGCATGTATACGCAGATCGACTTCAAATCGACTTGAGTCAATCCGATCACAAAAAATTTTCTGATCGACTTGAAATTTGCATGTAAACCCAGATCAACTTCAAATCGAATTGAAAATTTAAAATGGAGTATGAAAAGAAGGGAAACATAACCTAAAAAGAAAAATTCGTTTGGCAGCGTCTATGAAACTGACGTTAATTTGAAGTCGATTTCAAGTCAATCTTTCAATCCGGTAAAGATAAAAAGTCGCGTTGAATTTCAAGTCGATCTCTAGTCAATTCTGAAATCGCCATGTAAACGAAATAAATTTTTATGCAATCTTTATGGACGAAGTTATGGAACCAGATGTTATTGTTGGAATGGATGTGTTGATACAAGCTGACGTGAACATTAACCACAAACCAATAGAAGTACGAAAGAAATTAGAAGACGTACCAAACGATAAAAATTTGATGGATTACAAATTTTGTTTTTTAACAATAGTAGTCACCACACGAAGACGAAAAATTCAAAATATTTCAAAATATTTTAATAGAAGACAAAAAAATTGAGAATGAAATTAAAAAATCAATTTTAAATTATAATCCAAAACAGATTGATGATACCGAAGACAAAATGAAAATTGTACTATCAGATGATTAACCAGTTGAAATGCAAGCACAACGACTACCACTGAACGAACATAAGATCGTAGAGGAACCAATTTCTGAATAGATTCAGAATTGTATTGTTCAACCGAGCCTGTCTGATTACTCAGGTCAAGTAGTCTTGGTGGACTAAAAGGATGGTACTAAACGATTATGTGTTGACTATAGAAAGATAAAAAGAAGGATCAAGGTAAAGGGGGAAAGGGCCGAGACGGAAAGGGGCAAGACCGAAGTGATGATGAAAATGATGAAGATGTTAAAGGAGGAAAGAATAGGAAGACAAAAGACAAAAGACAAAAGAAAAAAGAAAAAGATTAAAATAGGAAAAGAAAGGCAAAGGTGAAAATGAGGGTAAGAAGCGATTTAGAGATAATGAAGGTGGTTGAAGAAGAGAATCTCTATGCATTTCAAGAAGCTAGAGATGAATTGCGAGTTACAGCAAGAGAACAAAAAACAAAAAAGGGTACCACAAAAATCGAAAGAGAGCACCAAGTTATAAAACTGATGAGTTAGTAGCAATCGCAAGAACTCAATTTGGATCAGGCTTGAAAGTAAAACCAAAATTGTTTGGACCACATTGTATCACTAAAATTGGTGAAAATGATAGTTATGACGTCCAGAATATCGGAGAACATGAAGCACTGGGTGCAGCATCCAGCAGCGCAGACAAAATGGAGAAGTGGGCTAGAGGTTCATCTGGGTCAGATGACGATCAGGATAGACGAGTGTAGGAGGTGATAAGATTGGATTTACTTAGTTTATAATCTTCATGTAAGTTAATTATGTATAAAAGGACGAGAAAATAACACTTTAAGTCAGTATACAATTAGAAGCTGAAAGGCTTCAGAACTCTTATATAATAAATATAGTTTATTACAAATACTGATTTTTTAGTAATGTCTATCTACATATATTCATCCAAGAAAATTAATAAATTAAATTCTATATATACTATACATATAAAAAAAACAAAAAAAGATTTATCTCTCAGTGCCGATAGTTGTTCGTGAATATTGTATTGCATTGTTTTACGTGTGCGTGTGTGTTCAATGTTTTCCTGATACAGACTGGATGATCAGCTATTTCTCGAACTCGTTGACATAATGAGTATGACCTTGTCTTTTTTAAATGATAATAAGATATTTTTAATTTTTTTTTCTATTTGTTTTTGTGTTTGCACCCTACAAGAAATTATATTTCAAGTAATGCTTCCGAAAGTTTCAAGAAAACAAAAAAAGCTATGAAATATTTCCAAAAATTAATTTTAAATTTATTCGAGAAGGAAAAAAATGTCATTGAGAAAAAAACTGTACTCCGCACTAACGGTTTCCCGAATAAAGGAATGAAGATTAAGCATTTCACCTTACACTTTTATTGTCAAATCGACTCCTTTTTTCATTGTTGCGTTCCCTTTTCCTTTCAGGTAACTGGTCAAAATCTAGGTAGTTTTTCTGCGATTATCCCAAGCCTTTATATAAATATGTTATGTATTTTATCGTGCTCATATGATAGTTTTATTTATTGTAAATTCAGCTTGCGTATGATCAGATGTAATTATTACTTTTAATAAAAAAGTCCATTTTCCTTTATATATCGTAAGGGTTGCTGTCATAACTAAAAACTAAATCTAGTCCTTCCCTCCTTTTATGGGTAAATATTAAAATGATTTTGAAAAGGTTTTTAAAACAATCATGTTCTTCATAGTTTCCCTGGAACTTTCAGACTCTTCTTTTTTTAAAAGTTTAGGTGTTTACAATCTTCCAAGCATCCTTTAGGCAAAACAAAGCACAAAAAGTAATTATCAAAAAAACCAGGTTTAATCTGCCAACCCCAACATTAAATTTTTAATATATTTTAAAATTTTGTTTTAATTTGTAGTTATTTCAAGTGGGGACAATTTGCTGGTCACAATAATATGCCACATCATATGATATTCATGGAATACACCCGTCAACACATTTGCACCATCACCTGACAGCTAAGTTCTTTCTTTCTTCTTTTCGTTCCTGACAATTTTCTTATTACTTCGTCTCTTTCGGCTCTTTAAAAAAAACAAAAAACACGTATGTACTTGGGTGGCAAATGGACGTCACTATGAATCAACAGATAAGTATATTAGTCAATTTTTACTTTGCTGTTATTAACGCTTTCCTTTTCTTTCTTTTAGAATTGTATACAACCATAGAAACCGGTCGTTACCGGGCAGATTCGTTGTACAATGTCACTTTTACACACAGATATGAGGAAACAAACCTCTTTTGACTGGATGGGTTTTAACAAACAAAAATTATATGAAGTGAAGAAATCAATTCTGCCATACCATTTGATATTATGGAGTTTATCTAGGTTGCTATATATTTAGCCGTGGATAATTCCTAAGATCTTGCCGTCTGGATTTTTTAGTTCATAATTTACGTGACCTATTTTCTGAGCAAGTGTTGCTTTAATGCATTTAGGCGCGAGTTTAGCTGAAAATTTCTTAACACCGTCACTTTGTACAAAACTTCGTACGAACACTTGTTGTTCTGGTTCACATGAATTCTTTAAGGTTTCATGATATGAATTTCGCACCCGGTCCACGTGGAAAACTTCCTCCCAGTAGAATGAATTTTGTTAATTTGTCATGTATAACTAGAATGGTGGTGTTACCCTTTTTTGAACGCGGATGCGGTCAATATACACACGCTGGCATGGACGAGTTACGATAGATTGTTGTCCCATTGGTGGTCTAAGAATTTTATTCGGTGCTTTGGTCGTTTTACATGTTTCACACAGCTGGATATACTCATAAATTCGTTGACGCATCTTGGGCCAGCAGTAAAAGCGGCTAATACGCTCTAAAGTCTTCATAGCTCCCCTGAGAGCAGTAGAAGGCTCTACGTGCTCTTGTCTCAGTAGTTCATCTATCATTAGTTCTGGTATGCGAAGTTTCCACAGTGGAATTACTGAAAACTGATCCCTTTTTTGTGGCTCCAGTCGAATGTATGTGTGGTCGTTGTATATTTTCAGATTTGGATACGAATCTGGCCACTTTTCTATAGACAAGGTCTATCTATGCTGGATCTTGGAAAGAGGTGGACTGTAAATCTATTGCTTCAAGATCTACCTTCGCAAGTTGCTCGACCAATTCTCTGGGTGTTTTGCTGTACATCCTGGACAACGCGTCTGGACCATGTCTTGACTGCCTTTTTGATGTTGTGTTGTTAAATTATATGCCTGTAATTTAAAACTCCCTCATGCTAGCCTACCACTAAGCCCTTTTTGGCACATTAACCATTTCAGGCTTGCATGGTCAGCAATAACAGTAAATGAAAAACCCTAAATATAATCGTGAAATTTCTTTACACTAAACACGATTGCTAAACATTCCAGCTCAACAACGCGGTAATTTTTTTGTGCTGCGTTAATTTTGAGACTTGTACGCGACTGAATCTGGGTCACTTCTATCACGGCCATTTCCAACATTCTGTCCAATTTGGCGTAAAGGTGTTTCTGGATGGCCGGTGTACTTCTTAACTGAACTTAACTTTGACTTCTTTTGAACTTTATGTCAAAGGCAACATACCTGGATATGTTTTGCGTTTTCAAAACGCTGTAGCTCTGAACTGGATAATCGGACCGACTTGAAATTTCGTAATATCCTAGCCAAAACTGTTTTACGCGTTAGTCCCAAGTTTGGTTAGGATTGGATCATCCGTTTGGAACAGAAAGCCCATTTACAAAGTTGCACCCTTACGGCAACAGCATATATACCTGGGTATGTATAGTAAAACGAAATGAAAATATATGAAAAAAATACTTATGGTATAAAAATTATTATAAATTATAAAATATTTATGAACAAACTATTAAAAAAACTACGAAAAAATTTAAAATTATTGAAATTCAAATACATCTATCGCATTGCGGCAAGTCTTTGGAATGCTCTGCGCACACTGGTTTGTTGCATAATGTGTATGCTTTACGAGCAGGGCGTCGTTTCGAACAGATGTAGCAATTCCCCTTTACTTTTAGGCGGCCCGTACTATCACGTTCCTCCGCTTCATGTGCTCCAGCATCCACAACTCCGATGGGCCCAGCCTTCATGGCTTCGAAGGCGTTGCGCGCTGAAAAAACTCGGGATATTCCGCCGTTATTCGCCCTTGTCTCCATTTCTGGCTTGCATAGTTGCTCGCTTAGCTGATGGAGAAACATCCTACGGCCGCTTGTAGATGCCTTCAGGTGAATGTTGTTGTCAACGTATATTACGTATGCAGCAAACGCAGCAACGTCTACAATATTATAAAAGAAAGCCAAAGGCCATCTATTTGTGCGCCGCTTGGTTCTAAATTCGAACAAGCACTTGTCCATGTTATCAACGCTACCTTTGGTTTTGTTGTAGTCCAATATAAGCAATATCTTCATCTTAGGACCGGCCGTTTCTGTTGTATAATGAGTAGTGGACAACATTACAACTGCCTTGTTTTTCTTGGGCACGTACGAGCACATCGTAACGTTATTATAGAACCCAAACATTGATGATTCAGCCTCACGTCGTTTGGGGTTGGCAAATTCTGCTGGCCCGAATGTACGCCTTTTTTTGCAAGTACCCAATATAGATAAATTGTTGTCTATCATCAAAGAATTTCCCAAGTTGTAGCTAGTGAAAAATTTGTCACATACAATATTTCTTCCACTTCCACCAAAAAGGTTGACACATAAATCCTTTCCTACCCTTTCGCCAACGTTTTTTTCACGTTCACCAGACGGTGCCATTCCTGTATAGATTTGTCGCTGCATTGAAAAACTTAATTCATTTTAGTTATTTAGATTTTCAGCAATTTTCAACAATATTGATTGTACCTGGAATGGATAGGACGAAATGGAGTCGCACACCCACCACACTTTTATCCCATATTTGGCAGGTTTGGATGGTATGCATTGCGTGAAGCCAGTTCCACCACGATAAGCATACAATTGTTCATCTACGGTGACGTTGGCTCCTGCAACGTAATATCTACGAAGATAGCTGTTTAGTATCGACCGATATTCCTGCTGCTTTGTCAGTTTGTTTGCGTTGCTGGCGTGTGTTTCCATTATCAAAACGTATGAGGCGGCTTATTTCCCAAAATCGTCGTACACTCATTGCAGCACGATATAATGGATGTGATGTAGTTTTCCACAAATCTTTCGTATGCACATAACCAGAATGTGTAACGCCACTTAAAGTAAGCCCAAATATGCATCAAATTCACTTTTTGTTATGGGAATCCATGATCTCGGTTCTCTTGTTGGATGTTTTGCATTGTCATTATCATAGCATTGCCTTGCCTTTCGATTTGATTCACGGATAATTATGTCGCATATTTCGTCTGACATTATCAATTGGAACGTTTCTGTAATGGTCAAACCTTGCGTTGCGTGTACTGGTCCAGAGTGTGCACTTCTTGGAATGTTGTGCGTACGGAATCTTACAGGTTGTGGTTGTATCGAAGGCCAAACATTACCATCTCTGGCAGTAAAACATTCGCCAGTTTCAATTGGTGCATCTTCAAATTCTTCATCAGAATTACTGTCGTCCTCTGGGTCATATTCTGGTAACGTGGGTTCTCCAACGTCTGTGTCATCACCACCTATATCACCTACACATTCACCTAAAGCCTCGTCACCAACTGTTGAATCGTGGTCACTTATTTCTTCTTGGCTCTCTTTAAGCATTTGACGAAAAAATGCTTGTTGTTCTTCGTACGAAAGTGCGCTTAGTTATCGTGGAGTAAGCCATTCACCATCTGCCATTCTACTTTTATTATTTTTTTTTATTTCCGCAAAATAAACAGAAACGTCTTTTCACTTCGAATCACAAATGTAAACTAAATTTGTTGACGAAACTACAAAGAATGAAATTTCTGCATCAAAACATTTTTCTACCTGTATATATATACATGTTTCTACGTATATATATACGTGTCTCTACCTATACAACCACTTTTTTCAACAAACAATGACTAATACAATACAATGACTAATACAGAAATTCCAATAAACGAGTTACATAGTAGCATTTTTATGCTAACGGCATGCCATTCCCCATACAAAACGTTTAACTGAGCTTTTTTAACTATACTGTTACTTTTTTGACTGTTTTTGACTGTCTGATTTTTACTAGAGTGCTTCATTTAACTAGAGTGCTTCATTTTAACTAGAGTGCTTTATTTTAACTAGAGTTCTTCATTTTAACTGCCTAATTATGGCTTGGGTTTCCTATTTTATAGGAAACGAGACATCAGACAATTTCCAGTATCTTTCCAATAATTTCGATAAATCGCGAAAGTGGGATTAGTCTTATTTTTATTGGTTAAACTAATTTGCATACCATATAAAAATATTCATTATGTTCATATAATGCATTCTTTTGGGTTTCCTATATTACAAAATCGAACACCATATGTAATATTTGTTTACCTACATTTAACAAGAAAATTGCGTTTTGTGCATTTTTCTATATTCAATATTTTCATAAAGAATATGTTAAGTGGGTTAAGTCGATTTGTTCTAAGAATTTGCTGACCACTTGAAATAGTTTTATAATAAGTTAAAAACTGTCTATTTTGAAATATCTATATAGCTTAATAGGAAACAATATCGATATTTCAAAGTGAAACATGAGATTAGTATTTCCTCTTTTATTAGGAAACATGATATTAGTATTTTTTTTAAAGAAGAGATATTTATGTTTCCTGGAGACGCGCTAAAATGGTACAGTTTCTGTGCGGTTTGATATCTTTTATCGATACCACATGTCGTAATGATGCTAGGATACGGATGGCTCATTACACCCCTATCCCCTTATAAAAAGAAATCGCATAGATTTCTGACGTAACGCGTGCAAAGTATTATTGGTGATATGCCTTAATGTTTTCTTATATGTATAAATTTGAAAAAGATTATAGTCTTATCTTATTATTTTTATTTATTTATATGTATATTTTTTTATAAGCTTATATTAAAAAATGTATCCTAAAATTTTGAGAAAAAAAATTTGTTTGTATTAAAATACTATATGTTTGCGTTTACGTTTTTATGTTTACTAGAATATTTATACTACAAATTATTTTTTGTTTTTCCCTTCGTTTTTTTAAATTTGTTTATATATGTTAATGTTTAAAATTAGCTTACGTTTTTATGTGTACTACAATATTTTTACTACAAATTACTGTTTGTTTTTTTTTTTTAATTTTTTTCACTGTCTTTATATCCATTTATGATTTTTTTTTGGCCTTGCGACCGATTTCACTACATTTGTATTTTTTTTTCTTAGGGAGCTAATTTGCTTAAATGATTATTTTATTATTATATTTTTTCTCTTGCTGAATATATATATATACATTTTTTTTCGTCAATTTTAAAAACATTTTAGGGTTCTATGTTTTTTAAAGTGAAGAAACTTTCGATCACAACATTTTCTTTTTGTTGTTGTTTCTGACAATTAAGAATTTCTCTGAATTTTCCTCTTTTAATTGTTACTACTAGTGCCACTAGTATTATGGCCAAAATAACATAACTTAGTGTATAGTGATGTATATTGTGCACTATATCTTTTGATAGTCCTTTTGCTTCTTCTTGTTTCATTAATTCTATTGCCGTGCTTAACTCATTTAATTCACTGTCATTTATATATTTAATCAGATGTGTCTTAGCTACTTTTTCAGAGTTTTAATTTTACAGTGTCGTTGAAACTGCTAGAAATATCTATGATGGTAGTAGAAATTATTAATTTGAGAATGTTTTACATTATGTGATTCAATAAGTAATTATCGACCTCTCACATAACAACCTGCTTTTAATTCAAGAATTCCTGAATTTTTTAGCTTATAGGGTGTGATTTTGTCTTCACCAATAGCATCTATTGTTGTTTCTTTGTGACAACAAATATCCACTTGTTTGCTTGTGCCATTGAATTCAAAATTGGTTTTAGGCACTGCTTTTACCATACAAGATTCTGGAAATACCTTTTCATGATTTAGAAGTTCTATTTCGCATAGGTTATTTTCAGAATGCCCGTTAAATATTGGATGAATTGTTTCAGATCCAATTTATTCAAAGTGTAGTAATGCTCTCTGTTGTAATCAACAACTAAATAATCGTTGAGGGTTTAATATAAGCGAAATTTGGCTGTAGCAATGAAGGTAAAGGAATTACTTTGTACAAGTGATAATTTTCACGAAAGAGTAGTGGTATTTTAATTGAATATGATTTTATCTGATATCATTGCTGTACTTATTCGACCTAACTGATAGATTTGAGGTAAACTATTTTTATTTTTATTGATAACGTAAGTGAATTTGGTAATTTTTTTTTGAATAATTTCAACAAATCCTCTATCTGT